>SJYW01049898.1:596688-615702 GCA_006410735.1 Raphicerus campestris
GGGGACTGAGCTCCATGGCCGGTGCCCATCCCTCTCCCAGGGGGACTGAGTTCTGTGGCCAGTGCCCATCCCTCCCCGAGGGGGACTGAGATCCGTGGCCGATGCCCATCCCTCTCCCAGGGGAACCAAGTTCTGTGGCTGGTGCCTGTCCCTCCCCGAGGGGGACTGAGCTCCATGGCCGGTGCCCGTCCGTCTCCCAGGGGGACCAAGTTCTGTGGCCAGTGCCCGTCCCTCCCCGAGGGGGACTGAGATCCGTGGCCAATGCCCATCCCTCCCCAAGGGGACTGAGCTCCGTGGCCAGTGGTCTTCCCTCCACGAGGAGGATTGAGCTCCGTCGCCAGTGCCCATCCCTCCCCCAGGGGGACTGAGCTCCGTGGCTGGTGCCTGTCCCTCCGCGAGGGGTCTGAGCTCCGTGGCCGGTGGCTGTCCCTTCCTGAGAGGACTGAGCTCATGGCCAGTGGCCTTCCCTCCACGAGGAGGATTGAGCTCCGTCGCCAGTGGCTGTCCCTCCCCGAGGGGGACTGAGCTCTGTGGCCAGTGGCCTTCCCTCCACGAGGAGGATTGAGCTCCGTCGCCAGTGGCTGTCCCTCCCCGAGGGGGACTGAGCTCCGTGGCCAGTGGCCTTCCCTCCACGAGAAGGATTGAGCTCCGTCGCCGGTGCCCATCCCTCCCCGAGGGGTCTGAGCTCCGTGGCCGGTGGCTGTCCCTTCCTGAGAGGACTGAGCTCCATGGCCAGTGGCCTTCCCTCCACGAGGAGGATTGAGCTCCGTCGATGGTGGCTGTCCTGCCCCGAGGGGGACTGAGCTCTGAGCTCCGTGGCTGGTGACTGTTATGGATACAGCTTGGAGCAAGAGAGTTCAGCCCGTTCGTCAAAGTGGAGGCCACTCAGATTTGGTACATTTCATGTAGATAAACTGGCCCTAACTACTTCCCTAAGTGAGCACAGGCTATAATTGGAGGGCTTATCCACTCTTAATGACAGTATTTCTCTTAAGTCCCTCCTCATGTACAATTGAATTAATTTCCCGACTTTTTTTTTTATTCTGCTCTGGAAACATAATTTTTCTTGCCAGATATAAAAATTCTGGCTGTTAAACAGAAGGCTAATAAAACTTCTTTCTTGCATGCTAATGCCTCTAAGCCTCAGGGTAATTGGATGGTTCTTGGTTTCTGCCACACATGCAAATCTTCACTCCAGATCTCTTAAATACCCTGCATGATTCACCTTTGGTCATGGTCTTCCCTGTTGAAAGTATCAGAATTAAAACCTACCCTGTGGTTTTAAAGCCTAAAGTGTGTGGAACCCTTCAGGTATTTTATGGTAAGCATACTTAGCGGCTGTGTGACCTCGAGTCCTTGAACTATTCAGCAAGGCTAATAATGGGGTAGGGCTTAAATGTGTGTTTATTTTACATTCGCACTAGCATGCTGCCTGGCTTGTGGGAAGCATCTGTTGTCACTGTGGAATGAATGTGTTCATCGTCCAGCAGTGTAGGGGTCCATTTTTCTCTGACCAGGGTCTAAGCCTTGGTGAAGACCTGGAATATGATCTCTCGTTTGTCTTTAACTGGCTGTGTCTTACAAGCAAACCTGCTTGTCTCAGTACAATATATTAATACTTCCTAAACTCAGCATTCTCTCACTACGTCCCAGCTTTTACTTGTGTTCTAGATTCCCCCTTGAAGGAAGTTAGCAACTTTTCCCACAGCCTTTCCCAGCTGTTACCATTTGAGCTTTTCTGCAAATGTCCACTAAACTGTTGCCTGGACTGTCACTGGGTCACTGGCCAGATTAGAAAAACAGACAGACTCGGCATTATTCCCAAACTGGCGGGACACTGCCCTCAGAGAAGCCGCTCTAGGAAATGTGTTCGCAGCCTAGGGTTGAATGTAGACTCCCAGCTTGCCAGGAGACTCTGATGGTTTATCATTAGAACTTAAGAATAAACCTTATGTTTGCATACACAGAATAAACCAGTTATTACAGACAATCCCTTCACAAGTCTATATTTTTAAATTTGTTACTGCTTGCACCCAGAAGATGCTTACAGACCATAAACTGTGGGGCTGATTGGAGTTCAATCCCTGGGTTGGGCAGATCCCTTGGAGGAAGGCATGGCAACCCACTCCAGTATTCTTGAGAATCCCATGGACAAAGGAGCCTGGCGGGCTACAGTCCATCGGGCTGGAGAGTCAGGCACGGCTGGAGCGACTTGGCCTGCATGTACACGTGCACTGCTAAGCCTGTCAGTGGGAGAATGATGCCCATTGGACCGTGAAACCTCCTGGGCTTCTTAGGGAGCTTTCCTTTTGCTCTTCATTTCACATGGCTTGTTAGCACAGAGGACAATGTCCCCAGGTGGCTCTTGTCCTTGGGATCGTTCTCAGACCTTTGCTCAGGGTGGGTGAATTGGCCAAGTTCCTGGGCATGCTTTGACAGTAGCGCTCGCTTGTCCACGCTGAGTGGACCACGAAAGCTAAGTGGGTCTTAAGAACCAAACTGTGGCATTTGATGTATAAAATGTACCAGATCTTCAACACGAAGTGGCCCACATGACCAAAGATCAGAGTGGGCAGCTGGGCAGCGGCGCCAGTGACAGTATTTTATCTCTGTTTTCTGTGCTTAGTCTCTCTCTCTTAACTGGACGGTGGGAAGAGACGTTATTGGAATACATTTACTTTCTTAGGGTAGTTCTATTTGGAGAAGATAATATTTGACAAATTCATCAGAACAGAAATTCGGTCAAGCAAATTGACTTTTTAAAAAATATGTGTTTATGACTGCGTGAGGTCTGAGGCAGCAAGCAGGATCTTTCATTATGGTGTGTAGGTTTATAAGCTCCTCAGGAGGTGGGATCTTTGTTCCCCGACCAGGGGTCAAACCTGTGTCCCTTCATTGCAAGGCGGACTCTTAACCACTGGACCACCAGGGAAATCCCCACATTGACTTATGATATTGGCCTTTTGATTAAAGTATGAGGCTGGAATATATTCATGGTCATTAAATTTGAGTGCATTTTAAAACTGAATCCTTGTGTTAGGAGAACATATTCTTTACATACATGTTGGAGATACTCCTTATTCTTACAAGTAGGTTTTTCTTTATGATCCATGATCATGTGACAGAGAAGGGGATACTCTGAGATTTGGGTAATTAAGAGACGTTATTTTCATTTCTTATATATATGCTTCACATTTGGGAATACTGTAGAACACACATTAAAATGGTATCTTCCTTTTGCACTGGACTGCCACTGCTGAAAAAGCCAATGCACGTGAATTTGTGGCGTTCTTTGCACTCTGTTAGGAGCTGTGGCTACACCCTTTGCTCTGCCATTGCTCGACATTTACCTGGGGTATGAAGTGTCTGTTGTGCTGAGTAGGTACAGGGTTTTTTCTTTCATTTTATTTAGGATGTTGACCTTACAGAAAGCCTAACAAGGAAATTCATTTATTAATTTGTTAAATTAGTCAAAGGTACCTGTCCTTTGCCAGGCACCAGGCGAGACAGTGAAAGGAGAAGCGTGACCTTCCAGATAGGATTCCTTTTCTCCCCACACTTCAGCTCAAGAACATGAGAACTGTTGAGTGTAGCAGATGATGACACATGTGGCAGTTGAAAGAAACATTAGGTGCTCAGAAGCCCCTACTTGAGGGGTCAGAGAAGCCTAACTGGGTACCGTGCTACGTCACTTCAGTCATATCCGACTCTTTGCGACCCTTTGGACTGTTGCCCAGCAGACTCTTCTGTCCATGGGGATTCTCCAGGCAAGAATACTAGAGTGGGTTGCCATGCCCTCTTCCAGGGGATCTTCCCAACCCAGTAATCGAACCTAGGTCTCCCGCAATGCAGGCAGATTCTTTACCGTCTGGGCCACCAGGGAAGCCCTGGGGAGAAGTGATACCAGAGTCAAGACCAAGAGGAAATCACTGGGTGTGTTAGCAGGTGGAAAGCTAGACTGAGGACTCTGGGCTTCTTGTCTGAGGGCAGTGGAGTGGTTTTTGTTAAATCGATAGATGGATTCTGACATTGCAGAGAGACCTCACTGAAGACTGTGTTGGGAAGGAGAGGCTGGTAGGTGAGTAGAAGGCTCTTGCAGAGTTCTGATGAGAGCAGATGCTGGTCCAAAGCAGGTGCACACCAGTGGCAGTAGAGAAGAAGTTGATGTTCAGAGAATTCTAGAAGACAGAATTAAAAGGGCTGAGTGAGAGGCGATAAAAGGATTCAAGGGAGTGTCCAGGTTTCTGTCCTGTATGATGAGTTAGATGTTAGGTACCACTCCCCAAAGGAGAGAGTAAATGAGGAGGAACAAGTCTGGAGGAAGGCGCTGAGTTGATGTATGTGCTTGCTGAGTTTGAGCTGCTGTGGGATGTCTGCCCACAGGTAGGCAGTGAGATGAATGAGGCTTGAATTCAAAGGACAGACCAGATTTGAAAATAGAAAGCTGTGAGTCATCGCTGTATCACCTGCAGATTGTACTTGAAGAGGCAACAGTGAATGAGGAGGTTTGGGGTGGGCGGGAAGAGAGCCGGCACTGAATCCCGAGGAGCACCCACCATGCAAGCCGTTTCCTTAGCTCGAATGGGGCGAGGGGGGCAGGGGGCTCCAGCTGTAAATGATGGCTGTGAAAAGTTGCACGCTTCCTGTTTTCATAATCTAACAAGTACATGTCTTTGTTGGATGCATCTTCTTCAGCCACATTACCATTCTGCATATTGAGAAAGAAAGGTGGACATGTGAGTCGATGGTGCCTAGAGGCCCAGACAGCCTCCCCTGGCATCCTTCAGGCCAGTGGCATGGTTCTCAGCACCGTGGGTCTTTGTTCTGGTGTGATCCGCAGGTGCTAATGTCTTCTGTTAACCTGTTCCTCAGCCCAGCAGCAGATGAGGCCAGCGCGGCAGATCTCGCTCTCCGTCAGCATTTCACCTCTCCTCCTTAAGTCTAAAACTCTCTTTTCTCTTGACTCTTCTTACTCCAGTGATGAGGAGGAGGAGTTGCATAGTAAGTAAGCAACTTTGGGGTCCAGTGGCTGCTCTCCAGGGCCTGACCAGCACTGAAAATGCCGTAGGCTTGGTACTAAGAGACTGGGGGGCTTTTATACTCTTGCATGTCACCACTGCTGACTCATTCGCCTTCGTGCTTAGCTTTGAAAATGAATTTGGATAAACGAATAAAGTTTTTGTCTCGTACACTGCCAGTGTTGGCTGATCCAGTGACCCAGTTCCAAGGCCCGAGACATCGTCTCAAAACAGAGATACCTGCAGAGGCATAAGGGGCTCCCATCCCACCTTGTGCCTTTTGTAACGCTGCGTACTAACTTCTCGGAACGTTCCGTTTGGTCATGTAAATTTCACTGTCATTGTTTCCCCTTTTTTGTCTCATAGGAGAGATACCTAAATGTCCATCTGTGACATTTAAAAGTCACTGTCAAACTTTTTTCTTCTTCTCACCTTTTTTACCCCCCATCTTTTTCGGTTTTTCTGTTTGTTGGTGGGGCGGGGCCGCTGTGCTGCATGGCTTGTGGGATCTCAGTTCTGCAGCCGGGTACTGAACCCGGGCCACGGCAGTGAAAGCTTGAATCCTAACCTCTAGGCCACCAGGGAACTACCCCAGACCATTTCTTTAAGAATATCTTTTCTTTGAGATTAAACCACATGAATTAATTGGTTGGAAGAAGTTCCTTTGGAACTTTTAGTTTTCAATCCTTTCACTACACTGTAGGTTTCAGATTATTATATCATTACCTAATAATAACATAGTTTAGTATTAGTTTTAGTAAACTCAGAGAGGAAATGAATGCTGACCCCCATGAAAATAACTCTTTTCAGTTGTATGAGATTTCTAGACAATTCCAGGATTGCTGTTTTTAATGGAGAAAATACTTGCTTTATAAAGCTAAATAATGAATTGTTTTAATTTCATATAATCATATTAGTCTCAGGCAATTATAAATATGATTAAGCATCCTAATTCAGCACCATTTGCTGATCCTGTTTGAGCAGTATTTAATACTTAAACATTAAAATTTAATATTTAGCAATATCAACTTCAAGGTGACATTTTTGCATTGTTCTTAAAGGAAAGTGGCTTATGCACAAATGAATATCTTATATGTTCAATACTTTTTCACAAGTAAAATGCCTTTGGTATAGGCACGTAAGATTTTCACTCCATACCAGTTGTCATAGGAGGGAAGTTGTGAAACTCCCATCTACAACTTTTGAGTTTTTACAAATTCTCAAGGCTCTTGAGTATTAGTAATATGCTTGAAAATAGGTTAGCATGACAAATAAAACTAAGGTTCCAATAGTATTTCTTCTACCACTAATAGAAAATTATGACTGATTATTCAGTTAATCAGCACTGGTTACTCAGTTAATCCAACATAATGTCATCATGAAGTATAGAAGCTCAAAGAAACCCTTGAATCAAATATCCAGCATTCCTCAAAATGTGTTCCTTAAACTCAAAAGTACAGTGAGAATTATGAGGTAGAGGGATGGGGCGATGCGGGGGAAGGGTTGATTCTTGACCATATAAATTTAGGAAACTATTTTAAGCAGGTTTCAAAGACTTATGTGTATCTTGTGAATTTTGAAGGTAGTGTTCAATATGCTGTGATTCCAAACTGTATTAACCAGGTAAACCACAGTATGTGCAAGACAGCGTGTGACATCTCAGGAGACAAGTGTTCCATGGAACACACTTTTACAAATACTATGTCCACCTAACAGCTCCAGTTCTGGAATGTTACTGTATTAGGTCTGCAGGTTGTTTCATGCCTTAAAACAAAATAGGTCTCGTTGAAATATGCTCTTTACTTGCAATAGTACTTAATAGGCTAAATTCAATGACAGATTTCTTTGCCTCTGTCTGTAATTATATCATGGAAGTAACGTTGTTATATCATGTTCTTAGATGCTCTGAAAACTTAAAACTTAGGGAAGGTCAGAAGCATTTATTGTAGAAACATTGGTGAATTAATCACTATTTTCAGAACCATACCTGAGAGGTTATGGTAAATGAATTAAAATGAATTGAAGTATCTTTTAGCCGCAAAAAAGTTGGAAATCCTTATAGGAGTTACAGACTCTCACAGTGTTTGTTGAGTTGTTAGTTTATTTGACAGAAACCTTATGAGAGCTTGGAGAGCTTCAGAGAGCCAGGCTCTCTGCTGGTCGGTGTTTTTCTTTATGGGTTTTATTTTTACTTGTTCATATTACTAAGGTGGTAACTTACTAGATAATTGATTACGTGTACAGCAGAATCCTGGCAGCCCGAGAGAACTTGATGGTGCTTATATCATTCGGGGCTCCTTAAGTGTAAAACTTTTAAAGCCCCCAGTCTAAACCACACTCATTTGTTTAGGTAAATGAAGGCATTCTGAGGTTTAAATGTTGGTGTTTTCACCAGATCATGCAGAGCTGGAAGACAGATCCCAGGTCTTGCTCTTCCTCTCTCTTCCGGCTGTTGTTATTGTGCATCATAAGTGAAACAGAAGGAGAACCCCAGACAAGTAAACGGAAAAACTATAAAAGTGATCTTTTGAAGCCTTTGAATTCATTGTTAAGTTTCTAATGCATTATTTACACATGTTGGCTACATGTTAGTAATGACTTCACCTTTGCATTTCTATTAAAAATCTGGAACAATTTGGGAGTTCTTAAGAGTTTCAGATGATAATCTGGTAGTGGAACATTTTTCAAATCTCTATCAAATTGAAGTTTCAGTAACCTCAAGGAGAAAGGTGTGTTTTGTCCACATTATAACAGTAGCTACATAGAGCAACCTTTATCTACCTGGAATCACACACAGAAGGTGTTTCTATACGTGATCTCCTAAAACTTGGAAACCATTTGTCATTAACCTATCATAGGTAAAATAATGGTATCATTACTTCTGTTTTTGTTCTGTTTAATGCCCTGTCTTATTTAGCTATTGATGTAATGACTCATTTCAGTTTATGGTCTGATGGTTATGGAAGGAGGAATAATATATCTGCCCTACTCATCTGATCAGTATCAATCTGTTTTATCTTCCTTATTTCAGAGATGAAGAAATGAAGTCTGGAGATCTCACCCCAAATTAGTGGCAAACCCTAGACCTTATAAGTTGGGTCTAATGCTCTTTTCTGTTGGTTTCCTAATGCTCTACTCCATTTCTAGGAATGCTCAGGAAGATGTCAGGCATATATTAGCTAGACTTTTAGTATAGACATACATGAACACAAGATTAACAGCATGCGAAATGACATGTCATTTCCTGTTGTATATTCCTCCTCTGACAGCATCTCAGAAAGATGGCCTATGGACTCTGATGAACCTCCGTAAGAACAGGAATTAGACATACATTTGAGCATTTTTGTTGTTTCATTTTGGGGTTTCTTTGGTTACTTGAATCCTGGATTTGAAAAAATCTTCCCCATGAGAAATTCACTTCCAGTTGCTGCCAATTTCCAGTTCAAATTTGAGGGTTTCATTTTTAATTTTCCTTCTTCCAAACCCTCAGAAGAAAAAGCACCCCACACTGGCTTTCAGAGGCTATTTTTGCTTTCTCTGTGTCAGTCATAAAAACATTAAACATTTTATCTGTTATCCAGGTAAGCTGCTTTTGTTCTGATTTTTTTTTCCTGCCGTTCTTGTTTTCCAGGTTCACGGCCCTTCCACAGCACCAGCTCTAATCTGACTGGGAGGTACTATATACGTTTATTTTGCTACTCCTTTTCTCAAGATGAAATGAAGGAAATCCAAAATGTCTTAACACATTTATGCAAAATAAGTTAATTGAACTTACTGGAATTTTACTTCCTTGATTGATAAATTTGGAATATTGGTTTTAAATTTGTGTCCTGGATAGTGTTCTACCTTTATTTGTTGTGGCATCCTATAGATGAAGATTATCCGTGCACTTATTCACATAAGGAAACACTTGTATTAACTTTATGAACTTTGCACTCTTTGCTTACGGGAATTTCTAATTTCTAAGCCCAAGAACACTTTGTTTCACAGTGTGTGTATGTTGGTATTCACGCAGTATTGCTGCCTGCTTAGACCTTGGAAGCTTCAAAGCTATTTTCTTCTAAGTCCAGACATTACACATCTCTGTCCAGGGGAGTGACTTGGTTTTTAACAGCAGGCAAAAGATTGCTGTTTTGACTCATTATTTATTATTCAAGCTTATGAGATTAAATATTCGATTTTAAGCATAATTGGGGTTCTGATTGTTGCCCTGCAGTGTCTTATAAGTTGCCGTCCTTGTCACATAGGCATCATTTGTGACCCTGTAATCCAGAACTCTCTTGATATGAGTCCTCTTTGTTTGCACTTTATGCTTACTCTTGGTTCTTTCTAGAGCAGTGATTTTCATTTCCTCTTTGTCTTAGTAACAAACTGCTTTATATTTCAAGCAGTATTTTAAATATAAATAGACTTGAGCTACTGAACAGGACCCATGTGGTCCTACTTGCCTCTGCTCGCACAGAAGCCCTCGAGGCAAACACTACTTTTCCAATGGAAAACTTCTAGCATAACTGTTCTGGGACACTAGGAAAAGTAGTTTGAATGGATTTCTGTATAATAGATGATGTATTATGTAACAGTTCAACGTAGTTGTATGTATACACAAATGATAATGTGTACAAGGGTGCCACGTTCTTTGAGGAACTCAACCTTTGTGAATTTCCCAGGGTCTGGAGATACCCATCATGGATGGACTTGGGACATCGGTGTCCTAAACAAGTAGGTCAGAACCTCCAGGTCTCTGTGGAACTCCTGCAGTAGATCTTTCTACACTCAGTGTCAGTTCTACCTACCATTCAGTATATTCCCTCCTTAAATTGTGCATAGCTGAATTCACATGTTGACGGTCCAGTGTGCCAGAAACCTAAATAGGTGGTGTGATCTCTGCTATGAGGGGACTTGTACCTGCATTCAGTCATAAAAACTCCTTGGTTTGCATCTGTTTGTTTCTTTTTAGACACCTGTTTAATGCAAAGAACTTTATACATTGGGTGCTGTTTTAGGTTAAGCAATTTCAGATAAAGTAATTAATGACTAATTAATCATTAATACTAATCAGCGATTCTCAGATCCCTGAAAAGCCACTAGTGACACACTAATAACTGACATAAGAAAATCTAGCCGAGTTTTGCAGGAGGGCGTGAGCATTGTGGTATGCTCTGTTGTTGGGTTGATATTATTACATAAAACTTTTTAGCAGCTCCTGGCCACCTCGTACCCCTTTTCTCATTTGCACATGAGCATATAAGTTGGCTGTGACTTGTAGCCAAAATAATACCTGACAATGATGATTACAAAGAATTATATGTAGAGTATTTTAATTTTTAGAAAACCAACTTCTGTAATCTTTTCAAAAACTCGTCTGTTCTCTATGTAGCATAACAGAAGAGAACTTTAATTTCCTGCCACAAAGCCCCAAGAAAGATTTTGAAATAAAGAGTGGAACCAAAGTCAGTCGTACGTTCAGCTACATCAAGAACAAAATGTCCAGCAGTAAAAAGAGCAAGGTAAGTACTATTGTGGGTGTTTCTCTGTGACCCCCTCAGCCAGCCCTCAGTAGGCTCCGGGCACAGCACACACCCAGAAACTAATTACATGTGGGGTCCTGTGGAAGTGAGTTGAGAGATGCTGGCTGCAGGAAGCTAATACCTGAAGAAAACTAACAGCAAGATAAACAACAATAAGAGATAACACTACCAGTTGAGTTTTTACTGTATGCTGAAAGCTTCCCATGTATTATCTGATTTAATCCTTTCCACACACTGTAAGGTAGATATTATCTCCCTTTCTTAGGAGTAAGGTACCTCATCTGGGAAAAAAATCAGAAATAAAAAGTACCTGTAATAGTTCCACATTAGAGATAACTTCTAATATTTTTTGAATGTGTTTTTAGAAAGAAAAAAAAGTTAACTTTCTTATACTAATTCCCATTGCTAAACTGGAAGATTCTGTTTCAAATCAATGGAGAAAACTTTCTGCCTCTCACTTTCCTTCACTCACTTACCCATCTAACCTCCAACAAGATAAGTAGGAAAAAAATTGGGACTCAATTAAGGACTTCTTGCACAGGAATCACTAATATATCTGTGTGTTATATGCATACACACAGGTACATAATTATTAAGTTTTGTAAATGAGGTAAGATCTCTTTTCTTTCAGCAACTACTAGGTTTGGTCATCACTCAAATTTTTCCAGAAAACGTGCCACCGCAATTATGTTTTCTCCTCATTTCACCTGCCCAAGTGCAGAATGGACAGAAAGTAGGCAAACTGGAAGATGCACGAAGAGTCTAGCGAGCCATTTCTAGAATAGTCTCACATGTAAGCCTTAGCCTCATGTTTAGCCTTGTCTTATCATTCAAAACAGGGAAAGAGGGCAGAGCACTTATTCTTTGTGTGGCAGCATGGCTCAGAATAGAGCCATGTCTGTCTTACCAGCTGCCTTGGCCACTGGCTGGCATCTACAGGAGAAGGCCTCCTTGAACGAGCAGTGTTAATTGGCCAAGAGTGGAGTCAGCATTCTGCTAGGTGCTAACAAGCAGGTGGAGGAACCAAAGCACATGGTCTTTACCTGGACGATGTTTACCATCTGTTCAGATGATTTCAAGTGTTTCTCTTGCCTTTTATTTTGGTTTTTAAACCGTGAAATCTTTTCTCCAAACAAACGTTAACCAGAAGACCAGGGTGAAGTGGAGAATTCCCCCTTCTCCATCCATCTCCTTTGTGATGCCAGCTTAGGGGCAGAGTAGTGAATACGCCACTGACGGCTTTGGCGAGGCAGTATGAGCGGACGTGAACGAAACGACGCGAGACTGAACACAGAAACTGGGACCCAACCTTTAAAAACATCTTGCACCGGTCTCCTTATTTCCCCAACCGCGGCCCAGAGAAGTACGCTGCAGGCCACAGACCAGGTCATATCTTGTGATCTGATTTCTGCCGAGTAATACTGTCCAGTTCATGCTCACTCTTAAGCAAGAGCAAGCTGCACAGTGTCTCTTTCCTTTAATTTTGTTAATAACCTCAAAGGGCTGGAGTCTGGAGCTGGCTAGGAGAGGGCAGAAGAGAAGGGGCAGGCAAAAAGAAATAACCTCAAAGGGCTGGAGTCTGGAGCTGGCTAGGAGAGGGCTGAAGAGAAGGGGCAGGCAAAAAGAAGGTAGTGTGTGTGCAAGTGCAGCCTGGCGCCAGCAGCAGGCCATATTCAAGTGACCTGTCACCTCCCAGCTTCTCCGTCAGAGTGGCTGCACTCTTTTGCAATGAGACTGCTTCCCCTTTCAGGCTCTTGGCCCCAAGATTTGGTCTCTGGCAGCTTGTGCTATCTCTAGCAATGGAAATTCTCCAAAAGTTACAAATCTGTAACCCTGGATTGCAATCCATTTCACATTATCCGGGGTGCAGGCAGCCCTTTAGCCACATTATCAGTTTATTAAGAAGCTTAAGAGTCACCTTTGATCGTTGTTACCAGTTCACTTCAAATAAGATTGTTTCATCCTCACAAAGGATGGCTCAGCTTTTGTCCATGCACCAAAAGATAGTAAGAAACAGGAGAATTGGTGAAGTAATGCATTTTATGATGATATTGTTGTTTAGTCACTAAGTTGTGTCCCCAGCTCTTTTTGCGACCCTATAGACTATAGTCCCAGAGAAGGCAATGGCACCCTACTCCAGTACTCTTGCCTGGAAAATCCCATGGACCGAGGAGCCTGGTGGGCTGCAGTCCATGGGGTTGCTAAGAGGTGAGCACGACGGAGTGACTTCACTTTCACTTTTCACTTTCATGCGTTGGAGAAGGAAATGGCAACCCACCCGTGTTCTTGCCTGGAGAATCCCAGGGACGGGGAGCCTGGTGGGCTGCCGTCTGTGGGGTCGCACAGAGTCGGACACGACTGAAGCAACTTAGCAGCAGACTGTAGTCCACCAGTCTCCTCTGTCCGTGGGATTTCCCAGGCAAAAATACTGAAACGGGTTGCCATTTCTTTCTCTAGGGGATCTTCCCAACCCAGGAATCAAACCCACATCTCCTGCATTGCAGGGGAATCTTTACCACAGAGCCACCGGGGAAGCCCCACATTTTATGTTAAGTTGCATTAAATGCCTTGTTTGTCTTTTCCATTGTACCTACAGGAGGGCTTTTCCATTCAGAAATTGTTTGATTCTCTAAAAGGATGACATAAAAATAAGTGAATATTTTCATGGTGTCATGATGCCACCTCTACCGGTTTTCTTACCCATTGAATAATGTTACTTCTCCATAATGCTTAAAAAATGCTACTATAGATGTTAGCACTAGTTTTTTTAGTGTAAGTACTCTATATATAATATGCTACATGTATAACATAATACACTATATATATATATATATATAATATATATAAAATATATATAATATATATATAATATATATAAATATATATAAAATATATATATATTTTCTAGCCATGTGAGTATGATAAATTTGGGGAAAACTGAGTACTGATCCTTTATAGATCCTTTGAAGAATTCTCATTAACTGGCATGAGTTAATAGATAAATATGTTGAGTTGTGTGTGTGTGTGTGAAAGAGGGAGAACCTAAACAGGAAATAAAACAGGAAGACTGGCAGGCAGTTTCTGCTTTTGTGTTTCAGTATCTTTAAGAGGTAATACTGTTTCCTGATAAGTGAGTCTGCTTGCTGCAGACTCATAACAGACACACACATTGTGTGTGTGTGTGTGTGTGTATAATGTCCTCATTACAAAGGGAGTGGGATGTGACCGTCTCTAAACCATCCTGTCACATCAATATTTTGTTTTTCTAAGCTTTCCTTTTTACAGACGAGTAGGAGATGGTCAGAGATGTTTGAGACAGATTCTTAATCTGATTTGAAGTAGGCCTTTTGGTTGAAGGATTACATTCCTGCACAGATGTTAATCTACTCCCTGGCTTCATGACAAGACATTCAACTTCACCTCCCAGTTCCCGTGAAGTGTCTAAAAAAGAACTAAACATCTTAGCCTTTCAAAGGTGCCAACTAGGGTAAAGTAGTGTTTGCCAAGACTTAAAGCAGTGTTAGATGTCATCATCTCTCTTTTTTCTTCAATCGCTTAATCATAGCATGCTTCACAGTTTTCCACAGAGTTCTTTTTTTTAAATCATAATTACTTGTCTAAAATGGTAGGTTTAGAAGAATCACAATATCATTTCCCCTCATAGTATCCCAGTGTAGTTGTCTCTTGCATTATTCCCATTAAATATTATTAGTTTCCATTTTCCCAGCACACTGGTTTAAGGCATTTTGGCAGGAGTTAAACCTGGAAAAATCAAACTTCAGAAAACAGCCAATCACTGCCTTTCCATAGGCGACTTCACCAAAAAAGTTTTCTTTAGAAATGTATGGCTTTTCAAATGAGGACATCTGTTTAAATAGATGTGTTCCTTAACTTCCAGCACTGAGAAGACAATCCGCCCCAATTTTGCCAGAGCTCCCGTCTTGCCACTCAAGCACTGTCCACACAGCGTGTGCAGGGGAATCTGTCCCGCGTCGCGCCCTGGGTCCTCTGCCTGGGCGGCAGGCTGCACCAGCAGCATGCAAATAGTTAACTTATCTTGAGGAAACCCGCAGCCTCAGCCCTCCCCCGTTCCTTTTCTCAACCAGTCCCCAGCTTCCTCTTACGGCTTCTCCAGTGGTTGCTCTAATGGCAGCTCAAAACTGCCAGACCCTGCCCTGCCGGCATGAGCCCCTCCTCCCGTGAGAGCATATTTCCTGGCATGGGGGTCGAATCATGTCGGCAAAATGGGGTCGGTTTCATGAAGCACCCCTCATAACAGTGAGATTCATAGGACCAAAGCATGGGGAGGTAAGCGCCTGACTTCTTTACAGCACTAGCTTCCAGTCAACACCGAGAAAGACTGGAGTCTGTTGCTTTGCTTTGTTTTTATCCTTGGAGGAGCCGGTTAGGATTCTCGCAAAGGATGGGGAGATTATCTGTTCAGATTTGAAGAGCAGAGCAAGGCTTGGTAGAGTAAGCTAGCTGCCCACAGATCTTAACTCTCAGAGTAACTTTTTTAGCTTTCTTGAGCAGAAAGGCCAGGTGCTCTTCAGTTTAACATTTTGTATATGAGAAGCCTTTAGCAAAATTTAGTTCAAAGAAAAATTATTAGAAAAACTCAGTTTCTTCATACTGATTTTTATTAGAGTTTTAGATACTTTAGCAGTTAACGAATTTTCACTCAGGACAGTTTCCTGTTTTATAAAGTGAAGTGGTTTGTTTTTCCTCTCTTCCTCTCCTGTTGTTTTTTATAGTTCTAAAGTGTAGCAATTTGATTCTTAGATTTTTATTATAGGCATGCTATTAGCAAAGGACTTTACGTGAATCACAGACTTAACAAATGTTCACCATTTCAGTATAGCAGGTGGGTTCTGAGTACAGAAGTCAGAAGACCTGGGTTTTTTATTTTAACTGCAGATCATTTGCTGTGTGACATTCTGTGAGTGCACAAATGTCTCTAGTCCTTGGCAGTAGAGTGCAGTGACCAGGAGCTGAGCTTTACAGTTGGCAGATCTGGAAGTTAGCTCCAGGTTGGGCAGTTACTGGTGTGTGGCCTCTAGTACATGAGCCATCTCTCAGCCTCGGCCCCTCGAGTGTGGCAAGGAAATCATAGCTGGTCCTTACACGCCATTGGGTTGTTAATGAGAAATTTCACGTCAGTTGCTTTCTGCAGTGCTTGGCACGTAGTGATTGTTCCAACTCTTGCCTGCTATTATCTTTGTTGTTTATCTTTTCAGTTAGGAAATGGGAGGTATAACACCCACCCTATCACTTCAGAGTTACTGAATCAGATGAAATAATGTAGATAGAAGGCATCGATTGAAAATCAGGCCTTTGGTAGTTGTCATGATACCTGACATCGGGCTATCTCTTTTTTCAGGAATTGTTTTGGATGGCAGCAATAGTATTGTTATATGCCGTGGAAAATGAGTACCCTAAAGTTGGTGATGACGCCCACTACTAAATGCATTCTTCCTACCTCTGTAAATTGCAATTCAGGGTCCAGTTAGTTTGAAAGAAAATTATTCATTTGCTGTTAATTAACCAGCAAAGTGTCTGTCTAACCGTGTCTGGGAAGGACCTTTTATGAAAAGTGTATGATTAGACCACACGGTCCTCATCTCCTAAGGGTAGTGTGTACCTGAAATGCCCCTGACTGCTTTGGATATTTTATTAAGGATCTAACACTTATTAGTATTTCTTTGCATTTTTAGGGTTTAAACCCCTCCTCCTCCAGTTTGAAAACTGGGCCAAAGCTGAACCTTGGAACTTTTAATTAGCAAGAACACCAAATGTCTATGTGGGGGATAGTTCATATTTCTGGCTAGAGTAGGGGAGGCAGTTATCAGATTTGTGCCTTCTCTTGAGGGTATGTGATGGGTGGGAAGCAGTTGTGGGGAACCTTGAGTCATTTTTCACTCTGCCCAATCATCTCTCCCTCAGGCTGGTCCCAGAACCATCCAATCCTTTCTTCTGCTCCCCGGCCTGCAACTGGGCTCGGCGCTGGCTGTTTCAGGAGGCCCCAGGGCCACCGCAGGCTCCTCCTCCTCTAGCACCCTTGCTGGTCCCTAGGCAATGAACATGTCTATTGGCATAGCTTCCCTGGTAGCTCAGACAGTAATGAATCCACGTGCAGTGCAGGAGATCTGGGTCCAATCCCTGGGTTGGAAAGATCCCCTGGAGAAGGCAGTGGCAACCCACTCCAGTATTCATGCCTGGAGAATCCCATGGACAGAGGAGCCTAGCAAACTACAGTCCATAGGGTTGCAAACAGTCAGACACAGCTGAGCGACTGACACTTTGACTTTTCAAGCCAGGGACAAAACTGTTCAACCTGCCCAATCCTCCTAAGGTTTTTCTAATGCAACTTGATAAAAAAAATTTTTTTATGTCCAGGACAGCATTCCTAACTTTGATTCAAAACATTGACCAGCCACTGTTGACCACAGGTAGCCTTCCAGTATTTGGTTAACAGTATAATGTCGGTTGTTTTCTTTGGCAGGAAAAGGAAAAAGAAAAAGATAAAATTAAGGAGAAGGAGAAGGAGTGTAAAGAGAAGGAGAAGGACAAGAAGAGTGTGAACGGGCACGCTTTCAGTTCCATCTCGATTGTGGGCCCCATTGTCTGCAGCCAGTGCATGAAGCCCTTCACCAGCAAAGACGCCTACACGTGTGCAAGTAAGAGATGCATGTGTTCCTGTGCAATAAAACGCTCCAGGCTTGGAAACGTTCGTTTCTAGTTTCCTGTCCTTCCCACACCTTATCTGTCCCTCTTTGATGTGGAGAAGTAGCCCTTTTTCTGTCTTCCTTTAAACAGCATTGGAGACACACATTCCAGATAAGAGAGTGGGGAGCCCTTAATGTTTCTCAAAGAGCCCAATTTCAAATTTCCTCTCCTGCTGTCCCTAAGCCACTGCCTTATCCTGGAAGTCCATGTCAGCATGAAAACCATCTCATAGCCTCAAACCCCAAAGCTGCCCAGTGGTCCCTTGTCAGTCACTTCGGCTCACTTTCTACTCCAGTGCTAACCATTTGCAGTTCATGGGCCATATGAGAGCAGGCTGCAATTTGCAGACCCTTGCTCTGAGGCATTATATCTCAAAATGCGGTTGCACACAGGAAGGAGTAGTGCTCATCGTGCACAGCGGGGAAGATCGGGAGGCTGCTTGTGGTCAGACGTGGCTGATGTGAAGGGCCAGTCATCCAGAGGGCAGAGATGATGGGCATCACATTACACCTGTAACCAGTTTGGACTGAACAGTGACTAACCCAGTTCCCAAGAAGCACTGCCCAGACCATGATGTCACGACCTGGTCTTGATTTCAGTCATTTGTGTGAAATATCGCGAGTGACTTGTAACTCAAGTGACTGGTTAACTTACTGAAATTTGAAAATTTTTTAAACTGTACCTGGACACAGTCAAGAGTTAAAATAATAATTTCCAGTCACTTGCTTCCTTAAATTTTAGAGGCAGAGTGGAGTGACAGCTGGCACAGAGCCCGTGTTATCCATGCTGCAGCTGTTGTGACTTTTTAGACAACTGATGTTAACACACACGTGTTCGTAAAATGCCTGTCATGGATGTATTTCACTTCACATGTTGTCTCAGCCCTCTTTGTTCTTCTGTCCTGTTTTTCCTTAAAGAAAGCCCCTGGGGAGCTCTCGTGCCTGTGTTTGTCCTCGTGGGCAGATATCACACACATTTGTGCCCTCTGTCGTGTGTGACTTACCAGGAAATAGAGGACTCCGGCACTGTCACATGTTCCGTGCAACCTTGAGGAGACAGAAGGCTGGCGCTGTCCAATGTGTCCCCAGCACGTTAGTCTGGAGCTCAGGCTCTAAGAGGACTCATTCATAGTACACCAGTGCCTTGTCGCCAGGATAATTCCTAGCTGCTAGACACAGTTTCTCAGTACTGGAGTGACGTGGTATGCTTATCTAGCATTAAAACATTCTTAGCCTACTACACGTGGCTTCCCAGGTGGCACTAGTGGTACAGAATCCACCTGCTACTGCAGGAGGTGCAAGAGACCTGGGTTCAATCCCTGTATCAGGAAGATCCCTTAGAGCAGGAAATGGCACCCCACTCCGGTTTTCTTGCCTGGGTAATTCCATGGGCAGAAGAGTCTGCTGCTTGTGTGTGTGTGTGTACTGTAAAAAGATTACACACGTGTCCTATATTATACTTCCAAAGAGCTCATTCTAGGAATGAGAAGTCAGCGTTGCCATTTTCTTGCTTGCTGATCAGTTACTAGTTATTTTAATATTCTCAGATGTACAGTTTCTACAGTAGTTTGTATTTTAGTTGAAACTACATATAATTTATAAGTGATATTATTGAGCACAGGTAAATTTGCATTCATTGCAATGTACTTAAACACAAGGAGGACGTCGCTGTTCACACCTCTGACCTCCCATCTCTTCTTCCCTCTAGAATCCTCCAGGATCACACTTACCATGAGGCTGCCT
>SJYW01049898.1:617657-638315 GCA_006410735.1 Raphicerus campestris
TAAATATATATAAAATATATATATATTTTCTAGCCATGTGAGTATGATAAATTTGGGGAAAACTGAGTACTGATCCTTTATAGATCCTTTGAAGAATTCTCATTAACTGGCATGAGTTAATAGATAAATATGTTGAGGTGTGTGTGTGTGTGTGAAAGAGGGAGAACCTAAACAGGAAATAAAACAGGAAGACTGGCAGGCAGTTTCTGCTTTTGTGTTTCAGTATCTTTAAGAGGTAATACTGTTTCCTGATAAGTGAGTCTGCTTGCTGCAGACTCATAACAGACACACACATTGTGTGTGTGTGTGTGTGTGTATAATGTCCTCATTACAAAGGGAGTGGGATGTGACCGTCTCTAAACCATCCTGTCACATCGATATTTTGTTTTTCTAAGCTTTCCTTTTTACAGACGAGTAGGAGATGGTCAGAGATGTTTGAGACAGATTCTTAATCTGATTTGAAGTAGGCCTTTTGGTTGAAGGATTACATTCCTGCACAGATGTTAATCTACTCCCTGGCTTCATGACAAGACATTCAACTTCACCTCCCAGTTCCCGTGAAGTGTCTAAAAAAGAACTAAACATCTTAGCCTTTCAAAGGTGCCAACTAGGGTAAAGTAGTGTTTGCCAAGACTTAAAGCAGTGTTAGATGTCATCATCTCTCTTTTTTCTTCAATCGCTTAATCATAGCATGCTTCACAGTTTTCCACAGAGTTCTTTTTTTTAAATCATAATTACTTGTCTAAAATGGTAGGTTTAGAAGAATCACAATATCATTTCCCCTCATAGTATCCCAGTGTAGTTGTCTCTTGCATTATTCCCATTAAATATTATTAGTTTCCATTTTCCCAGCACACTGGTTTAAGGCATTTTGGCAGGAGTTAAACCTGGAAAAATCAAACTTCAGAAAACAGCCAATCACTGCCTTTCCATAGGCGACTTCACCAAAAAAGTTTTCTTTAGAAATGTATGGCTTTTCAAATGAGGACATCTGTTTAAATAGATGTGTTCCTTAACTTCCAGCACTGAGAAGACAATCCGCCCCAATTTTGCCAGAGCTCCCGTCTTGCCACTCAAGCACTGTCCACACAGCGTGTGCAGGGGAATCTGTCCCGCGTCGCGCCCTGGGTCCTCTGCCTGGGCGGCAGGCTGCACCAGCAGCATGCAAATAGTTAACTTATCTTGAGGAAACCCGCAGCCTCAGCCCTCCCCCGTTCCTTTTCTCAACCAGTCCCCAGCTTCCTCTTACGGCTTCTCCAGTGGTTGCTCTAATGGCAGCTCAAAACTGCCAGACCCTGCCCTGCCGGCATGAGCCCCTCCTCCCGTGAGAGCATATTTCCTGGCATGGGGGTCGAATCATGTCGGCAAAATGGGGTCGGTTTCATGAAGCACCCCTCATAACAGTGAGATTCATAGGACCAAAGCATGGGGAGGTAAGCGCCTGACTTCTTTACAGCACTAGCTTCCAGTCAACACCGAGAAAGACTGGAGTCTGTTGCTTTGCTTTGTTTTTATCCTTGGAGGAGCCGGTTAGGATTCTCGCAAAGGATGGGGAGATTATCTGTTCAGATTTGAAGAGCAGAGCAAGGCTTGGTAGAGTAAGCTAGCTGCCCACAGATCTTAACTCTCAGAGTAACTTTTTTAGCTTTCTTGAGCAGAAAGGCCAGGTGCTCTTCAGTTTAACATTTTGTATATGAGAAGCCTTTAGCAAAATTTAGTTCAAAGAAAAATTATTAGAAAAACTCAGTTTCTTCATACTGATTTTTATTAGAGTTTTAGATACTTTAGCAGTTAACGAATTTTCACTCAGGACAGTTTCCTGTTTTATAAAGTGAAGTGGTTTGTTTTTCCTCTCTTCCTCTCCTGTTGTTTTTTATAGTTCTAAAGTGTAGCAATTTGATTCTTAGATTTTTATTATAGGCATGCTATTAGCAAAGGACTTTACGTGAATCACAGACTTAACAAATGTTCACCATTTCAGTATAGCAGGTGGGTTCTGAGTACAGAAGTCAGAAGACCTGGGTTTTTTATTTTAACTGCAGATCATTTGCTGTGTGACATTCTGTGAGTGCACAAATGTCTCTAGTCCTTGGCAGTAGAGTGCAGTGACCAGGAGCTGAGCTTTACAGTTGGCAGATCTGGAAGTTAGCTCCAGGTTGGGCAGTTACTGGTGTGTGGCCTCTAGTACATGAGCCATCTCTCAGCCTCGGCCCCTCGAGTGTGGCAAGGAAATCATAGCTGGTCCTTACACGCCATTGGGTTGTTAATGAGAAATTTCACGTCAGTTGCTTTCTGCAGTGCTTGGCACGTAGTGATTGTTCCAACTCTTGCCTGCTATTATCTTTGTTGTTTATCTTTTCAGTTAGGAAATGGGAGGTATAACACCCACCCTATCACTTCAGAGTTACTGAATCAGATGAAATAATGTAGATAGAAGGCATCGATTGAAAATCAGGCCTTTGGTAGTTGTCATGATACCTGACATCGGGCTATCTCTTTTTTCAGGAATTGTTTTGGATGGCAGCAATAGTATTGTTATATGCCGTGGAAAATGAGTACCCTAAAGTTGGTGATGACGCCCACTACTAAATGCATTCTTCCTACCTCTGTAAATTGCAATTCAGGGTCCAGTTAGTTTGAAAGAAAATTATTCATTTGCTGTTAATTAACCAGCAAAGTGTCTGTCTAACCGTGTCTGGGAAGGACCTTTTATGAAAAGTGTATGATTAGACCACACGGTCCTCATCTCCTAAGGGTAGTGTGTACCTGAAATGCCCCTGACTGCTTTGGATATTTTATTAAGGATCTAACACTTATTAGTATTTCTTTGCATTTTTAGGGTTTAAACCCCTCCTCCTCCAGTTTGAAAACTGGGCCAAAGCTGAACCTTGGAACTTTTAATTAGCAAGAACACCAAATGTCTATGTGGGGGATAGTTCATATTTCTGGCTAGAGTAGGGGAGGCAGTTATCAGATTTGTGCCTTCTCTTGAGGGTATGTGATGGGTGGGAAGCAGTTGTGGGGAACCTTGAGTCATTTTTCACTCTGCCCAATCATCTCTCCCTCAGGCTGGTCCCAGAACCATCCAATCCTTTCTTCTGCTCCCCGGCCTGCAACTGGGCTCGGCGCTGGCTGTTTCAGGAGGCCCCAGGGCCACCGCAGGCTCCTCCTCCTCTAGCACCCTTGCTGGTCCCTAGGCAATGAACATGTCTATTGGCATAGCTTCCCTGGTAGCTCAGACAGTAATGAATCCACGTGCAGTGCAGGAGATCTGGGTCCAATCCCTGGGTTGGAAAGATCCCCTGGAGAAGGCAGTGGCAACCCACTCCAGTATTCATGCCTGGAGAATCCCATGGACAGAGGAGCCTAGCAAACTACAGTCCATAGGGTTGCAAACAGTCAGACACAGCTGAGCGACTGACACTTTGACTTTTCAAGCCAGGGACAAAACTGTTCAACCTGCCCAATCCTCCTAAGGTTTTTCTAATGCAACTTGATAAAAAAATTTTTTTATGTCCAGGACAGCATTCCTAACTTTGATTCAAAACATTGACCAGCCACTGTTGACCACAGGTAGCCTTCCAGTGTTTGGTTAACAGTATAATGTCGGTTGTTTTCTTTGGCAGGAAAAGGAAAAAGAAAAAGATAAAATTAAGGAGAAGGAGAAGGAGTGTAAAGAGAAGGAGAAGGACAAGAAAAGTGTGAACGGGCACGCTTTCAGTTCCATCTCGATTGTGGGCCCCATTGTCTGCAGCCAGTGCATGAAGCCCTTCACCAGCAAAGACGCCTACACGTGTGCAAGTAAGAGATGCATGTGTTCCTGTGCAATAAAACGCTCCAGGCTTGGAAACGTTCGTTTCTAGTTTCCTGTCCTTCCCACACCTTATCTGTCCCTCTTTGATGTGGAGAAGTAGCCCTTTTTCTGTCTTCCTTTAAACAGCATTGGAGACACACATTCCAGATAAGAGAGTGGGGAGCCCTTAATGTTTCTCAAAGAGCCCAATTTCAAATTTCCTCTCCTGCTGTCCCTAAGCCACTGCCTTATCCTGGNCCTTCCAGTATTTGGTTAACAGTATAATGTCGGTTGTTTTCTTTGGCAGGAAAAGGAAAAAGAAAAAGATAAAATTAAGGAGAAGGAGAAGGAGTGTAAAGAGAAGGAGAAGGACAAGAAGAGTGTGAACGGGCACGCTTTCAGTTCCATCTCGATTGTGGGCCCCATTGTCTGCAGCCAGTGCATGAAGCCCTTCACCAGCAAAGACGCCTACACGTGTGCAAGTAAGAGATGCATGTGTTCCTGTGCAATAAAACGCTCCAGGCTTGGAAACGTTCGTTTCTAGTTTCCTGTCCTTCCCACACCTTATCTGTCCCTCTTTGATGTGGAGAAGTAGCCCTTTTTCTGTCTTCCTTTAAACAGCATTGGAGACACACATTCCAGATAAGAGAGTGGGGAGCCCTTAATGTTTCTCAAAGAGCCCAATTTCAAATTTCCTCTCCTGCTGTCCCTAAGCCACTGCCTTATCCTGGAAGTCCATGTCAGCATGAAAACCATCTCATAGCCTCAAACCCCAAAGCTGCCCAGTGGTCCCTTGTCAGTCACTTCGGCTCACTTTCTACTCCAGTGCTAACCATTTGCAGTTCATGGGCCATATGAGAGCAGGCTGCAATTTGCAGACCCTTGCTCTGAGGCATTATATCTCAAAATGCGGTTGCACACAGGAAGGAGTAGTGCTCATCGTGCACAGCGGGGAAGATCGGGAGGCTGCTTGTGGTCAGACGTGGCTGATGTGAAGGGCCAGTCATCCAGAGGGCAGAGATGATGGGCATCACGTTACACCTGTAACCAGTTTGGACTGAACAGTGACTAACCCAGTTCCCAAGAAGCACTGCCCAGACCATGATGTCACGACCTGGTCTTGATTTCAGTCATTTGTGTGAAATATCGCGAGTGACTTGTAACTCAAGTGACTGGTTAACTTACTGAAATTTGAAAATTTTTTAAACTGTACCTGGACACAGTCAAGAGTTAAAATAATAATTTCCAGTCACTTGCTTCCTTAAATTTTAGAGGCAGAGTGGAGTGACAGCTGGCACAGAGCCCGTGTTATCCATGCTGCAGCTGTTGTGACTTTTTAGACAACTGATGTTAACACACACGTGTTCGTAAAATGCCTGTCATGGATGTATTTCACTTCACATGTTGTCTCAGCCCTCTTTGTTCTTCTGTCCTGTTTTTCCTTAAAGAAAGCCCCTGGGGAGCTCTCGTGCCTGTGTTTGTCCTCGTGGGCAGATATCACACACATTTGTGCCCTCTGTCGTGTGTGACTTACCAGGAAATAGAGGACTCCGGCACTGTCACATGTTCCGTGCAACCTTGAGGAGACAGAAGGCTGGCGCTGTCCAATGTGTCCCCAGCACGTTAGTCTGGAGCTCAGGCTCTAAGAGGACTCATTCATAGTACACCAGTGCCTTGTCGCCAGGATAATTCCTAGCTGCTAGACACAGTTTCTCAGTACTGGAGTGACGTGGTATGCTTATCTAGCATTAAAACATTCTTAGCCTACTACACGTGGCTTCCCAGGTGGCACTAGTGGTACAGAATCCACCTGCTACTGCAGGAGGTGCAAGAGACCTGGGTTCAATCCCTGTATCAGGAAGATCCCTTAGAGCAGGAAATGGCACCCCACTCCGGTTTTCTTGCCTGGGTAATTCCATGGGCAGAAGAGTCTGCTGCTTGTGTGTGTGTGTGTACTGTAAAAAGATTACACACGTGTCCTATATTATACTTCCAAAGAGCTCATTCTAGGAATGAGAAGTCAGCGTTGCCATTTTCTTGCTTGCTGATCAGTTACTAGTTATTTTAATATTCTCAGATGTACAGTTTCTACAGTAGTTTGTATTTTAGTTGAAACTACATATAATTTATAAGTGATATTATTGAGCACAGGTAAATTTGCATTCATTGCAATGTACTTAAACACAAGGAGGACGTCGCTGTTCACACCTCTGACCTCCCATCTCTTCTTCCCTCTAGAATCCTCCAGGATCACACTTACCATGAGGCTGCCTAACAGTGTGGTGGAGTGAGCCACCCTGTGTGTTAAATACTCCATTTCTCTTTTAAATCTGTACCAGTGAGAGCTCTGCAAATTTCCTCCTTCACTGCAAAGAATTGTCTCCCCTATGAAGTACCTGTTCTCCATGACAGGATTGTTGGCCTCAGAGAAGAACGGGGAGAGACCACATTTCTGGGTTGGCTGCGTGAAATTCACATTCTAGCAACTCCCATCTGTACAGCAGGCCGAACGCCTGCTTTCTGCTATGAAACATAGTTCTTAAAAATGTCTTTTCAACAAAATAAGTGTTTTAGAAAACTAATACATAACTGAGCACACAAAGAAGAACATCCCCAAGCAGCGTACATCCTGTTCTCCATTAGGGACCTGATTCATTTCAACCGTTTAATAAGTGTCAGCATCTTCTGCCTGCATCTGCTAATGCTTCTTCATCATGGTTTACCTTCCTTACGTGGTATCTGGGTTTTTTCTTTTTTATCATAAGTTCAGCTTCAGCTTCATAAGACTTTTTCCCCGCCCGTGGGAATCTCTGGAGTCCCTGTTGTGTCGCAGTGACCCTGTGGTGCCACAGTCCTGCGTCTGTTTCAGCGGGAATTCCCTAGGGTTTCATCATCGCCAGATTGGAATTCCACCAAACCTCTAGACACAGCTCCCTAACTCAGGGTTCTAGGAGATACAAATGGTGTAAATCTGGACCCTGGATTTGTAGGTAACACAGAATTCTCACTCCAGGTCCAGGGGAGGGCAGGTGTGCATGGCTTTCTCCAGGCCCTTTGGCAGGGCTGTTCCAGTCTTTAGTTTAAAGCTCTTGACTGTATTCAGGGGTCTCAATTCCAGCCACCACTGTGTGCCCAGAGACCACGTGTCTGAGGGGGACGCTCTGTGCTTCTTAGCATACCACACAATCAGCAGGTGGATTAGAAAAATAACTGAATAAAACTAATAGTAAAAATAAAGCTAACAATAAAAAATAAATAACTGAATGTAAGTAGCTCTTGAAGAATCTTCATGGAGATTTTTCACATAATTTAGTGTTCTGCATCACTGGTGGGTTGCTGTGATTTAGATTTTCTATACATAGAGGAGCAATGGCTTCCATTCTGTCATCTGCTTCAGTAGTGGGGAAGAGCTGAGTGAATATTCTAGGAGATCTTGGTGACTTCAGACTGAATTTCTTTTTTTACTTTTAACTTTCAATAAGTCTGTTGGCACAGACAGTAAAGAATCTGTCTACCAGTGCAGGAGACACAGGACTCTTGGCTTTGATCCTTGGGTCAGGAATAATCCCCTGGAGAAAGGAATGTTTTCTTGCCCGCAGAATTCCACGGACAGAGGAGTCTGGTGGGTTCTAGTCCATGGGGTTTCTAAAGAGTCAGACATGACTGAGTGACTAACAGCACCAATAAGTATGCATTTGAGTTCCTTATCTTAAATGAATTTATTCAGCAAAGATCAGTTGCCTGCGATATGCAAGGCACTGTGTAATTCATTCAAAAGCTGTTTGTCAGCAAA
Organism: Raphicerus campestris; assembly: GCA_006410735.1. Taxonomy (NCBI): domain Eukaryota; kingdom Metazoa; phylum Chordata; class Mammalia; order Artiodactyla; family Bovidae; genus Raphicerus; species Raphicerus campestris. The sequence goes on from SJYW01049898.1 coordinate 625,244, forward strand.
TATTCTTTGAGCAACCTGTGTGCCTAGCACCTTTCTCTTACTTTTTTTTTTCCCATGAGTATATTTGACATGTAACACTGCGTAAATTTAAAAGTGCCAAGTGTTAATGCATTTATATATTATAATCTGATTGTTAATGTTTCCATATTTAGCACCTCTGTCACATCACATGATCCTTTTTAGTGGTTGAAATACATAATCAGAAACACCTTTCTCAAGTTGCATATTACACAGTGGCTTAGAATAAGAGTTCTCAAGGTGTAATCCTTGGTACTTACTCATTGCAGCATTATTCATGTTATGGAAAACTTCAAAGGAGCTAAATATCTAACAGTAAAAGATAATATATTCTTTAGGTGGAATATTAGGCCAATGGTAAAAATGGAATCACTCAAAGGTCATCAGCAGTTTTTCTGTGGGGACTTCCCTGGTTGTCCAGTGGCTCTGAGACTCTGAGCTCCCAATGCAGGGGACCTGGGTTCAATCCTAGTTGCGGAACTAGATCCCACATGCTGCAACTAAGACCCTGCACAGCCAAATAAATAAAAAAATATATTTTTTTAAGTTTTTCCGTGAAACTGATAGGACACTAGGCTTCAGAGGCTATTAGGCATCTGTGGCGATCACCCTACTTGCCTCTTGTAGCAGAAAAGCAGCCATAGATAAGACATAAATGTGAGCGTGACTGTGTTCCAGTGAACCTGCTTTTGCAGAACAGGTATGAGCTGACCTCAGCCCCCTGGCTGTGGTTTCTCAGCCAGTGGAACAGATCTGCAGGTACCGACAGATCTCCACGACATTTTGGAAACTTGACATGCAATAAATGGAACTGTGTGTATGATCCCAAATTATAGATAAGTAAATAGTAATTGTTTAGCTATATGAGAATGTCTATAAGGATATACACCAAACTGTTAACAATTTGAAAGAGAGGTTAGAGGAGAGATTGAAGGGGACTAAGTTTTTGTTTTATACTTCTGCGTTATTTGAATTTTTTAAGACTGTATTTGAATATTGGCTCCCTGAGTTAAAAAAAAAAATGTAAATGTCATCTCAGTGGTAGTTTCAAAGGTTTTTCTGCTTGTCATCTGGTCTCTGAGGAAAGCGCACACTATCCTGATGTTGATTGAAGAAAGAAATGGCTTTAAGCAGTTGGTTGGACAGAAGATCAGAGTCACTCTGTCACTGTCCTGGTAGCTCCAGCGTGGACGAGAAGCGGACCCCTCATGCTCTCAGTTCTGGGTTATGATGTGAAATACTATCAGAAAGTTGAGGGACAAAAGAGAAGGAAAATCTTGTTTGAAGACCCAAAGAATCCTTTTCTTTGTGCTGTTCTCTGGTGACTTAGACAGATGGTCAGGAATCTGCCTGCAGTGCGGGAGGCCCAGGTTCGATCCTGGGTCAGGAAGGTCCCCTGCACAAGGGAATGGCAGCCCACTCCAGTGTTCTTGCCTAGAGAATTCCATAAACAGAGGAGCCTACACTCCATGTGGTCTCCAAGCGTCAGACACGACTGAGCGCCCAACTGTTTGACTCTCATAGAGAACTGTAGGTTTATGGTTATACTGAGTGGATGACTCATTATGTACTTCCACGAGTAGCTCCAGAAAAGTTATCAATTTAAGTGCATGCTGGAGAAAGTTGTCTGATGTTGGTATATGAAACATCTTATTACTGTCATTGATTTTTGCATACACATTATTTTCAGGTGGAAAGAGCTGAATTATTGTTAGTCTGTGTCAGAGTACAGTGACTCAGAATTGAACCTGCGCCTGGCATGCAACTGCTTTGTCAAGAGCAGAATATCCACTCTGATGGAGGAGAATGCACCTCTTGTAACCAGGCATCTTAAACCCATTTTTGTTCCCTCCATACCTTTCCCTGTTAAATAGAAATTCTCTTTTACTCGATTCACTCCATGATGAAATAGAGGTAGGGCACCTCAGACTGGTGAAGTGCCTGTACTGTGGGTAATAGTGTCTACAGGGCACCCCCTGAAGAGGGGACCCGTGTAGCTTCTGGGAAATGTCTGTGGCCCAAGGACACTGAGCCACCCACAAAGAATCACCTGTGGGGGGCTGGTACTGATGGGGAACAACCTGACTCAAGAGATTTGAGGCTTGTAGACTGGAGTTCTCAGCCACCAGTCTGTGTAGCAATTAAATAGCTCGATAGGACGGTGGTTTTCAGAATGGTTTTTGTGGAACTGGTGTTTTGGAAGTTCCACAGATTGTGGGATTTATATATTTTTAAAACTAATTTACAGCCTACTTAAAAATACACTCTCAAAAGTGTCACCAGATTTTAACATCAACATATTAACTTTAGCTGTCAGTCTACCTACTTTGAATTTTTCCTTCCATCTTGAATTAATTGAAGAATGTAATATGATTGTAAGGCAAGCCATCTTTTAAAAAAGAAAACTACTAATATTTGTACCTACCTATCTGTGAAAATGAAGATACTTTACTCTGTATTATGCATGAAAAGTGAAAGTTGCTCAGTTGTGTCCAGCTCTTTGCGATCAAATGGACTGTAGCCCACCAGACTCCTCTGTGCATTGGATTTCCCAGGCAAGAATACTGGAATGAGTTGCCATTCTCTTCTCTAGGGCCTCTTTCCGACCCAGGGGTTGAACTCAGGTCTTCCCTCCTGCATCACAGGAAGATTCTTCACCGTCTGAGCCACAAAAATAAATACAGACATAAATTAGATGCTGAAGTAGATACGTGAACAGCAAGTATAATATCCACCTGATTGCTTATATTTTGATCCATCAGAACAGCTTCACTGTTCTCTTTCATTGCAAAAGTAAATGTTGAGATTAGAGTTCAGATATCTGTGCTAAATATTTTACATATTTGATAGCACACAATATAGCAATATTTTATTAAGGCTTTTTAAATATGGAAGATCAATAAAATAGTGGGTTGGCTACAGTTCTATGTTAACAGTGTTTATAATAGTAGGATGGAGGCTTTTTTGTCTTAATTTGTAGTTTTAATGTTGAGTCACTCAAGTTGTCTGTTTCTTCTGGAAGCAGACTATGGCATGGAGACCAGTGTGTCATCACAAGAGTCTTCTGTGTAGAGAATGTGTCGGGGAGGAGGTATTGTCCTGATGTCCTCTGCCAGCAGTTCTTTGACTTATGGAAGTCACTTGATCTAACAACAAATGTCACAAGTTATCTTAGGTCTGCTTAGCACAACGAGGAAGAAGAGTGTTTTAGGTTTAAACTGAAAGATGACAAAAAGGGACTGTTTGATAGGGCCTGGTTACCCTAGTATATATGTAGGTGCAAAAACAACATTTTCCGTTTGTATACCACCCCACCCCAGAAACTTAGGGGCTCCCAGTCTCAACTGTGGCTTTGCAGTTCACTCCAGGGTTAGTGTTGAAAGAAGCTCAGCGTTCAGTGGTGGCCCTAAGATCTGTGTATGACAGGGTGCAGCCTGCCACTTGTAAAAAGAGGAGGCTTGAAAGCAAAGGAAACAACATGTAGTCATCTTCCCCAAGGAACAGAGGTAATGGGCTGATTCTCTGCAGCTTCCTGAAGAACAGGGCCTGCAACGCCTATTTGTGGGTAAGAAGCACCATTTGTGATCTTGGCAGGAAGTGGAAACGATGAGTAATTTGAGGACTCAGAATCTTTCTTCGCTTCCCTCCATCCCCTCTCATTTCCGGGATCTTCCCAGGAATCTCAGGAAACAGCAGCATCCCTCCAGTTCCTTTACCTCCTAGGAAACCCTTGTGCTGTTAGTAGCCCTTTCCTTGGTTTAACATAATCCTGTTTGCTGACCCTGGAGCCTCAGACCCCAAGTGACTGCTTAGTCAGTTTTGACCTGCGGTTTAGAAAGATCAGCCACCTGGTCCATCGTGGTCGGTGTGTCGATGGCTGATGTTGGTCTTTGCCTGTCTTTCAAACATCTCTAGTCACTTTAATACATCTTTATACATGCAAATATTGAGAGATCCAGCAGGCTGGAACTTTTAAAACAAGTCAGCAACTCTTGACCTCACTGGAAAACACCTGGACCAGTCTGAAGTCAGTCGTGGTGAAAGCTGAGTTCCTTTAGTGGACTTAGGTGGAAATGGTCAAGATCACAGACGCTAGAAATAGCCAAGGGGCAGGAGCAAAGCCTCCCTGAGGTTGGTTCGTCTGCAGTTCAGTCCTGGAAAACAACACGCGATGAAAGCAGAGTTCCCCCTTTGTCGGGAATAAGTAATTTAATTTAGGAGAAACTTGGCGAGTTTGTTTGTTTTAACTCCGCCAAAACTCTACTCTTAATTTAGGATTTTGGTAACTTGAATAGAGAAAGGAGAGCATCTTTCCACTTCTTCCCCTTTGCAGTTTTGTAAAGCTTCTCTTGAATAAGTCAACTGTTTTCCAGCCACCATGAATAATTTAGTCTCTGGAATGCCTGGTGGAGTCCTTCACCGCAAGGAATCCACTACATTTGGGTTTTCAGATCTTGCCAGTGGTTCCATTTTGTTTGCTTTAAGCACATGCAAGATGATAACTGCGATCACTATGGATTTATTTTCTGTTGTGTTAGCAGCTTCTGAGTACTTTTGTGGTAGGTTGCTTCTCTTGATTAGAAGAAAAGAAACAAGTGGACCAGCCTCAAGCCAAGTAGGAAACATAGAGTTCAGACTACTTGTGATGGTCTCGTTCACCTTGAGATTTTGTCCTGAAAGGACAAGCTGTTTTCTCACATTTAGAGTTCGTTGCCTAGATGGTGAAATACATATAACCAGTTAAAGAGGTGTGTTTAAGGGAAAGGACAGTGGAAGAGCCTCAGCAATAAAGCCAGTTCTTACCCAAGCAGAGCACTTTGGGTTTTGCTTTTTGCTGATTTGTTTACCAGCATTCTTACAAAAACTGCTGTTAGGTGAGCCCTCCAGCTACGGTGATGTAGCTCTCTTTTGTGGCTTTGGTCTTGTTCCTTACAACCAGCCCTGTGGTTATCACACCAGCTACCGAGAATATCTTACAAGTCATTTGTGTCTACATTCTATCAGTCCAGACCAGGCTGTGTCTCACAGTCCCCAGAGAATTTAAACCAGAAGTTGCAGAAATCCTTTTTGAGCATGTATTTCTAAATTTATCAGTATTTAAATATTTTTCTGCTGTTGGTGAGTGTTGGCGTGATAGCAGGAAGTTGGACCTTTCTCTCCTTAGCTAAAAACGTCTCTCTAACCCCTAACCTTTAGAAGGATCTGAGAATTCTCCTGCATGTGGATTCTGCTCAGACCAGTCTCCAGGAGGAAGGGTAGTCAAAGCTCTTCAGAACAGCCCTCCCTGGAAAAGCACTGGACGAGCCTTTTTTTCAGAACCTGACACAACTCGGGAAGGTGAATCCTTCCTTTAACAGGCAGGCCTGGAGTAGTCATGCCATTCTCTAATTTCATTTCAGTTTGGCCTGGCCTCTCCTCTTAACTCTTCTTTAAAGCTGATTTTCTTAGGCCAGTCTCTCTAATGGGTTGTTGGATTTCTCTGCTGAGGGTGAATGGGTGTATGGTATATAACAGTTCACCAAAGCTCTAGTGGCAGAGTTCTGAAAAGGTGAAGCAACAAATAGATGCACGTTCACAGCCCTGTGAGTTTTCCTTCATATTCTTTTGTTTGATGCCTCTGTGTAGCCAGGAAAGAAGCTGAAGGCTGGGCTGTTTGCCTTTTAGTTCAGAGGAGTCTTAATTAGGGGTCGGCTCTGTTCCTGTAGACCACGGTGCCAAGGCCTTTTTGAAGGACTTTGAAGAATGAAAGCATGTTGCTTACTGCTCTTAGGAATAAATAAAAGGCCAAATAATTATTTGATCTCCCTAACAACATGGTATAGAGTTTGTGACCAGAAGCTTGAAAGTAGTATTAGATTGTCTTCAATTTGTATGTTCTTGGTAATTGTCTATTTTCCAAAACAGAGGGTTTAACCTCAAGACTTCAGCTGATGTCAGTTGGGCCAAAGTTTCTAAATCGCCCACATGCACCGCTAAATCCATTACCGTGAACCGAGTCCAGGACAGCCGGGTAACAAGTTGAGTGGTTTTGAAGTAGGTTCTCGAGTGTGTTAAGCAGACCTGTGTGCAGACCGTTTATGTCTCAGGCTTGTGGCCATGCTGTAAAGTATGTTGACGCTTCTGCTGGGTTGTGGCTTTGGGGACGTGTGTCTCAGTTAACCAGAACAGTGGATTGTGTGAAAAGTTGTTTACCAGAAGTACATTTTTAAAATACTGCTGCTGCTTTTACGGTACGTCAGTTGGAGTTGTCCTTTAAATCTCAAACACTGGTCTGAGAACTTGAATATTCCTAAAATCTGTTTAAAAGTAATTGCACCATTCCCACTATTTAATTCTCTATAGGGTGATGAAACTATGGGTTTTGTGAATTGCCTGTTCATAATCTTTATTCCGTTTTTCTATTTGGTTCTTCATCTTACTGTTTTATGATCAGTTTTAAACATTTTTAAGATAGGGTTGTTAGATGTGGCACTCCATTTTAATTCCATGTTGAAATCTGTGGTTTCTTTGGCCATGATATGAATTCATTAGTTTTCCTCATATTTTTTTCACCCATGTTTCAAAGTATTATTTTGTGTAAGTAAAACATTATGAAGAAGAGATTCTCTTTGGACACTTAGGCAAGACTCAGAGAGAGCAAGGAAGAATGAGGTTAAAGACAATGTATGTGAAAGACAAAAAAGGGAGGAAGGGGAGCTGAGAAGCCTGTGCGTGAGGACACGTTGAGTCAGCAGGACTGGGCCATGGTCTCAGGCACCTGCGGAGCAAGGAGGGGAGACCGGCACAGCACAGTACATGATGGAGGCGGGTGTGGAGTTCCAGAAGCTCCGAGATCACTGGGGGTCTGCTTCCCTGGGAGATTCAGAGAAGACTTCAGAGAGCTGAGTCCTGCTAACCCAGTCAGGGAAGGAAGAGTGAGCAGGGGACACAGCTGCAGGAAGGAGTTTGTCCAGAGCGCAGAGGTGTCACAGAACACGGCAAGGGCTGGAAGTGCACACACACAATGGGCTTAATCAAGCTGAGTAAGGAGTGTGGCTCAGATGGTGAGGTATCTGCCTGCAAAGCGGGAGACCCAGGCTCGGTCCCTGAGTTGAGACGATCCCTGGAGAAGGGCATGGCCACTCACTCCAGTATGATTACCTGGAGAACTCTTTGGACAGAGTCCATGGGGTTACAAAGAGTTGGACACAACTGAGAAACTAACACTTTCACTTATCCTAAAGATGATGGGGGACCATTAAGAGTCACTTTCTGAGAGTCTCAGAGTCTCACTTTCTGAGAAGTAAGGGGAAAAAAGTTTTGAATAAAGACAAATTTGGTCTGGCCCACCTGTTTCTTCTTTGACCCTTTCTGGAAGGCCACTGGCTCATGGGGCTTAAAGCCTTTAATGAAAGTTCACCAGAGTCTAGATCTGGAATGTGAGTTTCATTGCATGATGTATATAGAAGGGCACAAAGGCATTGGAGTCTCAGGAGTTATTTGGATTTCTGTTTGCAATTCTTCTCTTTTCTGGGAGCAGTATAATGATTTCTTAGTCAAAACATATGCTTATTTCCAAATAGCAGAGAACTTGACAATTTAACAAGGGTCGGAGAAGGCAATGGCACCCCACTCCAGTACTCTTGCCTGGAAAACCCCATGGGGGACGGAGCCTGGTGGGCTGCAGTCCATGGGGTCGCTAAGAGTAGGATACGACTGAGCGACTTCACTTTCACTTTTCACTTTCATGCANGGCCCTAAGATCTGTGTATGACAGGGTGCAGCCTGCCACTTGTAAAAAGAGGAGGCTTGAAAGCAAAGGAAACAACATGTAGTCATCTTCCCCAAGGAACAGAGGTAATGGGCTGATTCTCTGCAGCTTCCTGAAGAACAGGGCCTGCAACGCCTATTTGTGGGTAAGAAGCACCATTTGTGATCTTGGCAGGAAGTGGAAACGATGAGTAATTTGAGGACTCAGAATCTTTCTTCGCTTCCCTCCATCCCCTCTCATTTCCGGGATCTTCCCAGGAATCTCAGGAAACAGCAGCATCCCTCCAGTTCCTTTACCTCCTAGGAAACCCTTGTGCTGTTAGTAGCCCTTTCCTTGGTTTAACATAATCCTGTTTGCTGACCCTGGAGCCTCAGACCCCAAGTGACTGCTTAGTCAGTTTTGACCTGCGGTTTAGAAAGATCAGCCACCTGGTCCATCGTGGTCGGTGTGTCGATGGCTGATGTTGGTCTTTGCCTGTCTTTCAAACATCTCTAGTCACTTTAATACATCTTTATACATGCAAATATTGAGAGATCCAGCAGGCTGGAACTTTTAAAACAAGTCAGCAACTCTTGACCTCACTGGAAAACACCTGGACCAGTCTGAAGTCAGTCGTGGTGAAAGCTGAGTTCCTTTAGTGGACTTAGGTGGAAATGGTCAAGATCACAGACGCTAGAAATAGCCAAGGGGCAGGAGCAAAGCCTCCCTGAGGTTGGTTCGTCTGCAGTTCAGTCCTGGAAAACAACACGCGATGAAAGCAGAGTTCCCCCTTTGTCGGGAATAAGTAATTTAATTTAGGAGAAACTTGGCGAGTTTGTTTGTTTTAACTCCGCCAAAACTCTACTCTTAATTTAGGATTTTGGTAACTTGAATAGAGAAAGGAGAGCATCTTTCCACTTCTTCCCCTTTGCAGTTTTGTAAAGCTTCTCTTGAATAAGTCAACTGTTTTCCAGCCACCATGAATAATTTAGTCTCTGGAATGCCTGGTGGAGTCCTTCACCGCAAGGAATCCACTACATTTGGGTTTTCAGATCTTGCCAGTGGTTCCATTTTGTTTGCTTTAAGCACATGCAAGATGATAACTGCGATCACTATGGATTTATTTTCTGTTGTGTTAGCAGCTTCTGAGTACTTTTGTGGTAGGTTGCTTCTCTTGATTAGAAGAAAAGAAACAAGTGGACCAGCCTCAAGCCAAGTAGGAAACATAGAGTTCAGACTACTTGTGATGGTCTCGTTCACCTTGAGATTTTGTCCTGAAAGGACAAGCTGTTTTCTCACATTTAGAGTTCGTTGCTTAGATGGTGAAATACATATAACCAGTTAAAGAGGTGTGTTTAAGGGAAAGGACAGTGGAAGAGCCTCAGCAATAAAGCCAGTTCTTACCCAAGCAGAGCACTTTGGGTTTTGCTTTTTGCTGATTTGTTTACCAGCATTCTTACAAAAACTGCTGTTAGGTGAGCCCTCCAGCTACGGTGATGTAGCTCTCTTTTGTGGCTTTGGTCTTGTTCCTTACAACCAGCCCTGTGGTTATCACACCAGCTACCGAGAATATCTTACAAGTCATTTGTGTCTACATTCTATCAGTCCAGACCAGGCTGTGTCTCACAGTCCCCAGAGAATTTAAACCAGAAGTTGCAGAAATCCTTTTTGAGCATGTATTTCTAAATTTATCAGTATTTAAATATTTTTCTGCTGTTGGTGAGTGTTGGCGTGATAGCAGGAAGTTGGACCTTTCTCTCCTTAGCTAAAAACGTCTCTCTAACCCCTAACCTTTAGAAGGATCTGAGAATTCTCCTGCATGTGGATTCTGCTCAGACCAGTCTCCAGGAGGAAGGGTAGTCAAAGCTCTTCAGAACAGCCCTCCCTGGAAAAGCACTGGACGAGCCTTTTTTTCAGAACCTGACACAACTCGGGAAGGTGAATCCTTCCTTTAACAGGCAGGCCTGGAGTAGTCATGCCATTCTCTAATTTCATTTCAGTTTGGCCTGGCCTCTCCTCTTAACTCTTCTTTAAAGCTGATTTTCTTAGGCCAGTCTCTCTAATGGGTTGTTGGATTTCTCTGCTGAGGGTGAATGGGTGTATGGTATATAACAGTTCACCAAAGCTCTAGTGGCAGAGTTCTGAAAAGGTGAAGCAACAAATAGATGCACGTTCACAGCCCTGTGAGTTTTCCTTCATATTCTTTTGTTTGATGCCTCTGTGTAGCCAGGAAAGAAGCTGAAGGCTGGGCTGTTTGCCTTTTAGTTCAGAGGAGTCTTAATTAGGGGTCGGCTCTGTTCCTGTAGACCACGGTGCCAAGGCCTTTTTGAAGGACTTTGAAGAATGAAAGCATGTTGCTTACTGCTCTTAGGAATAAATAAAAGGCCAAATAATTATTTGATCTCCCTAACAACATGGTATAGAGTTTGTGACCAGAAGCTTGAAAGTAGTAATAGATTGTCTTCAATTTGTATGTTCTTGGTAATTGTCTATTTTCCAAAACAGAGGGTTTAACCTCAAGACTTCAGCTGATGTCAGTTGGGCCAAAGTTTCTAAATCGCCCACATGCACCGCTAAATCCATTACCGTGAACTGAGTCCAGGACAGCCGGGTAACAAGTTGAGTGGTTTTGAAGTAGGTTCTCGAGTGTGTTAAGCAGACCTGTGTGCAGACCGTTTATGTCTCAGGCTTGTGGCCATGCTGTAAAGTATGTTGACGCTTCTGCTGGGTTGTGGCTTTGGGGACGTGTGTCTCAGTTAACCAGAACAGTGGATTGTGTGAAAAGTTGTTTACCAGAAGTACATTTTTAAAATACTGCTGCTGCTTTTACGGTACGTCAGTTGGAGTTGTCCTTTAAATCTCAAACACTGGTCTGAGAACTTGAATATTCCTAAAATCTGTTTAAAAGTAATTGCACCATTCCCACTATTTAATTCTCTATAGGGTGATGAAACTATGGGTTTTGTGAATTGCCTGTTCATAATCTTTATTCCGTTTTTCTATTTGGTTCTTCATCTTACTGTTTTATGATCAGTTTTAAACATTTTTAAGATAGGGTTGTTAGATGTGGCACTCCATTTTAATTCCATGTTGAAATCTGTGGTTTCTTTGGCCATGATATGAATTCATTAGTTTTCCTCATATTTTTTTCACCCATGTTTCAAAGTATTATTTTGTGTAAGTAAAACATTATGAAGAAGAGATTCTCTTTGGACACTTAGGCAAGACTCAGAGAGAGCAAGGAAGAATGAGGTTAAAGACAATGTATGTGAAAGACAAAAAAGGGAGGAAGGGGAGCTGAGAAGCCTGTGCGTGAGGACACATTGAGTCAGCAGGACTGGGCCATGGTCTCAAGCACCTGCGGAGCAAGGAGGGGAGACCGGCACAGCACAGTACATGATGGAGGCGGGTGTGGAGTTCCAGAAGCTCCGAGATCACTGGGGGTCTGCTTCCCTGGGAGATTCAGAGAAGACTTCAGAGAGCTGAGTCCTGCTAACCCAGTCAGGGAAGGAAGAGTGAGCAGGGGACACAGCTGCAGGAAGGAGTTTGTCCAGAGCGCAGAGGTGTCACAGAACACGGCAAGGGCTGGAAGTGCACACACACAATGGGCTTAATCAAGCTGAGTAAGGAGTGTGGCTCAGATGGTGAGGTATCTGCCTGCAAAGCGGGAGACCCAGGCTCGGTCCCTGAGTTGAGACGATCCCTGGAGAAGGGCATGGCCACTCACTCCAGTATGATTACCTGGAGAACTCTTTGGACAGAGTCCATGGGGTTACAAAGAGTTGGACACAACTGAGAAACTAACACTTTCACTTATCCTAAAGATGATGGGGGACCATTAAGAGTCACTTTCTGAGAGTCTCAGAGTCTCACTTTCTGAGAAGTAAGGGGAAAAAAGTTTTGAATAAAGACAAATTTGGTCTGGCCCACCTGTTTCTTCTTTGACCCTTTCTGGAAGGCCACTGGCTCATGGGGCTTAAAGCCTTTAATGAAAGTTCACCAGAGTCTAGATCTGGAATGTGAGTTTCATTGCATGATGTATATAGAAGGGCACAAAGGCATTGGAGTCTCAGGAGTTATTTGGATTTCTGTTTGCAATTCTTCTCTTTTCTGGGAGCAGTATAATGATTTCTTAGTCAAAACATATGCTTATTTCCAAATAGCAGAGAACTTGACAATTTAACAAGGGTCGGAGAAGGCAATGGCACCCCACTCCAGTACTCTTGCCTGGAAAACCCCATGGGGGACGGAGCCTGGTGGGCTGCAGTCCATGGGGTCGCTAAGAGTAGGATACGACTGAGCGACTTCACTTTCACTTTTCACTTTCATGCATTGGAGAAGGAAATGGCAACCCACTCCAGTGTTCTTGCCGGGAGAATCCCAGGGACAGGGGAGCCTGGTGGGCTGCGGTCTGTGGGATCACAAAGAGTCAGACACGACTGAAGTGACTTAGCAGCAGCAGCAGTGATTTCCAGTTCTTGAGAAAAGTATCCTCAAAAGATTTCCTTTTCGCTGATTAGAATGAGTCACTCCCCAGGGGGCTCTCTCTGCAAAGGCTTCCTTGTGCCCAGAAAGGGATGTTGCTGAGAAACTCTGGTATTAATATTCAGGAATGTATAACCCTTTCATAACTACTGACCTCTGGAGCAACTTCATGACTTATCGTGGAAGTGTTCATAATCACAAACAGTAGAAACTGCCCCGAGCACAGCATCTGTGCGGCTCCCTTGCAGTGTCATCCTGGAGAAGAAGACAGTGGAAGCAAGAATGGAGTTCTGACTGAGAACCCTCCAGGTTGCTTCCTCTTGTTGATTCCCTGAATAAACCTTTCCCAAGAGAGTCTCCCCTCATGCCGACATTGGGAAATGCACTTGAGTGCTTCTAGTTGAAAAGCGTCAGAAAAATGACTGGAGATTGGATTTCTCGTGGGGTGAAGCTAGAAGAGGTTACTCAACAGAAGGCTTGGTAGGCCTGAGAGTGCAAGGCCCAGAATAAAGCTACACCCCATCCCACTTGCAAACTAGTTCCTGCTCTGGGCCAAAATAGAGTTGCCCCTGGTGGCCTTCGTGGGGCTCGTATCTGTCTGCCATGATTCCTCCAGTGTGAACTTGCCCCAACCAGGCCCTGAAGGATGGGTGTGTCCTAGTGACGATTCAGGTGACTAAGAAGTTGAAAACTCTTCTGCGGCATGAGCCTTATAGAACATTTTGAAGTAATTTACTTTGAAAAATCATCTATTTCAAGAGATGCAACATAAGGAGTCTTACAGAAGCTCAGAGAAAGGGAACTGGCGGTGGGCGGGGGGGGGGGAGGTGGCTGGCAAAT
>SJYW01049898.1:644760-658555 GCA_006410735.1 Raphicerus campestris
AGAGACAGTGGGCAGCTTCCGTGAGCGGGGAAGGTTTCCAGCAGTCACCGAGCTCTCTCTCCCCTCCCCGCACACCCAAGCTGCCCTTGAAGCACGTTGCTCTCGACAGTCTTGAGGGCTCCGCTTACTTGGTTCTGCTTCTCCAGCCATCTCCCTGGTCCGCATGCCCACGCCCTGCCTGCCTCCTCTGCTTGTCATCTCCGTTTCACGTTAGCGCTGCGCGAGCATTTCTCCCTTCAGACGGTTCTCCTCTTCAGAAAGCCCTCTTTTCCCGTCCATCTGTCCATGTCCTTACGTCAGGGACTTCCCCATTCAAGGACTGATGTTTCTCCCTCCATCTGATGTTTTTTTAATAATTTTGTTTATTTCTCTTTGGCCGTGCTGGGTCTTTGTGGCCATGCGGGCTTTTCTGTAGTTGCAGGAAGCAGGGGCTGCTCTCTGGTTGCGGTGCACGGGCTTCTTGTTGCGGGAGCTTTTCTTGTGGAGTGCGGGCTCTCAAGCCCAAGGGCTTAGTAGTTGCAGCACTCGGGCTTAGCTGTCCTGCAGCACGTGAGATCTTCCCGGATCAGGGATCAAACCCCTGTCTCCTACGGTTGGCAGGCAGATTCTTTACCACTGAGCCCCCAGGGAACTGCTCCTCCATCATATTTTATCTGCTCACCAGCTTCCTTCTGAGACCCTGAGGTACTCCAGTCCCTCACACTAGAGCCTGTTCACCTCTCTGCCTCTTGCCCTTCCCTGTTGGGCGAGGCCCCCCATCTCCTGGTGTCCTGCATATTTCCTGCAAGAAGGGTCTGGTCATGCCGCTGTGTGGCAGGTTTCTGATGATTACATCGCCTTCTGAATAGAATCTGAATGGCTTTATCCATTTTATTAAGTCAAGCACATCCTATAATACAATGAAGCTGTAACAGCTGCCCCAGTCATTTCCTTCAGCTCCTGATGCTCCTAGGGCTGGATGGATAATGCTGCTCGCATCTGGGACAGGAGCTTCATTACCACGGAAAAATCATCTGTTGCCCAGATGTCAGTGTGACTCCCTGACCCGAAATCAGAGCTCCAGTGTCCTCTTTGGGCGTGTGCAATGGCCATGAACTTGGGCAAGCTCTGGGAGATGGTGAGGGACAGGGAGGCCTGGCATGCTGCAGCCCATGGGGTCACAACACGACTGAGTGACTGAAAAGCACAAGAAATAGTTATGAGAACAGATTAGCTGGGTGACATCGAACACAGGTTGGGTTTTCCTCCTTTGTAAATTAGAGGAATTGGTCAAAATCTGTGTTCTCAGACATTGTACAGAAGAAACTCTTGGGAAGCTGGTAAAAAACATCTCAGACTCCTAGGTCCCACCCACATAGGACAGACAGGGCTGGGAATTTGCATAATTAAAAAGCCCCTCAGGAAAAACAGTGGCCTAGGTCATCTCTGAGGCTGCTCGTGTCCTTAAGATTCTTTCAGTCTCCTTTTCTCTTTGAATTGAAGTTTTAAACACATGGTGCTTTCACGTGATTCTTTATCCTTATTGCCTCATTTCCATCACACTCCACAGGTAACTCCATTTCTTATGTTTATCTTCTCCAAGTTTTTTTCTTTAAATGAAAGCAGACACCAATTTGGATTAAACATAGAAATTGTCTGTGGTGCACTTTATTCTACACTTCGATTTTCTCTTCCCCCTTAATATATTTTCATGCACTTTTGTGTCAGTTCGTGCAGGGTGTCCTCGTTTTTATTGTAAAGCTTCATAGTATCCACCAGTAGGATATACCATGATTTATTAACCGACCTTATTTTGGTAACTCATTTTGCTTTTACTGAACTTTGCACTGAATACCTTTAGTCGTATGTCATTGCAAGTGTAAACAAGTAAATCTTGTGGCATGAACATGTCCTGAAGGAAACCACTGGATCAATAGGTATAGGATTCACAGTTTCCGTAACTGTCGCCACACTGACCTCCGAAGAGTTTTTGTCTCCAGTTAACACTCCCAGGGTGGATCTCTTTTAAAGTGGTCTGTTCCTGTTTGATACTCGTCAGGCGGGTCCGTGCTGGAGGGCCCGAGTCACTGACACTTCGGGGGTGTCCTCTCCCGTGCAGCCTCACAGCCCAAGGAGCGCCCTCGGTCTGCTGTCCTTCTGGCCGATGAGACCACTGCTGCCCCTGTGTTTGCCAACAGACGGTCCCAGCAGAGCGTCGTGCTTTCCAAAAGCGTCTCCATTCAGAATATCGCTGGGTAAGTGGGGGTGTGGAGACAGCACAGGTGACATCTAGGCGATGAGAGCACCATAATTTATACCATTTGACAAAAAGATGCTCTTGGGAAGGAACATGTAACCTAACAAGTCGGTGCATAGCTGAGACACGCAGGGCAAGGGTTACATTTGATGCAGCCATTCTATAACAAGGATCCCTGTTGAACACCATCTCAAGTAAGGTTTTGTCCATGATCAGTCCTGCCTTTAAAGAACCTGCCTCTAAGAGGATGATTTTTTAGATCAAAATAAGAAGTGGAAATAGGAAAAAAAAGGGGGGGTGGATTTAATGCTGAATGTTGGGCTGCAATCACTTACATTTTCAGATGTCATATTTTCCTATTGGTCAGATGAACCTGGGAGGAGAGGGTTTTTTGTTTTATCTTTTAATTTTATTTTCCATCCTTGCATCTCGCCTCTTCAGTCATGAGTAATGGGCTGAGGATGGCAGTAGGCTCCCAGCCCCTCCTCTGCCCTGAGCTCCTATGTTGTCCCTGCAGAAGCTGCCGTGGCCCCTGGCTGTGGAGGCTCCGGCTTTGTGTGGTTAGTACAGGGCTGATTGTGATATGGCTGGCTGTTCGGGGTCAGGTGCCTGCCTTCCTACTCAGTAAAGAAGTCACCTCAGATGTAGGGCTCAAAGCGTCCCTGGCAGCTCTCCTCAACCAGGCTGGAGGAAAATTCCCAGCTGAAGGATGCAAATCTCCTTTTGTCTGTGTTTCCTAACCTCTGTGCTGGATAATGCTTCCTTCTCCTTAAGAAAAAAAAAAAAATCCAGGTATTTTTATCTCATTCTGTCTCAGTGGCGTGATTATCTTCTTTTCAGGTTGTTAAGTTCATCTCAATTGGTTTATATTATGACTTTTAAAAGTTGGCCTTTAAATAAAATTTCGTTTTAAGTGACTCTGGCTTACCTCTGTGCCGTACCACAAATGTAAACCAGGTGCCTGATGTGCTAGCTGGGATCGAGAAAAGTCCAAAGAATATGTTTCAGCGTTGAGTGCTGGCTCTCTAGGTGTTTAGGGAACACGAGGAAAAGGTGTTGTGGTTAGACATGAGTTTCAAACAGAAATTTCATTTTAATGTGTACACAGTTTGAAAGAAGAGCATTCTTCTTGTTACTTACGGTTTAAAAAATAAAACTGCAAGGTTCAAAAAGTTCATGGTTTCAGCTGTATTTCAAAGCCTCTGACCTCCTTCATAGTTCACGTTGCACGTTGCCAGGTACGTGACGTAAATAATTTGCCTTCCACATTGTCATTCTGTAGTTTTTCAGAGCTTCACAAACCATGGCTTCTCAGAATACACCTTACAGTATGTGCTTCCTTCTGTCCCTAGAGTTGGCAACGATGAGAACATAGCGAACACCTGGAAGTTCCTGTCCCACTCAACAGACTCACTGAATAAAATCAGCAAGGTCAACGAGTCCACAGAGTCCCTGACTGATGAGGGTAAGCGGAGGCCACGGCCTGTGTGGTGGCGGCTGCAGACTGTGCCGGTAGCGGGAACGCAGGCCCTGAGGGAGTGATGGTGCCTGCCCTCCTGGCTCCTGCGAGGCGCCTCTGAACTGCCTGTGCGGCATCAGATGCTTCATAGTGCGCTGGTGACCCTGCTTACCCAGTTCTTGGGTACGCGTCCACGGAAGGACGTCGTTGAGTGATGCGGTCTGCCTCTGCCACAGACACTGCCTCTGCCCCTAGCCTCGCGTCCACATTCAGTCCACAGTTGTAAACCTACTCTCTTAAACAAGGAAAGTCACCAGGGCCCTCTTAATCACCTTAATTTAGGTGACTTTTTCACCCTTAACCAAAGTTGAATATAGTGTACATCACTCTTGAACAGAAAACGCTGCTTTCTAATAGAATATGAATATATATATATATATATGTAGATGTATACTGTGAATATCACTGTCTTAGTGCAGAGTGCATAGTCGCATGAAGTTATCACCCCAAGGAATGTCCAGCAGAGGCTTCTTAGAGGTCACTGATGCAGGACTCTGACACCGATTTTTTTATTTTCCTTTTTTTTTTTTNCCGTACCACAAATGTAAACCAGGTGCCTGATGTGCTAGCTGGGATCGAGAAAAGTCCAAAGAATATGTTTCAGCGTTGAGTGCTGGCTCTCTAGGTGTTTAGGGAACACGAGGAAAAGGTGTTGTGGTTAGACATGAGTTTCAAACAGAAATTTCATTTTAATGTGTACACAGTTTGAAAGAAGAGCATTCTTCTTGTTACTTACGGTTTAAAAAATAAAACTGCAAGGTTCAAAAAGTTCATGGTTTCAGCTGTATTTCAAAGCCTCTGACCTCCTTCATAGTTCACGTTGCACGTTGCCAGGTACCTGACGTAAATAATTTGCCTTCCACATTGTCATTCTGTAGTTTTTCAGAGCTTCACAAACCATGGCTTCTCAGAATACACCTTACAGTATGTGCTTCCTTCTGTCCCTAGAGTTGGCAACGATGAGAACATAGCGAACACCTGGAAGTTCCTGTCCCACTCAACAGACTCACTGAATAAAATCAGCAAGGTCAACGAGTCCACAGAGTCCCTGACTGATGAGGGTAAGCGGAGGCCACGGCCTGTGTGGTGGCGGCTGCAGACTGTGCCGGTAGCGGGAACGCAGGCCCTGAGGGAGTGATGGTGCCTGCCCTCCTGGCTCCTGCGAGGCGCCTCTGAACTGCCTGTGCGGCATCAGATGCTTCATAGTGCGCTGGTGACCCTGCTTACCCAGTTCTTGGGTACGCGTCCACGGAAGGACGTCGTTGAGTGATGCGGTCTGCCTCTGCCACAGACACTGCCTCTGCCCCTAGCCTCGCGTCCACATTCAGTCCACAGTTGTAAACCTACTCTCTTAAACAAGGAAAGTCACCAGGGCCCTCTTAATCACCTTAATTTAGGTGACTTTTTCACCCTTAACCAAAGTTGAATATAGTGTACATCACTCTTGAACAGAAAACGCTGCTTTCTAATAGAATATGAATATATATATATATATATGTAGATGTATACTGTGAATATCACTGTCTTAGTGCAGAGTGCATAGTCGCATGAAGTTATCACCCCAAGGAATGTCCAGCAGAGGCTTCTTAGAGGTCACTGATGCAGGACTCTGACACCGATTTTTTTATTTTCCTTTTTTTTTTTTTGAGGAGTAGGTACAGACATGAATGAAGGCCAGCTAATGGGCGATTTTGAGACTGAGTCCAAACAGCTGGAAGCAGAGTCTTGGAGTCAGATCGTGGACAGCAAGTTTCTGAAACAGCACAAGAAAGATGTCGTCAAGCGGCAAGAAGTGATTTACGGTGAGACTCCTCATGCACTCTGCTGAGATCCGATTCACGTTGTCTGGTGGGTGGTTTATTGCACTTTGGCAAGTCAGTTTTCAAGTATGTATTATAGCCATTTCCAAGATTTTCTTTAAAAGGTTTGACGTATAGAGACATGATCTTGTTTCTGTCCTTCCTTCTCTGTAAAAGGATCTGCTTGAATTTTATCGAACATTTTATTGAGTATAAGTGCTTATTCATGCAGTATTCTTAGAGATCCCCTGTGATGGCACAGTTTAATTCCTCAGCTGCAGCAGAAACTAGACTAAATACAAGTCCTTTCTGGGAAATGGGAGCACAGTCTGTTATGGAAGGTCCTGAATCCCAGTGAAGATAACTTTGGAAACCACCATTTGAGAGGGATGGAGTCCAGTTTGCCTGTCAGAAGGTAGTGTGAGGTCCCGTGAAAAACAGGAACAGGATGAAAACTCTTCGGGAAAAGGCAACTCTTGACCCAGCCTTAAAGTTTAAGTTGGGCCGTAGGCAGCCTTTAGACAGGCCTGGGCTCTCAGGAGCAGGGGAATCAGCGAGGGGGACATCCCTGAAGTCCAGCCCTGTCGCCCCCCCGCCGCCAGAGCTGATGCAGACGGAGTTCCACCACCTCCGCACCCTCAAGATCATGAGCGACGTCTACAGCCGGGGCATGATGGCCGACCTGCTCTTCGAGCAGCAGATGGTGGAGAAGCTCTTCCCCTGCTTGGATGAGCTCATCAGCATCCACAGCCAGTTCTTCCAGCGGATCCTCGAGCGGAAGAAGGACTCCCTGGTGGATAAAAGCGAGAAGAACTTTCTCATCAAGAGGATCGGGGACGTGCTTGTGCAGCAGGTGAGCAGGGCCCCAGGCACTTCACACACATGCATGCACACACACACAGCGGGGCCCTGGGCACTTCTCTGTCACACATACACATACACAGACATACCACTCACGCACACAGACACACACAGAGTGACACACACACACCCAAACACACACACACGGGGACTGGCAGCCGTGTGTTCTCGTCCCAGAACTGCCCGTGATCTCTGTGAGCTTGGGCACGTGGTTACCCCTCAGTTTTCCCTTTTTGAAATCAAAGCCATGTGTATACAAAGTGCCCAGCGTACATGCTAGGTATACAATGAAAGTCAGGTTTCCTTGCTTTGGGGGGATGTTTGCTTTGTGATCACTTAAAACGTCTCTGCTTTCAGCTTCTCTGTTGATCAGAGGGAAAGGAGAGGCTCCCGTGAAGCTTTGGGGTGAGGATCAAGCCTTGCTGACTGCAGAGGCTTAGTCCAGCAGGAATGGCTGCCAGTGTGTGTTGTAGGGACCACTTACAGAAACTCAGTGGCTGTCCCGCAGTGAGCATAGCTTCAGACGAGGTAGAACACGTGGGAATGATGGAAGAGCCACGCAGAACTGTTGGGACTGCTGCCCCAAGCTAAGTAGCATAAACAGCCCTAGGTAACTTACCATGGCTGTTTCTGACGGCTTTCTGACTTAACAAGGAGACATTCTTAAGACTGCTTCCTCAAGAAAGACTTCTAGTGAGTCCCTTCATTTTTATTGCTATTTTTATGACAAATGGGAGTTAGAACACATTTTGCACAGTACGTGGATACTTCTGTGTTTATTATTTTTTAAATATCCATATCAGCTTTGAGTGAGTGAGTGAGTGAAGTCGCTCAGTCGTGTCCAACTCTTTGTGACCCCATGGACTGTAACTTACCAGGCTTCTCTGTCCATGGGATTCTCCAGGCAAGAATACTGGAGTGGGTTACCATTTCCTTCTCCAGGGGATCTTCCCAACCCAGGGATCAAACCTGGGTCTCCCGCATTGGAGACAGACGCTTTAACCTCTGAGCCACCTTTACTGAACTGTAATTCATAAGCCGTGTGATCCACCCATCTAAAACGTGCCGTTCAGTGGTGTTTAGTGTATCCATGGATTTGAGCAGCCTCCACCAGGGCCAGTTGTAGAACATTTTTATCATCAGCACCTGCCCCCGCTTCCCCAACTTCCCCTGCCCTGGGCAACCACTGATATACTTTCTCTCTGAATTTGCCTGTTCTGGACGTTGTATATAAATGGAATAAAACAATATGTTGTCCTTAGTGACTGGAGTTTTCATGTGTGAGTACCACATTTTATCTGTTTATCCTTTGATGGACACGAGGATTAGTTCCCCTTGGTTGGGGGCTGTTGTGAGCAACGCTGCTATGAACATTCATGTGCCCGTTCTTGTGTGGACATGTTTTTATGGCCAGGAGTGGAACTGCTGGGTCATATGGTAACTCTGTGTTTAACTTCTTGAGGAACTGCCTGTCTTCCAAACCTCCTGCACCATTTCAGTCTTCTGGGGGAAGTTATGAAGAAGATTCCCTTGGAGAAGGAAATGGCAACCCACTCCAGTATCCTTGCCTGGAGAATCTCATGGACAGAGGAGCCTGGCGGGCTGCAGTCTGTGGGATCACACAGAGTCAGACACGACTGAGTCCCCAAGCCTGAGCACAGTGAGGAAGCCCTCCTGGGTCACACAAGTAGCATGGGCCCTTGGCACATGGCGGTAACACGGGTTTAGCGCCCTGAGTGGCGGCGTAACCTTGCTCGCTCTCCTCCACAGTTCTCGGGGGAGAATGCCGAACGCTTAAAGAAGACATACGGCAAGTTTTGTGGGCAGCACAACCAGTCAGTGAACTACTTCAAAGACCTCCACACCAAAGACAAGCGCTTTCAGGCCTTTGTGAAGGTAGGGGCGTGAAACGTGGAATTGCCCACCGTTTCCCAGAGCCTGCCGTCCCTGTGAGGTTTAGCCGGAGCCTTCCCCTCCGGGTCGTTCCTGACATTCGGTCTCCTCTCTTGCAGAAGAAGATGAGCAGTTCGGTCGTCCGGAGGCTGGGAATCCCCGAGTGCATATTGCTTGTAACCCAGCGGATCACCAAATACCCAGTTTTATTCCAGAGGATACTGCAGTGTACCAAAGGTGAGTCTCTCTCGAATCAATCTTAATTGCCAGTGGCCTGTTCCCTGTCTGTCCAGCAGAGGCCCCATAGAAAGACTCTTCCACATCAAGGAGGACTAAAAGAGAAGCCTGTGTTTTCTCTTAAAAATGGTTTTCTTGAGTGCAAACATGAAAATGTCACGTCACCAGACTTAGAGTGAATGAGAGCGAGAAGGGAAGGAACCTCTAGGTGACCCCAGCCGAGAGTTCGGCGGCCTGCAGAGCTTGCCACTTGTCTCTTGGCTGGGAGAGGACACTCCAGCCTCTCCTGCAAGTGCAGGGATCACTACTGTTTCTCAGTGAATCAGTCCCTGCTCGTTCTTCTCTCTGCTGATCCTGCTCCGCCACAGTTACATTAAGGATTAGGTAAAACAAAGACACAGATTAAAAAACTGGAGGCTCCTCTCCCTTCCTAAAGATGCTGGATTCCTTCCACTTTAGAAGGTAGCTTGTGGGACTTCCTTGGTGGTCCAGTGGCTAAGAATCCCCCCCCCGCAAGTGTAGGGGCCCCAAGTTTGATCCCTGGTCAGAGAGCTAGATCCCACATGTGTCAGCTAAAGGTCCCATGTACTGCAACTAAGACCTGGTGTGGCCAAATAAGTATCTATACATCTGTATATCTATATATGGGGCTTCCCTGGTGACTCAGATGGTAAAGAATCCACCTGCAATGCAAGAGACCTGGGTTCGATCCCTAGATGAGGAAGATCCCCTGGAGAAGGGCATGGCAACCCACTCCAGTGTCCTTGCCTGGAGAATCCCCATGGACAGAGGAGCCTGGCGGGCTACAGTCCATGGGGTCACAAAGAGTCAGACAGGACTGAGCGACTAAGCACGGCACATATGTGTATATAGAGAGAACATAGCTCGTGAGTGCACATCATCTGTCTCACTGAAACGTCTAACCTTATTTAGAGTTAAATTCTGACCGAGCCAGAGGTCAGCGCGTGGCTGCAGAGCACGGACAGTGCTGTGGGGCACGGAGGCAGGGCACCCCCCCTCCTGCCCAGTAGGGACCAAGCTCTCCTCTCCTTCTCAGACAACGAGGTGGAGCAGCAGGACCTGACGCAGTCCCTGGGCCTGGTGAAGGACGTGATCAGTGTCGTGGACAGCAAGGTGGCAAGCTACGAGAAGAAGGTCCGTCTGAACGAGATCTACACGAAGACTGACAGCAAGTCGATCATGAGGATGAAGAGCGGTCAGATGTTTGCCAAGGAGGACCTGAAGCGGAAGAAGCTGGTGCGAGACGGGAGCGTGTTTCTGAAGAGCGCAACTGGGAGGTTGAAAGGTGAGGCCCGCTCACGTCTGAGGCTCCACGTGCTCCAGGGGTGAGCAGGCAGGATGCAGGTGTTCTCAGACCACTTGCGGGCACCCTCATCCGGGCATTTCCCCAGGAGTAGCTGTCGTTCAGTCCTTAGTCTTATATCAGAAAGGCCTGGGCTGAGCTGGCTCACAAACCACGCTGAGTACAGTAAGGCAACAAGGATCTGGTGCAGTCAGGGGCAGGAGAAGATTTTTAAAAAGCAAAGAGTCAGCTTCATACTCAGATGCGAGCTCCTAAGGCAGATGTAATCCCCCATGAGAGACGGGCAGCAGATTTGGGGTCAGGGTCTCTGGCAAAACCGCTGCCAGAAGGGAAGCACCATCAGCTGCCCCATTCATAGGTTCTCAGAGATTAAAAATACATCATTGATTGTTCTGAAGAAATGTTAGAGGAATTCTCAGTTCCTGAGACCTTAGAGAAACGTTTAACTCACAACTCGACTTACTATTAAACTTTGTTGTTCATATCTTTTATTTTTCTCTAAGAAAGAGATCATGAAAGATACTCATCTCCTGTTTGATCTTGGTTTTTGTTTGTTTGTTTTTAATGGTCAGCCCCATCAGGTTAAGGAAGTTAGGCAGTCTGTTCATTCATCTGTGCGTCTGGTCTGTTGGGTTTTCTGTTTGGTTTCTTTAATAATTTTCCTCATCAAACCCGTATCCTCGGGTCTGTCTGATAACTCTAACCTCACTAGTAGCCTTGAGTACCCCCAGGCTGCCTCCCTGCCCTCAGTGAGCTGAGCACACAAAGCCGCCCCACTGGCAAAACACTCAGGGGAGTGAACCAGCCACGGGTCGGTGATGCGGTAGGCTGCCGCCAACGCCTACACGTCCTTAGCCAGCTCGGGTCTCCCCCTGCTCAGAGCAACGTGTGCAGGTGGACGACGCAGGACACCCTGCTTAGAAGTTGGGCTCGGACTGCAGAGGCGTTTAAAGAGGTTCTTGCCCTGTGATGTGATGGCTGCTGAAACAGAGGCATGAACGGGTGACGAGGAGAGGGGCCTTTGAGTCACGTATTGAAGGACGGAGAGGAGGAAGTGTGAGAGCGTGGAGCCCTGGGAGGAGCGGGCGGGCAGCGGCAGAGCGAGGAAGAAGCTGGGGGTGGACATGTGCTCAGGCGAGGGGCTGACCGTGATCCCGGGGGTGGCAGTGGCTCACAACAGAGGGTTTGAGCAGGACAGGGCTGGAGTCGAGTGTGGGTGGTGCACTGCTGGCCCGAGAGCAGCCAGAGCCCAGGGGTACCACCAGCCGAGCTGAGGACAGTCCCTGGTACAGGGACCCGGGGGAGGGTCCTCCAGGCAGGGTCACTTCAGAAGGAACACCCCTTCCAGCCCCAGCCGGCTCTGCGTCTCCCTGCTCCGTGATGCCCTGCGTGGTCCCTGGAGCCCCCTCCTGTGACACTGAGACCACAGCCAGGGGCTCTGGCCTCCCCACCGTGGCGAGGCTGTCTCCGCCGCCACCTGGTCATGAAATGCCGGTCCTCTTGTGAGAGCAGGCTTCCTAGAGCGGCCACTGCCTGGAGCCAGCGCCTTGTTCCTTCTCTACACAGCAGTTGATTCATTCGTTCCCGAAATAAAAAATAATCGACTCCAGCTGTTGGAACGAAGTCGTGGTCCAAGCAATGGCAGAACGATAGGCTTCCTGGCCCAAAATGTCTCCAGCAGCAAGAGGAGTTGGTTTCTAGTCATTTTCACCCCTACCCCCCTCTCAGTGAACTTGTGCCAAGAACAGCCAGTCCTGTGTCGAGTAACCCTTGAAAGGGGATGGAATTGTTTTTCTCTCATCTACTGACACTGGTCACATAAACTTCAGGATCAAAACTAAAGTTGAAAACTTATGTGTTAGGACTTTTTTTTTTTTGGCAGACACCTGAACTATTTAAAAAAAACTAAGTTGTCAAAACTAATAGTAGTGCGTGGAAAATTACTGTGGTCTGTGCTAGAAACCAGACCTCCCCAGGACTCGGGCCTGCTTGCCTCTGTTCCTCGTAGCTTTGCCGTGAATTACATAGGGAGGCACCCCCGTCTTGGCAGAAGTGGTGGAAAAGGCCGGGAGGGGCCTGACCACCTAGGAGGGGGCTGCAGAAGTCAGCCTGTTGTTTTCCCCAGGGAGTCATAGGTGCCCCAGCCCCTTTCCTGGCTGAAGGTGGTACAGATAGGGGCCAGCCCACGAGGTCTCAGCAGACGACTCGCCTCCAGAGATGTCCTGCTTTGTCCTTAAGGGAGTGCTGGGAAATGTCACTGCATACTCCTCAAGAATTAGAGCAACTGTTGGTGGCATTCTTTTGACTTCTGGATCCAACTAGAGATGTTATTTATTTATTAATTTTGAATACCAAAAAACATCTTGTATTGGGATACAGCCAGGTGGTAGTTCAGGTGGACAGCAAAGAGACTCAGCCATGCATACGCATGCATCCATTCTCTCCCGAACCCCCTCCCAGGCACACTGAGACAACACGTTGAACAGCGTTCCCTGTGCGAGACAGCAGGTCCTTGTTGGTTATGCATTTTAAATACAGTAGCGTATACATGTCCATCCCCAACACCCTAACTGTCCATCCCCACCCCCAGCAAGCATAACCAGTTAGAGATGTTAATTTGCCTTTTGCTGCATCTCAGTTGAGAAGAGCAGGCGTGCTTGAGACGGCGTGGGTGTCGGGGGGCCCCTTTGTCCTCCAGGGCCTATGGGAGAAGCCTGCCTTTCATGACGAGACTGAGATAGCCCTCTGCATCACCTCCTGGCAGCCTTCCTGTCTGCTGCCCCACGCCTTTCCCCTTAGCGTGATCAGAAGCTGAGAGACACTGTGAGCAAGAGCATTTTGAGGAATGTGTTGCTGTAGCCTGCTTCCCAGTTTTTAAAGTGTTTTATTCTTAAAGACCTTGCCTTATGGGATTCGTCTTTCCAGCACTGAGTGCTCAGACCTTCCCTGAACAGGGTTTTGGTGATCAATCGCATTTCAAAATGCCTCTAAAAAATCTAGTAGCCAGATGTGGACCCTGCAGAGGTGTCAGACCCTGGCCCGGGAGAGCGTGGTAAAGCGCCGTGTGGGTGGGCTGCTGGGTTGTTGTCTGGTTGTGCGGCCTGGAGGTGCTTCCCTGCCCAGTGACCACGGCTCTCTCTCCCCTCGCTGCTCTGCAGAGGTTCAGGCGGTCCTGTTGACTGACATCTTGGTCTTCCTTCAAGAAAAAGACCAGAAGTACGTCTTTGCGTCATTGGTAAGCAAGCAGCTCATCTCTGCTGTTCGTAATTAACAGTGTCCACCACCATGAGGGTGGGTGATGAGTGCAGCTCAGTGTTACCGCTCTGGCGCCCTCTCAAAATTGACTAGGGCAGAGTCCTCTGGGTCATTTCTCACGTACCCTTGCAGTTTTCCCACCTCCCTCCCCTCCAGTTATGTCTCTGCTCCCTCAGAATCCTTCTGGGATCCTTCGGCATTTGATCCCAGAAGAAGCCTGTCACTGTAGTATTTCTCACGTATTATGTCCTTACAAATTGTTCCCCCTTATAACCTTGCCAACCAGAGTCTATGACAAAAACCAGAAAGGGCTCGAACCTTGATAGCCTTAAATTTTTGTTTCCTTTTTGGAAATCATTTTCTGTTGGATAAAATATGAGTGAAATACCAGCTATTTGGTTTTTCTCCTAAATCTGCCATTGTTTGTTAAGCCATACGCTTTTTTTTTTTTTTTGAGAGAAAAACAAAATATCATGTATTAACCCATATGTTTGGAATCTAGAAGAATGGTGCTGATGAACCTGTCTCAGGGCAGGAATAGAGAGACACAGTGTAGAAGATCGACCTGTGGACACAGCGGGGGAAGGAGAGGGTGGGGTGCGTGTAGAGAGCGGCGCTGGCGTGCATCCACCGCTGTGTGTGAGCCACAGGCTCCTCAAGGGCGTCTAGTC
>SJYW01049898.1:658624-701715 GCA_006410735.1 Raphicerus campestris
GATTGTTCTGAAGAAATGTTAGAGGAATTCTCAGTTCCTGAGACCTTAGAGAAACGTTTAACTCACAACTCGACTTACTATTAAACTTTGTTGTTCATATCTTTTATTTTTCTCTAAGAAAGAGATCATGAAAGATACTCATCTCCTGTTTGATCTTGGTTTTTGTTTGTTTGTTTTTAATGGTCAGCCCCATCAGGTTAAGGAAGTTAGGCAGTCTGTTCATTCATCTGTGCGTCTGGTCTGTTGGGTTTTCTGTTTGGTTTCTTTAATAATTTTCCTCATCAAACCCGTATCCTCGGGTCTCTCTGATAACTCTAACCTCACTAGTAGCCTTGAGTACCCCCAGGCTGCCTCCCTGCCCTCAGTGAGCTGAGCACACAAAGCCGCCCCACTGGCAAAACACTCAGGGGAGTGAACCAGCCACGGGTCGGTGATGCGGTAGGCTGCCGCCAACGCCTACACGTCCTTAGCCAGCTCGGGTCTCCCCCTGCTCAGAGCAACGTGTGCAGGTGGACGACGCAGGACACCCTGCTTAGAAGTTGGGCTCGGACTGCAGAGGCGTTTAAAGAGGTTCTTGCCCTGTGATGTGATGGCTGCTGAAACAGAGGCATGAACGGGTGACGAGGAGAGGGGCCTTTGAGTCACGTATTGAAGGACGGAGAGGAGGAAGTGTGAGAGCGTGGAGCCCTGGGAGGAGCGGGCGGGCAGCGGCAGAGCGAGGAAGAAGCTGGGGGTGGACATGTGCTCAGGCGAGGGGCTGACCGTGATCCCGGGGGTGGCAGTGGCTCACAACAGAGGGTTTGAGCAGGACAGGGCTGGAGTCGAGTGTGGGTGGTGCACTGCTGGCCCGAGAGCAGCCAGAGCCCAGGGGTACCACCAGCCGAGCTGAGGACAGTCCCTGGTACAGGGACCCGGGGGAGGGTCCTCCAGGCAGGGTCACTTCAGAAGGAACACCCCTTCCAGCCCCAGCCGGCTCTGCGTCTCCCTGCTCCGTGATGCCCTGCGTGGTCCCTGGAGCCCCCTCCTGTGACACCGAGACCACAGCCAGGGGCTCTGGCCTCCCCACCGTGGTGAGGCTGTCTCCGCCGCCACCTGGTCATGAAATGCCGGTCCTCTTGTGAGAGCAGGCTTCCTAGAGCGGCCACTGCCTGGAGCCAGCGCCTTGTTCCTTCTCTACACAGCAGTTGATTCATTCGTTCCCGAAATAAAAAATAATCGACTCCAGCTGTTGGAACGAAGTCGTGGTCCAAGCAATGGCAGAACGATAGGCTTCCTGGCCCAAAATGTCTCCAGCAGCAAGAGGAGTTGGTTTCTAGTCATTTTCACCCCTACCCCCCTCTCAGTGAACTTGTGCCAAGAACAGCCAGTCCTGTGTCGAGTAACCCTTGAAAGGGGATGGAATTGTTTTTCTCTCATCTACTGACACTGGTCACATAAACTTCAGGATCAAAACTAAAGTTGAAAACTTATGTGTTAGGACTTTTTTTTTTTTTGCAGACACCTGAACTATTTAAAAAAAACTAAGTTGTCAAAACTAATAGTAGTGCGTGGAAAATTACTGTGGTCTGTGCTAGAAACCAGACCTCCCCAGGACTCGGGCCTGCTTGCCTCTGTTCCTCGTAGCTTTGCCGTGAATTACATAGGGAGGCACCCCCGTCTTGGCAGAAGTGGTGGAAAAGGCCGGGAGGGGCCTGACCACCTAGGAGGGGGCTGCAGAAGTCAGCCTGTTGTTTTCCCCAGGGAGTCATAGGTGCCCCAGCCCCTTTCCTGGCTGAAGGTGGTACAGATAGGGGCCAGCCCACGAGGTCTCAGCAGACGACTCGCCTCCAGAGATGTCCTGCTTTGTCCTTAAGGGAGTGCTGGGAAATGTCACTGCATACTCCTCAAGAATTAGAGCAACTGTTGGTGGCATTCTTTTGACTTCTGGATCCAACTAGAGATGTTATTTATTTATTAATTTTGAATACCAAAAAACATCTTGTATTGGGATACAGCCAGGTGGTAGTTCAGGTGGACAGCAAAGAGACTCAGCCATGCATACGCATGCATCCATTCTCTCCCGAACCCCCTCCCAGGCACACTGAGACAACACGTTGAACAGCGTTCCCTGTGCGAGACAGCAGGTCCTTGTTGGTTATGCATTTTAAATACAGTAGCGTATACATGTCCATCCCCAACACCCTAACTGTCCATCCCCACCCCCAGCAAGCATAACCAGTTAGAGATGTTAATTTGCCTTTTGCTGCATCTCAGTTGAGAAGAGCAGGCGTGCTTGAGACGGCGTGGGTGTCGGGGGGCCCCTTTGTCCTCCAGGGCCTATGGGAGAAGCCTGCCTTTCATGACGAGACTGAGATAGCCCTCTGCATCACCTCCTGGCAGCCTTCCTGTCTGCTGCCCCACGCCTTTCCCCTTAGCGTGATCAGAAGCTGAGAGACACTGTGAGCAAGAGCATTTTGAGGAATGTGTTGCTGTAGCCTGCTTCCCAGTTTTTAAAGTGTTTTATTCTTAAAGACCTTGCCTTATGGGATTCGTCTTTCCAGCACTGAGTGCTCAGACCTTCCCTGAACAGGGTTTTGGTGATCAATCGCATTTCAAAATGCCTCTAAAAAATCTAGTAGCCAGATGTGGACCCTGCAGAGGTGTCAGACCCTGGCCCGGGAGAGCGTGGTAAAGCGCCGTGTGGGTGGGCTGCTGGGTTGTTGTCTGGTTGTGCGGCCTGGAGGTGCTTCCCTGCCCAGTGACCACGGCTCTCTCTCCCCTCGCTGCTCTGCAGAGGTTCAGGCGGTCCTGTTGACTGACATCTTGGTCTTCCTTCAAGAAAAAGACCAGAAGTACGTCTTTGCGTCATTGGTAAGCAAGCAGCTCATCTCTGCTGTTCGTAATTAACAGTGTCCACCACCATGAGGGTGGGTGATGAGTGCAGCTCAGTGTTACCGCTCTGGCGCCCTCTCAAAATTGACTAGGGCAGAGTCCTCTGGGTCATTTCTCACGTACCCTTGCAGTTTTCCCACCTCCCTCCCCTCCAGTTATGTCTCTGCTCCCTCAGAATCCTTCTGGGATCCTTCGGCATTTGATCCCAGAAGAAGCCTGTCACTGTAGTATTTCTCACGTATTATGTCCTTACAAATTGTTCCCCCTTATAACCTTGCCAACCAGAGTCTATGACAAAAACCAGAAAGGGCTCGAACCTTGATAGCCTTAAATTTTTGTTTCCTTTTTGGAAATCATTTTCTGTTGGATAAAATATGAGTGAAATACCAGCTATTTGGTTTTTCTCCTAAATCTGCCATTGTTTGTTAAGCCATACGCTTTTTTTTTTTTTTTGAGAGAAAAACAAAATATCATGTATTAACCCATATGTTTGGAATCTAGAAGAATGGTGCTGATGAACCTGTCTCAGGGCAGGAATAGAGAGACACAGTGTAGAAGATCGACCTGTGGACACAGCGGGGGAAGGAGAGGGTGGGGTGCGTGTAGAGAGCGGCGCTGGCGTGCATCCACCGCTGTGTGTGAGCCACAGGCTCCTCAAGGGCGTCTAGTCCGCCCAGAGATGGAAGCTGTCTCGAGAGTCGGGTTGTTGCGCCCCGTCTTTCTAGCTGCACTCTCCCCACTTTCCAGGACCAGAAATCGACAGTGATCTCTCTGAAGAAGCTGATTGTGAGGGAAGTAGCGCACGAGGAGAAAGGCTTGTTCCTCATCAGTATGGGGATGAAGGACCCGGAGATGGTGGAAGTCCACGCCAGCTCCAAGGAGGAGCGCAGCAGCTGGATTCAGATCATCCAGGACACGATCAACACCCTGTGAGTGGCACCCTGCCCTCCGGGATTGCTTGATGGGCGGGCCGCCGTCGGGGTGACAGGCCTCTGAATAACTCGCTGTTCTGTTGCGGTTGTGTCAGGAACCGAGATGAAGATGAAGGAATTCCTAGCGAGAACGAGGAAGAAAAGAAGATGTTGGACACCAAGGCCCGGGAGTTAAAAGGTGAAGCTGGTGGAAACGGCCCAAGGGCCTGTCGGGGCAGGGGGTTGCGGGGAGAAGGAGGTGCCATCACACAGAACCCCTGTAGATTTTTGGTCGATCCCAAAGCTGGCTGGACAGGCGCGAACCAGGGAGGGGGATAGCTCGTCACAAAAGAGAAACCAGGTCTGAGCCGACGGACACTGTACAGTGAGCATGGCCCGTGGGACGCATCCGATGCTAGATCGTGCGAGTGTTGGTTCTCTGACTTAGGGTCAGTGTCCGTGGGCCCTGGCGACAGTCTCAGTACTTTGTAATGGAAGAAGGTGCTGAAATTCACAGGCACATCTAAGATTAAAACAGGAAGGAGAGAAAGGTGCCTGAGGGAGAGAATTTCCCAGTTAATCGTTTGTCGGTCACCCCCGCCACGGTGCCCTGTGTTCCAAGCGTGGCCTGGGGTGGTTTGGGCGAAGTGTGCTTCCGGGTGAGGCTTGACCACTGTCTGTCGAGGCCTCTGTCTCTTGCGGGCTTGCCTCCACCCCTGCAAGGCTGCACGCTAAGCAGGTGAGAAAGCTGGGCCGCCGGCGCAGAGCAGCCCGGGCCTCACAGCCCGCTCCCTGCAGAGCCGGCTCTGCTCTGCCTGCCCAGCTGCTCATGCGTCTTCCCCGCTGGTGCTGCTGGGTGCTCTGAAAGAAGCAAGTATGGTGCTCTGGAAAGCAGTAAGGCCGAGAGGCAAGTGCACGTAGGCTCCCGAGGAGTTCAGTTCATTCAACAGTGAGAGGGGAAAAAACGATGGACAGATTTAGACTGGAGCCAGTGTCGCGTTGTTATCTCTTCCTGTGAGCAGGATGGCAGAGATGAGACCCGCCTGCCTTTTAATTGAAGGATGATTGCTTTACAGCATCATGATGGCTTTCTGCCATGTTCATGAGCATGAAGGGAACAGCCTTGTCTTCACTGAGGCACCTGGCCAGCCACAGTGCTCGGTGCTGGGATGCAGTGATTCCTGAACTGGAGTCCCTGCCGTGGGGGGGACCTACGTAGATGATGTGTGGGGCCCGGGAATCCTGCCTGTAGTCAGTCTGACGAGAAACTGACACATGA
The DNA here is from genome assembly GCA_006410735.1 of Raphicerus campestris. Classification (NCBI taxonomy): domain Eukaryota; kingdom Metazoa; phylum Chordata; class Mammalia; order Artiodactyla; family Bovidae; genus Raphicerus; species Raphicerus campestris. The sequence continues at coordinate 663,686 of SJYW01049898.1, forward strand.
AGCCACATCTGGGAAAAACACACCAACTCACCAGGTGAAGGACAGTTAGGTGGAAAACGGNTAGAAGAATGGTGCTGATGAACCTGTCTCAGGGCAGGAATAGAGAGACACAGTGTAGAAGATCGACCTGTGGACACAGCGGGGGAAGGAGAGGGTGGGGTGCGTGTAGAGAGCGGCGCTGGCGTGCATCCACCGCTGTGTGTGAGCCACAGGCTCCTCAAGGGCGTCTAGTCCGCCCAGAGATGGAAGCTGTCTCGAGAGTCGGGTTGTTGCGCCCCGTCTTTCTAGCTGCACTCTCCCCACTTTCCAGGACCAGAAATCGACAGTGATCTCTCTGAAGAAGCTGATTGTGAGGGAAGTAGCGCACGAGGAGAAAGGCTTGTTCCTCATCAGTATGGGGATGAAGGACCCGGAGATGGTGGAAGTCCACGCCAGCTCCAAGGAGGAGCGCAGCAGCTGGATTCAGATCATCCAGGACACGATCAACACCCTGTGAGTGGCACCCTGCCCTCCGGGATTGCTTGATGGGCGGGCCGCCGTCGGGGTGACAGGCCTCTGAATAACTCGCTGTTCTGTTGCGGTTGTGTCAGGAACCGAGATGAAGATGAAGGAATTCCTAGCGAGAACGAGGAAGAAAAGAAGATGTTGGACACCAAGGCCCGGGAGTTAAAAGGTGAAGCTGGTGGAAACGGCCCAAGGGCCTGTCGGGGCAGGGGGTTGCGGGGAGAAGGAGGTGCCATCACACAGAACCCCTGTAGATTTTTGGTCGATCCCAAAGCTGGCTGGACAGGCGCGAACCAGGGAGGGGGATAGCTCGTCACAAAAGAGAAACCAGGTCTGAGCCGACGGACACTGTACAGTGAGCATGGCCCGTGGGACGCATCCGATGCTAGATCGTGCGAGTGTTGGTTCTCTGACTTAGGGTCAGTGTCCGTGGGCCCTGGCGACAGTCTCAGTACTTTGTAATGGAAGAAGGTGCTGAAATTCACAGGCACATCTAAGATTAAAACAGGAAGGAGAGAAAGGTGCCTGAGGGAGAGAATTTCCCAGTTAATCGTTTGTCGGTCACCCCCGCCACGGTGCCCTGTGTTCCAAGCGTGGCCTGGGGTGGTTTGGGCGAAGTGTGCTTCCGGGTGAGGCTTGACCACTGTCTGTCGAGGCCTCTGTCTCTTGCGGGCTTGCCTCCACCCCTGCAAGGCTGCACGCTAAGCAGGTGAGAAAGCTGGGCCGCCGGCGCAGAGCAGCCCGGGCCTCACAGCCCGCTCCCTGCAGAGCCGGCTCTGCTCTGCCTGCCCAGCTGCTCATGCGTCTTCCCCGCTGGTGCTGCTGGGTGCTCTGAAAGAAGCAAGTATGGTGCTCTGGAAAGCAGTAAGGCCGAGAGGCAAGTGCACGTAGGCTCCCGAGGAGTTCAGTTCATTCAACAGTGAGAGGGGAAAAAACGATGGACAGATTTAGACTGGAGCCAGTGTCGCGTTGTTATCTCTTCCTGTGAGCAGGATGGCAGAGATGAGACCCGCCTGCCTTTTAATTGAAGGATGATTGCTTTACAGCATCATGATGGCTTTCTGCCATGTTCATGAGCATGAAGGGAACAGCCTTGTCTTCACTGAGGCACCTGGCCAGCCACAGTGCTCGGTGCTGGGATGCAGTGATTCCTGAACTGGAGTCCCTGCCGTGGGGGGGACCTACGTAGATGATGTGTGGGGCCCGGGAATCCTGCCTGTAGTCAGTCTGACGAGAAACTGACACATGAAGCCACATCTGGGAAAAACACACCAACTCACCAGGTGAAGGACAGTTAGGTGGAAAACGGAGTGAAGGCCTAGTGTGTCTGGGAGTCAGGGCCGAGTGATGGGAGCACCACAGGTTGACGTTCAAGCAGGGAATGATACAGTTTTTTAGCAAAGTGTAAGCAAGTTTTTAAATCTGTATTGATGCCAGTTGGGAGAATTGCTTGCAGGCGCTGGGAGAGCCCACTAGGAGTGGGCACACCAGCTGGGGGACTCTCCAGATGAGTTGGGTGAGAAGTGGGCTGGAGGTGGGGTGGAGGCAAGTAAGAGATGAGGAACCGCTGCGGGTGGTGGGACAGAGTGTGGAGAGAAACCTACCCCCGGTTTCCAGCCTGGGTAACCAGGGGGTGCAGGTGCTGTTGACCGAGGAAGAGGCCAGGGCTCCAGGGAGGAAGTGGATGGGGTGGGGGCCAGAAGCAGAGAACAGAGGCTTCTGACCTACAGAGAACCAGGCATCCAAGTGGAGGTGCCACTTAACAATGAGACTCAGCAGTCTGGTGTCCAAAAAGTGAGTCGGACTTGGATGTCTTATGTGAGTTACTGGGCTTCCCTGGTGGATCAGACAGTAGAGAATCTGCCTGCAATGTGGAAGACTCGGGCTTGAGTCGGGAAGATCCCCTGGAGAAGGGAATGCAGCCCACTCCAGTAGAATCCTGTGGACAGAGGAGCCTGGCGGGTTACAGTCCATGGAGTCGCAGAGTCGGCCACAACTGAGCGACTAACACTTTGAGTTGTCAGCATGTAAGAAGTAACTGAAGCCGTGGAGTGGATGAGATCCCTGAGAAGGAAGTGTGGAAGGCAGTCCAGGGGAAGCGGGGGCACCACATGCAGGTCTGTAACGTGCCAGAGAAGGAGTGGGAGGAAGAGAACCACCCTGGCAGTGTCTGAGGGCCCAGGGCGGGCAACAGGCTTACATGTCACTGGAGAAGAGGAGATGGAAGGCTTGGCTGGATGCAGGGGTGAAAGGTCCCCTTGGAGAGAGCAGAGGCAGTGACGGACAGAGCCAGAGAGGAGTGCGGGGGTTGAGGAACGAGCAGGGCGATGGGAGAGTGGGGGACAGCGCTTACTTCTTACATTCTCAGGTCAGATAAAAATCACCCTCAGGATGAAACGGGAAGGGGCCGTGGGGGAAGCTGCATTCCTTGTTGTCCCGGGCGTTGCCACGAGGTGGCGCGCGTGTCTCAGTCATCACCTCACTGACCTGTCCGATGACCAGATCCCTTCTCCAAATGCCCACAGAGCAACTTCAGCAAAAGGACCAGCAGATCCTGCTCCTGCTGGAAGAGAAGGAGATGATTTTCCGAGACATGACTGAGTGCAGCACGCTCTTGCCAGAGGACTGCTCCCCAACCCACAGCTGTAGAACCCTCTTCCGCTGCAACACAGAAGAGGCTCTCAAAGGAGGACCTTTAATGAAAAGTGCAATAAATGAAGGTAATTTACATTCAGCATCGCCCACCGCCCCCCCCCCAGTGGTTTGCACACTAGCATTATCTACCATTGAGCACTTTTTTCGTTGTAAAATGAAGCACAAAACACAGAAAACAACCCAAAACATGTTTTGCTTTAGTAAATTATTATCAGGTGAGCATCCTTCTATCTCCCAGGTCCAGAAATAAAAACGTGGCCAGATCCCTTTTGCTTTAGTAAATTATTATCAGGTGAGCATCCTTCTAACTATTTCCCAGGTCCAGAAATAAAAATGTGGCCAGATCCCTAAAAGACTTTCTGCATTTCCTGCCCCCGTCTCAGCTCTCTCCCACCCTCCTACAAGCCATAGGTATTATGGCTTTTAGAGTAATTGCTTAGGTTTCTTTATGGTTTTACGTGGCCATGTAAAATCGTACATGTGGTTTTAGGCATGTTTACAGACACCGTGATTTAGTTGTGTCTGTGGGTTTTGATACTCATTTTTAAGGTTCTTCGTTTACAGCCCTCCACCCGCCGCACTATCCCTTCTTTTCCACACAATTTATCCGTGAGCTTTCTGGCCTACAGGTTTCTCTTTTTCGAACTTTATCCATGCAGTGGTTCTGTTCTTCTGCCTTCTGGTTCCTTCAGAAGGTGCTCAGCTGGGTTTGGGGCCTCAGATGCTCAAAGGTGAAACCCCTTTGGCAAGCTTATATTCCTGTAGTGTTTCATCTGGAGACATAAGCTGTCTAGTTGTCTTTTTTATTATTTTTTGTAACATGTAGGAGAAGCACGATAAAAGGATAAATCTTTTCCCCCCCTATTATTAACCAGCTTTCAAAATAGTGAACTGACTTATGGTCATTCTCTGAAAGTGACCAGTACTTTTAAAATGTTATTATAGATTCATTGATTTAAATATATCTGATGGGCTTTGAGCCATTGCGCTTCTTATCCTTATTGAAGAAGTTTAAAAGGGCCCTCCCTCTTTGCCAACGTGCACCTTTTCGTGTTGCCTCTGAACCCTTTTGACATGACCCAGCGGTCTTTGAGAGCCACTCTGCTCTTTGTTAAAATGTTCCAGGCTCATCTTGTTTTCTGCACATGTCTGGCATTAGCCTTTCTCTGAGAAGCTGTGGTTACTTCTAGTGGGAAATGATGTCTCAAGATCACTATCTCGGTGCTGGGGGTGGTTGTCACTGCTGGGGTTTTTGCTATTCGTAGGTTGGGCCTTTTCAGTGGACCTTTTGGGTGGAAATGTGTATGTAGGGGGGCTGGTAATGAATTACACCAGTATGTACTTAACCCCTGTGAGCTGCAGTGTTGTTACTTTTGTGCTCAGTTGTCTCTGGCTCTTTGTGATCCCGTGGAGTGTAGCCCTCCAGGCCCCCCTGTCTATGGGGTTATCCTGGCAAGAATACTAGAGTGGGCTGCTGTCTCCTCCTTTATGGGATCTTCCCAACCCGGGGATCGAACCTATGTCTCCTACATAGGCAAGTGGATTCTTTACCACTGAGCCACCTGGGAAGCCCTGTTTTTACTTAATATCTTCTGTAATACACCTGTATCTCTTTTCTTCCATACTATGAATCCTCATTCTTAAGGGTACATTATGAAGTATCCTGTATTTACCCTAACACACAGGCACTAACACTGCTGTCACTAAACAGGACTCTTATATGCTGTGCCCGCCCCCGCTTTGATCAATGGTACTTTTCTACACTGTCAACTTCCAACCGTTGTTTGTGGCACTCTCCCCTTTTTAGACCTGTAGTCTTCATTCTGCAAGAATCACCACCAGTTCTCATCAGCGTCCCTCCAGTCATTTTGGATGTCTGAAGCTTACTCTTTAGTTCCTCCAAAAGATTCATGAGGATAATATTCCCCACGTCCTTGTATACTGGTGATAACTTGTGCCTTTATACTGGAAAGTCTGTTCTACTGGATATAAAATCCTTGGTTCCCAGTTTCTTCAAGTACCCTAATTCTCAAATGTGTTACTCATTTTTCTCTGACGTAAAACATTCCAGGGTCCAGTCATAATTTGATTTCCCCTATAGATATATAAGTCACATGCTCTTTGCCTTGATGCCCAAAGGATTTTTTTTCCCTAAATCCAAGTCGTTTTACTAGAATATGCCCTGGTGATGGTGATTCTGGAATGATGTTCTCAGGTTTACAGCGTTCTATTTTGATTTATAGTCGCAAACTTTTCAGATTTCAGAGCTGTATTATTAAAGCTCTTAGTGTCTTTCCTGTGAGCTGGCTTTGATTTTCTTCCTCAAGAACTCCCACTATCCATATTATATCTTCATCTTTTTAACATGTAAATATATCCTTTCACCTTCTGTTTTCTTAAGTCATTTTCTGGTGGGTTTACTTGCTCTCAGAGTCTACTTTTCAGAAAGGGGTATTTTTTCCCCTTTTGTTTCCAATTATTTGAGTTTTGCCACCTCCCTTCTGCGTCTCTTCTTCTGATGGGGGTCTTCTGTGTCTTGTGTTTTTTTTACCTTGTTACTCACTTACTTTATGGACACATCCTTCTGATGTGCTTTTATTATGTGTAGGGCAGCTGCACCCCTTTTTCTTTCTCTCTCTTTTTTCTTAACTTTGTGTGGGATTTGACTTTGATATTTTTCTGTCACTCATTTTCATGTAAAAATTCCAATCCCAAAGAAAGGCAATGCCAAAGAATGCTCAAACTACCGTACAACTGCACTCATCTCACAGGCTAGCAAAGTCGTGCTCAAAATTCTCCAAGTCAGGCTTCAATAGTACATGAACCATAAACTTCCAGATGTTCAAGCTGGTTTTAGAAAAGGCAGAGGAAACAGAGATCAAACTGCCAACATCTGTTGGATCATAGAAAAGCAAGAGAGTTCAAGAAAAACATATACTTCTGCTTTATTGACCACACCAAAGCCTTGGACTGTGTGGATCACAACAAACTGTGGAAAGTTCTTAAAGAGATGGGAAAACCAGACCACCTGACCTGCCTCCAGAGAAATCTGTATGCAGGTCAATAAACAACAGTTAGAACTGGACATAGAACAATGGACTGGTTCCAAATTGGGAAAGGAGTATGTCAAGGCTGTATATTGTCACCCTGCTTATTTAACTTCTATGCAGAGTACATCATGAGAAACACTGGGCTGAAGGAAGCACAAGCTGGAATCAAGATTGCTGGGAGAAATATCAATCACCTCAGGTATGCAGATGACACCACCTTTATGGCAGAAGGTGAAGAAGAACTAAAGACCCTCTTGATGAAAGTGAAAGAGGAGTGAAAGAGCTGGCTTAAAACTCAGCATTTAGAAAACTAAGATCATAGCATCCATTCCCATCCCTTCATGGCAAATAGATGGGGAACAGTGGAAATAGTGACAGACTTTATTTTCTTGGGCTCCAAAATCACCATATATGGTGACTGCAGCAATGAAATGAAATGATGCTTGCTCCTTGGAAGAAAAACTATGACAAACCTAGACAGCTTATTAAAAAGCAGAGACATTACTTTGCCAACAAAGGTCTGTCTAGTCAAAACTGTGGTTTTTCCAGTGGTCATGTATGAATGTGAGAGCTAGACCATAAAACTGAGCACCGAAGAATTGATGCGTTTGGACTGTGGTATTGGAGAAGACTCATGAGAGTCCCTTGGACTGCAAGGAGATCAGACCAGTCCATCCTTAAGGAAATTAGTCCTGAATATTCATTGGAATATGCTGAAGCTGAAACTCCAGTGCTTTAGCCATCTGATGTGAAGAAAAGACCCTGATGCTGCGAAAGATTGAAGGCAGGAGGAGAAGAGGACAACAGAGGATGAGATGGTTGGATGGCATCACTGACTCAATGGAGTTGAGGAGTCCATCGAGTCCATCACAAACTCCAGGAGTTGGTGATGGACAGGGAGGCCTGACGTACTGCAGTTCATGGGGTCACAAAGAGTCAGACAGAACTGAGCGACTGAACTGAACTGAGACTTTTAGGCTCAGATAGGTTTTTTCACTCCACTGGCCTCTCTTGTTGTTTACCTGCAGTGTTTCTAGAAGATGACAGTGACTTTCCTTAGGAGATTCCTGGCCTCTTCTCTCCTCCTTATTCCACATGGACCTTCTTTTTCCTTCATCTCTGTTGCATCTCTCCTGCTCAATTCCTATTCCACATTCAGCTCTTTCTCCTTTCTGTAGAACACTGCTGCTCTAGAAGAGAACCGTGGCCCGTCGGATTTGATAATTCAGCTGCTCAGACTTCGCTGTCCCCCTGACGTCAGTACAGGAGGGGCAGAAAGCCTGCCACTTTCCACTGCTGTTCTCAAATTGGCGCACTCACTTCCTGGGGGTTTCTCTTTGGCTACTTCTGGTCTGACTGCAGGAGCTGTGCTCCTTCCAGTAAATTACTCTGCCTTCCCTGCGTCGTGCTCACTCAGTCGTGTCTGACTCTTTGTGACCTTTTGGACTATAGCCTGCCAGGCTCCTCTGTCCCTGAGGTTTTTCAGGCAAGGATACTGAAGTGGGTTGCCATTTCCTTCTCCAACCTTCCCTGTACCTTTTTACATTTCCTTGATCTCACATGAATAAAGCTGGAGGTTTAATCTCTGCATTTCCAACAGAATCCAACTACAACACCTGTCCTTAGCTGAGAGCTTTCTCCGAACAAAGGAAGTCTCGTAGTCAACTTGGGGGTTTTCTGATCATCTTCCCTATGCATACAGTGTGTTCGTCAGGAGTTTTCTTTCTCACATTGCAAGAGGAGATGTCAGTGTTGTGTGTTTACTCTCTTCCAGTGGAGATCCTGCAGGGTCTGGTGAGCGGCAGCCTGAGAGGCTCACTCGGGCAGGTCGTCAGCAGCCCTGCAGAGCAGGAGGGCGTGGTGGGCCCCGTGTCCCTGCCCCGGAGAGCAGAGACCTTTGGAGGGTTTGACAGCCATCAGATGAATGCTTCCAAAGGTCAGTGTGGGGGCGTTGTTGTTGTTGTTTTAACATAATTGTATTTATTTATTTTTGGCAGTGCTAGGTCTTTGTCGCTGCACGGGGCTCCTGTCTGGTTTTGGTGTGTGGGCTTCTCACTGTGGTTTTCTGTGGAGCACCGGCTCTCAGGTGCTCGGGCTCAGTTGCCCTGCAGCATATGGGATCCTCCTGGATCAGGGAGGGAACCCGAGTCTGCTGCACTGGCAGGTGGATTCTCGGCAGGGAATCCCCCAGGTCAGTGGTTTTGAGGTCATGTGCTCTTCTGGGCAGTCCTTTGCGATCATCACAGCAAAAATCCATCTGTACCCAGTGGCTCCACTGCCTCTGTCCCGCTCAGACAGGAAAGGTTTCTGTGAGGTCCTAAGTATCCAGCTGCTGGAACTCAGGGACCTCCATCTGCACTGAGTTCATTTTGAGTAATCAGAGATTTTCCTGGGATCTCAGCTAAGCTATAGCCAAAGGGGCAATAAGACTGTTTTTTTCCTTTCTTCTCTTAGTTCTTCTGTATCAGTAAAACTGTTTAATAATCATGTGGTTGCCCTTTTTGCCAGCATTACTAGGATTCGGGAGTATTTTGTACCTAAGCTGTGCATATAGTATTTTCTTGACTAATCTGTTTTGCAACTTGAAAAAAATACTTGTTTGTGTAGGAGGTGAGAAGGAGGAGGGAGATGATGGCCAGGACCTCAGGAGGACCGAGTCGGACAGTGGTCTGAAAAAGGTATTTCTTCCCAAGAGACACTCCCTCCCTACATCCTCCCAGGCCCTCCTCTAAGCGCATCATCTTGAATTTAGTCCACTGTGATTGTATTTGCACGCCCAGTTTGCCCTTTTAATTTCCTACCTCATCTTGAGAGGAAAGCACATTTCTAAGCAAACAGCACCGTTCTGAGCCCCATGTTCTTGGCCGTCGGGCCTCTCTGGTTCTGGACGTCACGTTCCAGCACACAGCTCTGCCCGCGGGACCGGTTCCGCTGAGAGCCTTGTTTAAACACACACCGCCCCCACCTGAACTCATTGCAAGGCTTCCGCAACAGTTCAGCGTCACCTCTTCACTGCCCTAATGTAGAAAGAACGAACATGGGACGTCACAGCATAAGTTAGACACACAATGAATATAATTTTTGCCTCAATCTTCATTTTCTTTACATGCACTTTTTTAATTATTATTTTATAGGGTGGAAATGCTAACTTGGTATTTATGCATAAAAGAAGCAGTGAGGTAAGGACACTCTGAGCTCTTTAAAGGAGTATGACTGTGTTATAGTTGCTGGGTTGAGCCTGTTCATTTCTGCTCTGCCGGGTGAGCAAACTGTGCTGTCGTCGGCCCCAGGGCATCGTCCTGTCAGTTTTTGGCCAGAAAATCGCTGCCTCCTAAACCAGCCTCTGCTCCTCTGTCCTTGAGAAGCCCCTTGCTTTCTTTGAACGTGGACCACTAAGCTCCCACAGTGGCCTCTCTCCATCCACTCGCGCTGAGCAGAATTCGTCGCCATCCTGGCTGTAACTTTAACCTGGCGCCAAAAACCGCAGGTGGCGCGTGACAGAGGGGCTTGTGAGCGGCTCTGCACAGGGACTCCAGTTGAGTTTTCTTCTCTGAGCACTGCTTCTGACTCCATATGTCACTTTAAAAAGTGGCCCAGGCGTGCCCTGGCAGAGACCAGGTTCCCTGCCTTCCGCCGACCCTGCAGGGTAACCCAGGTCTTTCACCATCTCCCCGTCTCCTTGGGTTCCTCTGAGGAAATCCTCCCCAAGGCTCCAAGCTTAGTTGACTCTGCACCTGTGACATTGTCAACAGGCTGGAGCTGGACCCGGGGCAGGGAGGGGCAAGGGTGTGCCTCTCAGGGTGTGCTCTGCGCTTCTCCCTGCTCTTCATAGAACATCTAAATCCCTGAGGGGCTTCATTTCAGAATTTCAGACGCAGGGAACCGTTCCTTTTTCCCCTAAAACACAGACGGCTGTTTGTCTCCTGTGTTGGCCTGTTGGTCTGCACACTGTGGCGCCCTGAAGGAACCCCCTGCAGTGAATGAAGTAAACCTGCTTTCACACAGTCTGCCCCACCCCTGCGCTGCTTGAAAAGCAGCCCTTCAGTTGTTTTTTCCACTTGTCAACTCGCCCCGCCCCACCTCACATTGAGTAAGAAGAGTTGGGTAAGAGATCGCAGGAGACAGTGGCTTCCAGGCATTCCAGCACGGACTGCACGCTGCAGGTGCTCAGCCAGAGTCAGCTGGCCGGCTGGGGCTTCTCCTTCTCTCTGTTAATTAAGAATAAAGTTAAATGAGGGCCAAAAAGTATTCTCCGAAGAGCTAAGCCTGATAATTAAGTTTTTGTGTTTTCAAATAAGATAAAAGGAATACATAGTTCATGGTAGAAGATTGGAAAAGCATCCAATAATGTAAAACAGGAGAACAATAAGTAAATAGCCTACCCCTGAGAAATAGCTACTATTATTAAATGTGTGGTGTTCTATTTTCAGCCTTTTCTTCCACAGGACATGTATTTATGTGTCTAAGTTGATGTGAGTGTGAATTGCATAAAAATAGTTTTGCACAGTTTGTTTCAATACTCCCTGGAACTTCATATCCTGATTTTTTTTTTTCTCTTAACACTTGAGAAGCATTTTCCTGAGATGTTTGTACAAAACATGCTATTTAACAGCTGTATATTATTATGCTAGTTGCCATAATTTAATCTTTCCAACGGTCAATTCTTTTCTCTGCTTTTTTGCTTTGTAAATGATGCAGCCAAGAGCATCCTCATATTTTTTTTTTTTTTTTTTTTGGCAAGGCTATGATTATTTCCTCAGCATGCCATCCTCTCCCTAAAAAGGTTATACTGCATCCAACTGTGTCAGTACAAGAGGATTCATCCATTCTCATCATGCTTTCACCAACACTGGGAATTCTTTTTTAATCGACATTTTCTTGGCTTGATAATATCAAGTAGTTATTTCTTAATTTTTGCATTGTTCTGACTTGAAATAATGAGTCAACCACTCATTTTTAATATGTTACATATTCAGCCATTCATGTTTCTTCTTTTGTAAATCGCAGGTTTATGTTCCTTGCCTGTTTTTCTACTAGAATGTTTTTTCTTTTGCTTATTGATCTGAGAGCCTTTTGTTTGTTTGTTTTTGCCTCATTCTGGTCACTGTCTTCTTTGCCAGATTTTTATTATACATTTTTACATAGTAAAAGTTGAAATTTCGTGTGTGTGTGTGTGTGTGTGTGTGTTCTTTCTTGTTGCTGTCTTTGAAAAGCCTTCCCCGTTTCAAGATGAAGAAACATTCTCATATTTTCTTATAGCTCACTGAATTTTTTTTTCTGGGAGGCTGGATCCCAACTTAAGTTCTTCAAAATATTTACCCAATTTCCTCAAAACACTTGACTGATATTCTTTCCTTCTCCATTGACTAGAAATGCTTCTTATCTCCTACAGTAAATGCTGTGGTCTGCTTCTGAGCTTTCTGTTGGGTTAAATTGGGATGTGTGCCATTTTTGTACCAGTCATTTTAAATAATTGGAGCTTTCTGATACTTTTCACTGTGTGTAACTCCCCCCCACACACACAGTTGCGCTTGTCTGATCTTATTTTGTTTCTCTTGGCTACTTGGGCACTGGCTTACTCTGTGTGGTGCTTTCAGTTTGAAAGTGCTTGATTGAGTCGCAGGCCCCTTGCTGTGGGGTAGGGTGGGTTCCTGTCGGGTAACACACAGCGTGCTGGGGTCTGAGGTGACGCCTTGCTGATTCCTTTTGCAGCAGGTCATCCAGAGCGTCGTCCATCTCCACGAGCTCCTCAGCGCTCTGCAGGTATGTGCCTTTTCTTTGTCCCTTCACTTCCTAGTTGAGAGGGAGACCAACAAGGGTGTGGCTGGCCTGGATCTTTGAGGTTTATACATTTCTTATGGGTAAATATAGCCCTCAGACAAGAGAGACTAGCTCTCATGGTGAGAAAGGTTCCAAAATGCAGTGGTTAAGATTGCCTGGTAGAGGCAATGGCACCCTCCTCCAATATTCTTGCCTGGAGAACTCCATGGACAAAGGAGGCTGGTGGGCTTAGTCCACGGGGTCACAAAGAGTTGGGAATGACTGAGCAACTTACTCTACACTACCGAGTCTCACTGATCTTCTAAGACTAGAGTTGCTGAGCAGATGGTGGCTGGCAGGTACCCAGAGCACAGTGAACAGCCATGCCCCAGAGCACAACGGGTACAGGCCTTCACAGAGGAGGTGCTTCCAGTCTGGACGGCCTGCGTAGGTGTCTGACTTTTTGCACCAATGGTAAAGAACCAGCCTGTCAGTGCAGGAGACACAAGAGAGCAGGGTCAGTCCCTGATTCGGGAAGATCCCCGGGAGAAGGGCATGGCAGCCCACTCAGTATTCTTGCCTGGAAAATCCCATGGACAGAGGAGCCTGGCAAGGTCCAGTCCATGGAGCTGCAAGGAGTGGGACACTGCTGAGCACACATTCACACACAGTATCCTCAAATTCGGGTCCCTTCCTTTCTTAAAGATCTAACCAATCCACTGCATACCTCCTCCCACCTCTAAAGGCACACTCCACCCCAGACAAGGCCTCTGACTGCAAAATCCAAGTCTTGGCACCACTGACCTTCTCCCTTGGTTGTTGCCCAGGGTTATCCTGGAGTACGTTTCCCAGAGCAGCTTAGAAAGCAGGGGGAAGGCTGGAGTCTGGGTGTGGGCGCCAGCTGTGCTCCAGACAGGCTAGGCACACAGTCCCCTCATGTGGGCATCGTTCCCCCTCATGTTTATCACCTCCTCGTGGGCATTGCCCGCCTTGTGCTCATCGCCCCCTCGTGCGTCACCCCACAGGGCGTGGTGCTGCAGCAGGACAGCTACATCGAGGACCAGAAGCTGCTGCTGAGCGAGCGGGCGCTCTCGCGGACGGCGTCGAGGCCCAGCTCCCTCATCGAGCAGGAGAAGCAGCGCAGCCTGGAGAAGCAACGCCAGGACCTGGCCAACCTGCAGCGGCAGCAGGCGCAGCACCAGGAGGAGAAGCGACGGCACGAGCGCGAGTGGGAGGCCCGCGAGAGGGCGCTGCAGGAGCGCGAGGCGCGGCTGGCGCAGCGCGAGGACGAGCTGCGGCGCGGCCGCCAGGACCTGGAGCGCGAGCGCGACGAGCTGCAGCAGCGGAAGGGCGCCTACCAGGGCGACCTGGAGCGCCTGCGCGCTGCCCAGCGGCTGCTCGAGCGCGAGCAGGAGCAGCTCCGGCGGGACTCGGAGCGGCTGAGCCAGGTACCGGGCGAGGACCCTCGGAGTCCTGATGCCCTCGAAGGCAGGATGCGGGGGCACACAGGGAGGCCCGACAGGGCGTGGATGTGTATACATATGACTGATACGCATTGTGGTACAGCATAAACTAACTGCATGGTAAAGCAGTTATCCTCCAATTTAAAAAATTACCCTCTATGTGCCCGGCACGGGGGAAAGTAGGCAGATAGAATATATAGTGTATAAAGGCTGATTTTATTCAATCTGTTTATGCATCAGCAGAGGGGCAGGTGAGGAAGTGAGTCTGTTTCTCCTTTTTGTTTTTAAGGGGTTGAGAAGTGCATGAAAGGTTGTAGTTTGGCCAGGCCACTGAAGGAGGGTACCTGGGAGGCCCTTGCCCTGAGCCTGGCCCGTTTAGGCTGGGGTAGCCTCAGTGTCTGTGAGGGTGGTGGTCAGCCATCCAGGATTTGGGGAGCAACCCCTCTGCTTTGTGCCACGTGAGAAATCAGAACCTAAAGAACCTCATAGCTGAACAGAGACAACTCGCTGTAGGCACCAGACACACGGTGCCTGAGCTCACAGAGCAGTAATGGCTCTGATGCCAGGGTTACTGAGAGATCGCACGTGGCGGGGTCAGTGGGCCTCAGCTACAGGGCCGGGCCCATCCCAGCCACAGAGAGGAGAGAGGATATTCTTGCTCAGGGATGCTCAGACATCTGGGCTCTGCTTCATTCCCGATATGTCTCGCCACTGTGGATGAAGCCTTTTCCTGTAGCCACTGCTGATTAAGGAAAGCCTTCCATATGTGGGGAGCACACTGACCCCCAAGTTTGTTTCAGTGCTAGTCCCTGGCTATTCTAGAACAGAGAAGCCGGAGCCTCCTGGCTATCCTGATACCCATGTTGCCATTCGTTTGATCGATTGACCTTGAACAGTGAAGGAAAAGGACACTGCCGTCTTCCAGAGGCAGGCAGTTAGGCTTCGTGCAGAGGTTTCCATGTGTGTGTGGGGCACAGGAGCCGGGCCGTGCTTCATGTGGCCCAAGAATGGGTTCCCTAGGGAAGGCTGCCCAGAGAACTCAGAGTCTATCTCGCTAATCTTCGGTTTGACCTTTGACCAGGATCTTGGTGTAAGCATGTCTCCACCTGCCCTCTAACCTGAACAGACCTCTCTAATCTCTTAGCACTGAAATAATTATCCACTCCTGCACTTAAATCAATCATCAGATAAGCAGCTCTTCCTGCCTCTCCAGAGGATAGGAATTGTGAGCTGCCTCACCCAAGGTGCTACTCATTCTTTCCAGTGCTGGTTATAGATGTAGTCAAGGTATCAAAGATGGTCATTTCGTGCTTTCGTAGATACTGCAGGGGGTGGGGGGCGGGGGATGGAACTGAGAAGTTCGGGGTATTGATTTCAAGCTCTCTAGAGTCCAAGGCAGTGAGTGTGCACAGGTCTGACACGCCAGCATCCCCAGTGCCCTTGTGCATTGCCCACTGAGCAATTACTGAGGATGCTGCTGGTCCCCCAAGTCACATCCCTTCTCTCAACCATGCACAGGTTTCATATCAAAACACCAAGCTGCTGCGGATCCCATCCTTCTCGCCGAACCCCGAGGAGACCCCTTCGCCACCTGCACCTTCCATAACCAAATCAGGGTCATTGGACTCAGAACTCTCAGTGTCCCCCAAAAGGAACAGCATTTCTCGGACACACAAAGAAAAGGGGCCTTTTCACATGCTGGGTTCCGCCAGCCAGACAGACAAAGCACCAGAGGCTCAGAGCCAGACCCCAGTGTCCTCGTCCACGTCCACCCGCCTGTTCGGGTTAGCTAAGCCAAAGGAAAAGAAGGAGAAGAAGAAGAAGGGCAAAGGAAGCCGCTCACAGTCCGGGGGTAAGTCACACACCAGATCTCCCTCTGGCCACACCACCCCTGGAGGCTCTGGCAGCACAGGAAGGGTTAAAAAGGGGCGCCTGCCTTTCAGGCGCATAGAGGCTGACCCCCATATATCTCACCAGACCCACTTGCTCTGCCCATAGAGGACTGTTGGGACTTAGGCTGAGAACTGAAATTCAGGGAGCCTTTAGGAACCCACTCTCACTCTGTGTGGCGTGTGTGTGGAGCGCGGGCTCCTTCCTCACGCTTACTGTCCAGGTGAGGAGCGGAGACTCAAGTGAATCAGTTACAGGCCTCCCTGCCTTTCGGCCTGGTCCAGTAATAGGCTACTTCAGTGGAAAGCTGAATTTGTTGCAATCTCAGAAGATTCTTAACCAGTCACTAACTTTTTTATTTAAAGACAAAAGTTGAGATACTTGTATAAAGAAATTTCTACTATAAAGGAGGATGATTTTTTTAAAAGATTCTGTATGTTCATATGCAACTTCTTTCCCTTACCACATAAATATATTTAAATGTAAAAGATGCAAATTGCTTATGTGCTATTGTAAAGTTTAAGGCTTTACATAGCATTTCAAAAAGCAATAAAACTGACGCTGTCTTCCAAAAGACCCAGAAGGAAAAAGAAAAATACTAATAGGTGCTTGGTGAGCATTTTCCGAGGGCAGCTTTAATCTTGCGGGAGATATGAGGCGGGTGTTTTTGACCCCAGACACCCAGGAACCCTGCAGCTCAGGATTAACTGATGTGCCCACCAGCGCAGGGCACTCAGTCAGACCGCACGACACGAGGTTGAGTCCTTCTCATCAGGGTTGGCCTCTCCCTTCTGTGCAGGAGAGTATAGAGAAATCCCTGTTTCCAGGCTTGTCTTCTGTCGAGTTCAAGGATCTATAGACAGAGGACATTATTGAGGACCTCATTGACTTATCGGTGGAGGGGGTGCCGCAGCAGCAGTCATCACCCACCTGCCCAGCGTCTGTTTGCATCCCTGGGGACTTGTGTTTAGGGAAGACAGGACAGAATTTACCAATGAAAAGAGCATTTTTGCCTGAATTTCTCTCTCCCTCTTGGCTTCCTTTTTCCAGATGGCCCTGCGTCGGAGGCACCCGCGGAGGGGGAAGAGATTTTCTGCTGACCGGTCCCGCTGCTGTCCTGCCCGGTGACCATCCTCCCCCGCCATCCTGTGTGCACTCCCCCCCACCGATGCCCACACCCGGCAGCCCTCCTCGCTGCCCCAGGGCCTGGGCCCAAGGGACAGACGGTCCTGGGGTTCAGGGTGGGGAAGGAGGCCCAAGATTGCCACCCAACCACTGGCCAGCCCTGCTGAGGTCACATTACAACAAGGATAGTGGCCCCGGAAATCCAGACGATGGTTGTGGACATGTCAGGAATGCCTTGAGGCCAAGAGGGTGTTTCCAAATGTGGTCTGAAGCTCTGGCTGCCTTTTGATTTGGGGGAGCAGAACCAAATATCAAACAGCAGGTAGTTTGCGCTTCGTCTGAATGCATATGGTACCCGTCTGTATAGACAAGTGGAATACGACGGGACTATGCGTGGTCTGCACCAGATGCCTAGAGCGCTCAGCTCAGCTCCACACAAGGGCGCTGCCCACCACCACTTGGTGGGTGCACTCTGAGTCTCAGCCGCTGGTCCCTCCAGGCTGTCTCCCAGCAAACCCACTCGTGCACACTTCACCCCCCACTTCTGCGTGTATTTCTCATTCAGAAGGGACGACAAACAGTTGTGAAAACCAATGAAAGAAGGCTCGCTGTCTTTAAAAAGCGAATGACCCTGAAACACCTTGATTTTGGTGTTTTGGTCACTTTAGGGGAAAAAAAAAAAGTAATGTCATCAGATCTAAAAGAAATCTTGTATTGGCTTTCCAGGATGTTTGCCCACGGATTCTGAGCACAGAAGTAGAGAGGCCACCTCCCCGTCACCCCTGCAGAGTGACACTTTCCGGTCTTCCTGGCCATTCGCTCGTGACCACAACCCCAGGCCATCCCCCTGGGGCCTCGCAGTGGCTCCCCAGGGAAGCCACTCTTGCCTGCGCCCCCACCAGGGGAGAGGGTGGCCCCCCAGTGCTCCTCCCTCTGCCTGCCCTGGGGCTGCCTGCCTCTCCCTCCGGGATGGAGTGGCCGCCCTATCCTAGACAGCTGGCCGAAAAGCAGGTGCAGGTGGGCGCGTTGGGCATATGAAGTGGTTCCCTTCAGTTCAGACCAGGAGAAGAGCTGGCCCAGAAGGTACAGCCTGGGAGGGTCTCCTATCAGGAGGCCTGGCACAGTTTGATTTCTCCAAGTTTTGCAGTCTAAAGTTCTGATGGTTACTGTACTCTGTCCCTTGAAGATGCCACAAATGCTGTCTGCTTGTTCTTTTCCCTCCTCGCTCGCTCTCTTTTTTGTGTTTTCATCTGTATTCCTGGAGGCTCTTTGCCAGCCAACAGGTGCAGGGCGTTTCCCCGTGAGGCCCCTCCAGCTGCCACGCTTGCTACCCCCTCACTGCAGTGGGGAAGACCCTGGAAAATTCTGTGCTTTCCATGTGGCCTTTGATTCCTGCCTTTAGCCCTCAGGAGCATGGGTCTTTGAACATAACCTTTTTAAAAACAAACAGGTCTGTACCTTGGTGCTTGTTGATGAATTGCAAGCTGGCCTTGCAGATGGAGATATCTATCTTTCAGTTTATTTGAAAGAGGTCTGGTTTAAAAGTTTTAGCTTTAGATTTGTTTTATTTATTTGTGTGCCGAGTGCATGTGTGTGTGTGTGTCCATGTGTGTGCGTGTATGTGTTAAGGGTGAACACACCAAGCCCAACGGTTTTGACTGTGTCCGGTCAAGCAGCCCACGCTGCATCCTCACTCCTCCAGGTCTGTCAAAGTGCCTTGAAGGCCCAAAGGAAAATTAAGGGTGGGGAGTGAAGTCCCTTTCCTTCCCTCTTCCCACCCCAACCTCATTCTTTGACCAAGAGAAGACTTCTTCCTTTCTTGAGAGTTAAAAAAACTCGCCACCCATGGGCTTCATGTGCCTCGTTTTATCACGGCGATTTCTTACCCTTCAGAAAGGCTTTGAGAGCCAGTTGATTTTCTACTGATCCTCGATATGCCCCCTCAACCCCCCGACCAAAGACCCTGAACATCAGAAGGTTAGGTTCCCTCTGCTACCAGTCCCTACAGCTCCGAGGACGGCCAGCCTGCCGTGGCCTTGCTTAGACCCCCGGGGAGCTCAGCACTCTGTGCTGGTCACTGGTTCTGCGGGCCCGCGTCCTCCTCCCGGCATCCATGCCCTCACACAGGCTCTCCACCGGAGGTGCCTGGACAGTTCATGTCTGTCGCCACACCACTGGATTTCAGTTTCAAAGTGTCCTTCGTCCCCACCTGGTTGTGAAGTTGCGGTTGCCTCGGCGGTTTGGTGGCAGTTTTCTGAAACGATTAGCCCTCCGCCTGCACCCCGCCTGGTCAGGTTGTGGTTGGACGAGTTTCGAATCTGAATCCGAGGGCATCTCCCCCTAACCCAGACCCGTGCTTCTCCGTGCCTTGGTCCCCCCTCACCGTCCGGTGTGGGGTTTGGGGAGCCACCTGGGATTGTTGCTGCTCCTGCTTTTGCTTCTGACCTCGAGGCCGCCTCCAACTTCAAGGCCTGGCCTGGTTGCTGAGGTTTCTTTCCTGTGAGAAGGGGCCGCCTCTCAGGGCGACTCACTCGGCTCTCCGCAGCGTCCGCAAGCTGGGAAGGCAAGCTTCTCAGCTTAGGGAATCAGGGGCCTGACCTCCCTTACATTTAGATTTCGGGGAGCAGGTGGAGACACCACCCAGGTGAGTGAGTCACCTGGAAGGAGGCTGCGCCTTCTCTGAGGACTCCTGTCATCTCAGCGATCGCTGTCCTGGTCGGCGACGTGTGCACTTTAAACGCTCCCCACGGGTGGCTTCACTCCCACGACAATCAGCTATTGACTGTTTGCTTTGGAAATGGAGAGGGTTACCAGCAGCCCAGTTGCTGTCACTCAGCCTTTGCCAACATTCCCCCCTCTACCGCCATGAGTGCTGTCTGTGGGGAGGAACTCCTTAACGAGGTTTTGGTTTTTATTTGGAAAGGTACGAACCTTACCTTTTATCCTCTCATGTCTCAGGGTAATACCACTAAAAGTTGTTCTTGGCAGACATTCTCCTGTTAACTTGTCTTCCCGAGCCCCTAGTTGCAGCAGTAGGGAGCACGCACTGTAAGACCCTTGGGATTTGTTGTCCCTTTGTTTGGAGGGTGGGTGTTAGTGTGTCTGGTTTATAAATAGGCCCCACCTTAACTAAAAGGTGGCACCAGTAGCCGTAGGGCCAGACTTCCAACCCGGAAGGTGTGGGTCACAGCAGTACTCTGTAATTCATCCCTCAGACCCTAAAGTTCTTTTTCCCATAGCCAGTTCTTGCTCCCGAGGATCTGTTGTCAGCTTGGAGCTGTGGTGGTTGATGCAGCATTGTTGATGGGGGGCCCGGTGTGCCCCGCGGACGGCCATGCCCAGGGGCTGGGGCAGGGGGAAGTTGGGAGAAACGGACTGGAAAGTGGGCTTCAGCAGCCAAAAGAGGGTGGTTCGGAGGGGACCCCAGCCACTGCTGAGGGCTCTGGACACGCTTGGACTGCAGACGCCCAGAAAGACCCCTCCATGTCGCTGTGGCAGTGGCCAAGGCCCGGTGCCCACCATCCCGCAGCGGAGCTGTGTGACAAGCTCACCGGCGGCCCCGGGTCACAGCCCTGCCTGGCGCTGCTGCTCCCATCGACCCTCAGAGACAAGGAAGAAGGCTAGCGGTTCATTTTGGTTGGCTTCATTTTTTTTCTTTGAGTGACATTCCTAGTTAACCTGTGCTTTGAAATCTCTTGCCTGCTGGCCAGGTTTTAAGACGAGAAGTCTTTCAGTGCTGCCATAAGGGGGAAAAAACAAAAACAACAAAGCCTGCTTTCCATGTACCAGTCGAATTTGTCAGAAGCTTACCCGGCCTTGAGTTCCTTCTCCATCTTGCAAAGGTTTAAAGACGGGCAGACCCAGCTGGCTGACATGTCTCCTGCCACGGACGGCAGCCGCCTGCTCCAGGTCCCTGGGCCGTGCCAGCCTCTGCTCACCCCACCCTCCCCCGCCCAGACCGCCTTGGGCTCCAGGGCTCTGACGGGCCACCATGGTCTCCGTTCCGGTCTCCGTTCAGTCTGAGGTTCTGGGCGTGTCACCCCACCTGACGCGCAGGACACCCCAGGACATTCAGGAGGCCGGTTCCCAGACACCTGATACCTCTGCTGTCATTTTGTCATTTTCAGATGCTAAATGGACATTTCTGTGCTGAATCCTATTAAATAAAAAGGTTAAAACCCAGATGCTGTATATTAATTTGTAATTATGTATAAAGTAAAAGCAGTTTTAAACTGTAAAGATTTTTTTTTTCAGTGTGTTTCCTGGAATTTTGCCACAACATACTGGCTTTGTATTTTATTTATCTTCCTTTCTAGTTATTGGCTTCAGACCCTTGTAAAGCCCCCCTCCACCTTCCAAAAAAATAATAATAATAATAAATGTCCTTTAAGTCTCAATGGTAACTCTGATTTATTTCTGTCCCGGTGGGCCTCGGAGTGAGTCCCAGGGTACTCCAGTTCCCGGTGAAGGGCCCACCCCCCTCCCCAGCTGTGAGGGAGCCTTCGACCCAGTGAAGCCTTATTTCTGTACCTTCAGGAGGGACTACCCCGGAGCACAAAGTGGTTCCTGGGGAACTCAAGTTCCCCTGGAGCCAGACCCTAGCCTAGAGGCGCCAAGAGTCAGAACCATTTCCCGTCAGGTAAGTGCAGTGAAAAACGTGCTTGTTAACAGATCTGCTGCTATAGATCCTACTGTGTGAAAAAGGAATGGCAGTTTACCTCTCTCTGCTGACTTTTTCCCGCCCATCCCACCCCCAAACAAGGTAACTGCCAAAAAAACGAATTCAAGGAGGAGACTCTTGTTTGCATGTAGCTCCAAAGGGATGTACTGGGTCTGATCCTCAGAAATTGCTGGAATGCATGATAGGAGCTGCTGTTCTCAACCCTAACCCGCCTGCAGGCGCCTGTGCTGCTCCTGCGTCGCTGGCGACTCCCGGAGCCGAGCCTGCCCTGCTGTCCCCGCGAGAGGCCCCTGGGTGCAGCTGGTCACCTGGTGTGATGCGGAAAACAGAATCAGCCCGATTCGCAGCTCTGTGCTCCCAAGCTCCGCGCCCCTCCCCGCGCAGCGACAAGCAAAAAGAAGAAAGTCCCGCGGGGTTGCCAAGTGCCTTCTCTCATTCGGTGAACTTGGACGCGCCTGGATTTCTAAAGAGTCTTGTAGCCCTGGCAATAGCTGCCGCTCCAGAAGCCAGGGAACAGTGATCCCTTCTCTCTGCCGCCCGCCCTCGACCCCGTCAGGGCAGCTGCAGCGTCAGGACACCCCCAGCAGGGTGGGAGAATGGTTCCCACGGCCTGCGCTCCTCTGCTGCCCTGCCCCCACCAACTCCTGGCTTGGGTCTGAGCCAAGGACAGGCTCCCGTTGCCCGGAGGCAGGAGAAAGGAGGAGGAACCATCCTTTGTTCGAGAAGCCAAAGGCACAAAGCTGAGTGGGCTCCGTGAGGACCAGCCAGGTGCAGGTCCCCGCCTGCTCCTGAAGGAGAAGGGGCCACTTCTGCCCAGGACCCCCACCCCCACACCCCACTCAAAGGGAAACCCAGCCGTGCACCCAGGAAGCGAGTGTGCTAACTGATGCCACAGGACAGAGACAGTCATGAACGAAGCCAGCAAGCTGGAGAAGAGCCTGCTGGGCAGAGAGGAACAGGGCCCCGGTTTTATGACTTCGGAACCGGAAATAGAAGCAGATCCAAGGTCAAAAAGAGGATCAGAGTAGCTTCCCTGGTGGCTCAGTGGTCAAGAATCCGCCTGCCAACGCAGGAGACGCGGGTTCCAGGTTCGTTCTGTCCTTGGTCTGGGAAGATCCCACCTGCCACGGAGCAAGCAGTAAGCCCACGCGCCCCGACCGTTGAGCCTGCGCTCTAGAGCCCGGGGACGCCACTGCCGAGCCCACCTGCCACAGGTGCTGAAGCCCGTTTGTGCCTGGAGCCCGTGCTCCGCAGCAAGCAAAGCCATTGCAGTGAGAAGTGCGCGCACTGCACCTCCGCGCACCACAACCAGAGAAAGCTGCTGCAGCTACGGCGCCCCAGCACAGCCCAAGACTTCAATTAATAACCCGAGCGCTCCTTTTGCCACCACGTTCCTGGCTCAGCCTGGGGCTGCAACCACCTTCCCAGCACGTCCCCCTGCCTCCCCAGCCACCCCTCCCGTTCCAGGCTCCTTGGGAGATTGCTTCTTCCTTGGGTTTCCCTGGTGGCTCGCTGGAGAATCTGCCTGCAATGCAGGAGAAGTGGGCAAATTCCCCTGGAGAAGGGAAGGGCTATTCCAGTATTCTCGCCTGGAGAATTTGCACACCTCCTCTCCCCTACCCCCATTCCTTCAGGGGCCCAGAGGCGGAATGATCCAGGGGGACTGTGTCCTCCTCCTCGGAGGCCCTGAGAGGAGTCCCCAGTGGACAGGGGTGGAACCTGGTGCACCCCAGACTTGGAGGCTGTGGGCCCCTCCAGCCTCCCAAGCCCTCCGGTGTGCCAGTTAACCTGGGCCGTCCCCAGGCCCCTCTGGACTGTTGTCATCGCTTCCTAAGATGGCTGCAAATGTTCCCTCTCAGGTTTCGGCTGCTCCTCCCTCCAGGAGCCTTGAGAGACTTCTTTTCTTTCTGAAAAAGTGTCTCTGGACCCTCTGGATGGAGGTGGGAGGAGAGGAGGGGAGAGGGACCCAAGAAGGGGAAGGGCCTTGAGTGGCAGGACTCAAGTGGGGGCACGAGGGAGCAGCAGGCTGGCTCTGCATACCCGATGACAACAAGCCTGCTTCTGTCTGCCTCCCTCCGCACATCCCCTCCAGGGCCTTGAATTTCCCACCCCACCCCCACGGTTTCAGCGTTGGAGCTGGGTGGTTGCCTGGACAACCGGGTTCCCATCCTGGCCCCATCCCTGTGTCCAGAGTGGTGGACCCCCAGTCACCTGAAACAATGCTCCCTCCATCCGCAGGAGCCTGGCAGCTGTGAGGAGCTGGGGACGGAACCAGGCTGGGGTCCCACACCATTGAGGGGACATGGACTGAGTCTGGGGGCCACAGGGTGAGCGGGAGAACAGGCGCAGACTGCAGAGTCTGGGCTCAACATCCAGTGTCACCATCTGATGGCCAAATAACCTGGGACAAGTTATTGCCCCTGTCTGCCCTGTTCCCTCTTCCATGCAGCAGCAGCCAGGGTGTTGCTCAGACTTGCTGTGACAGTTCCACGAGAGGCCAGATGCTGGTGAGCCCTGAGCCTGTCACCTGCGGCTGCAGGAGGAGCCTGTCCCAGCAGCTGCTGCACCAGAATCCCGTCCCCCACCCCGTCTCCGTATCTGGAGGTGAGCACGCAGAGGTGGAAACCACCTTCCCATCTCCCGGCGTGGCTCAGGGCTCCTTGTCTCTGGGCTTCTGGTTTGGAATACCTGTCCCCACCTCCGTCACTTGGCTCAGGTGAACTGTCACTTCCTAGAGAAAGCCTTCCTAGACACCCAGGGCAAGCCCAGCCCCTCCTTCCTGCCTGTCCCTTAGCATCAAAACCCACCTGCCAATAGAACCGTTCGGCACCTGGAATACCTGGCCTTAGGCTAGCATCCCCTCCCCCTGGCTTGGGCTGGGTGAGCCAAGAAGCCAGGTCTGGAAACAGATCCCCTCGAGTTCATACCCTGGTGCCTACCCCTGTGTGTCCCGGGCCAGCATGCTTAACCCCTCTGAGTGCAGTTTGTCTGTAAAATAGGAATGNAAATTCCCCTGGAGAAGGGAAGGGCTATTCCAGTATTCTCGCCTGGAGAATTTGCACACCTCCTCTCCCCTACCCCCATTCCTTCAGGGGCCCAGAGGCGGAATGATCCAGGGGGACTGTGTCCTCCTCCTCGGAGGCCCTGAGAGGAGTCCCCAGTGGACAGGGGTGGAACCTGGTGCACCCCAGACTTGGAGGCTGTGGGCCCCTCCAGCCTCCCAAGCCCTCCGGTGTGCCAGTTAACCTGGGCCGTCCCCAGGCCCCTCTGGACTGTTGTCATCGCTTCCTAAGATGGCTGCAAATGTTCCCTCTCAGGTTTCGGCTGCTCCTCCCTCCAGGAGCCTTGAGAGACTTCTTTTCTTTCTGAAAAAGTGTCTCTGGACCCTCTGGATGGAGGTGGGAGGAGAGGAGGGGAGAGGGACCCAAGAAGGGGAAGGGCCTTGAGTGGCAGGACTCAAGTGGGGGCACGAGGGAGCAGCAGGCTGGCTCTGCATACCCGATGACAACAAGCCTGCTTCTGTCTGCCTCCCTCCGCACATCCCCTCCAGGGCCTTGAATTTCCCACCCCACCCCCACGGTTTCAGCGTTGGAGCTGGGTGGTTGCCTGGACAACCGGGTTCCCATCCTGGCCCCATCCCTGTGTCCAGAGTGGTGGACCCCCAGTCACCTGAAACAATGCTCCCTCCATCCGCAGGAGCCTGGCAGCTGTGAGGAGCTGGGGACGGAACCAGGCTGGGGTCCCACACCATTGAGGGGACATGGACTGAGTCTGGGGGCCACAGGGTGAGCGGGAGAACAGGCGCAGACTGCAGAGTCTGGGCTCAACATCCAGTGTCACCATCTGATGGCCAAATAACCTGGGACAAGTTATTGCCCCTGTCTGCCCTGTTCCCTCTTCCATGCAGCAGCAGCCAGGGTGTTGCTCAGACTTGCTGTGACAGTTCCACGAGAGGCCAGATGCTGGTGAGCCCTGAGCCTGTCACCTGCGGCTGCAGGAGGAGCCTGTCCCAGCAGCTGCTGCACCAGAATCCCGTCCCCCACCCCGTCTCCGTATCTGGAGGTGAGCACGCAGAGGTGGAAACCACCTTCCCATCTCCCGGCGTGGCTCAGGGCTCCTTGTCTCTGGGCTTCTGGTTTGGAATACCTGTCCCCACCTCCGTCACTTGGCTCAGGTGAACTGTCACTTCCTAGAGAAAGCCTTCCTAGACACCCAGGGCAAGCCCAGCCCCTCCTTCCTGCCTGTCCCTTAGCATCCAAAACCCACCTGCCAATAGAACCGTTCGGCACCTGGAATACCTGGCCTTAGGCTAGCATCCCCTCCCCCTGGCTTGGGCTGGGCGAGCCAAGAAGCCAGGTCTGGAAACAGATCCCCTCGAGTTCATACCCTGGTGCCTACCCCTGTGTGTCCCGGGCCAGCATGCTTAACCCCTCTGAGTGCAGTTTGTCTGTAAAATAGGAATGAAGGCACCTACCTCCATCCTTTTATTGTTAAAAAAGCATGTTCTTTCTTTTTACTTGGCAGGAAGAGATAAAGGCATGGATCTTGGAATGTGCAGACATGTGGGCCTAGTTGGAAGTACTTACTATGACGCCAGGGCCCCTATAGTGTTTCAGGTTCTTCTGGGTCAAAGAAACTTTACCAGTGTCTCATTTTTGCTTTGGATGACCTCCCTGTGGAAGGCCCATGAGTGAGGGCCATTCACTGGCTGGAGACCCACAGGCCTCACACCCTTGATGCCTGAGTGGGGTCCAGGTCCCCCATGTGGGGATGATCACACCAAGGCTCGTGGAATTAGACCAGCCCAGCCAGAGCCAGCGTCAGGCCCATCCTGCCAACATGCAGATACAAGGTTCTCCCTTAAGCCCGAGCTCCTCAAACCAGTCTTTAGATCCCTGTGTTTGAACTAGCTGTCTACTTGTTAAAAATGCATCTCCCTGGGCCTAACTCAGGTTTAATGACTGAAAGTCTCCGGGGAGGAAGCTGGGGAATTTGCAGGGTTCACAAAATCCCTGGAGATAGTTCAAGAGACCCCGGGTGCACACCCAGACTCCCCCCACCCAGGAGAGGTAAGTGTGGGGAAAGGGAGGTGAAGAAAGAAGCGCCCATGTCCCACCCTTCAGAGCAGCGAGGTCCTCTCCACTCTACAAACAGAACTTCCCTCCATGGAATCCCGCTCTTGTTCTGCAGGTAATTCTCCGTGAACATTCTGGCTGTTGATGAGTCTGTTGACAAATCGTGGGAGCTGCTGCCCGACCCTGGGCTGAAGAGAGGCTTCAGTCTCTCCATCTGCAAGGTGGGACCCCTGCTACCCCGCCGAGCTGCTGAGATGACGGGGCAGCACAGAATCACGGCGCCGGAGATTCCCCCTCCTGTTGTTGTGTGCGCAGGCCTTGTCACTGGAGGGCTGGGTGGCCCTGAATGTGTCACGTCCACAAAGCAGGTGGTTGGACTAGGTAGAGCTAGGCTCTTGGCCTTGCACACATTGGACTTATCGGCGGGTGGGTGGGGAACCGCCCCGCCCAGACCCATAGAGATAGAGGTCTGAGCATCCTGACATTTGAGCAGTTCTGGTTGGTTCCTATGTGTGGCTAAGGTTGAGAGGCTCATTGATCCCCAAGCTTGATCCCAGAGATCAGCTCTGTTCTGCAGACGAGGCTCCCTCCCTGGGCGTCTCCAGGAGCCAGTGGGATGGATGGAGCTGGCTCTGGCTGTGCTGAGGGTCTAAGCGTTGAGCAAGCAGTCGGTGCTCCAGGCCAGAATGGGGAAGCTCTCCCCTTGGGCCTTTGACTCCCGCCAGAAGGATTAGGGGCAGGAGGAGAAGGGGACGACCGAGGATGAGATGGCTGGATGGCATCACGGACTCGATGGATGTGAGTCTGAGTGAACTCCGGGAGATGGTGATGCACAGGGAGGCCTGGCGTGCTGCGATTCATGGGGTCGCAAAGAGTCGGACACGACTGAGCGACTGAACTGAACTGAACTGAAGAGGCTGCCAAGGGCTTCCCTGGTGGCTCTGCAGTAAAGAATCTGCCTGCAATGCAGGAGACTCAGATTTGAGCCCCGGGCCGGGAAGATGCATTTGGAGGAGGAAATGGCAACCCACTCCAGAATTCTTACCTGGAGAATCCCATGGAAAGAGGAGCCGGGCAGGCTACAGTCCGTGGGGTCGCACAGAGTCGCACACAACGGAGCAGCTGAGAACATCACACAAACAGGAGGGTGAACACGAGGGAGCAGGAGGCTGAAGTGCTGCCCTGGGGAGCACAGCCCCAGGGGGCCAACCGCGGGCCTCTAGAAGTAGTGAAAGTGGGGGGCAGAGAAGACAGGGCACCCAGCCCACTCTGGGGGCTGAGTCAAGTGCCGCCTACAAGTTCCAGCTGGTGCCCACCTCCAGCTGACTTTCCCCCAAGGATTCTAGACCATAGGGCTGCTTCTTCAGCCCCACCTGCCCTTCAAGAGCTTCACCCACAGCCTCTCCACCTACCCTCTATCCCAACCTGAGAGGAGCCACTCCTCTGCAAGGATGCTGTCTTAACATTTGGGGGCGAGGGGTTCATTCTTTGATACTATAATTCATATTCTCTAAAACGTGGGAAATATTGAGATTTATTTTTTAAATATTTTTAAACACATAATCCCATCAGCCAGAAGAAAAACTATCCACTAATATTTCTTCATGTTTTCTTTGTACTCATTTTTTTAAGTATAGTTAATTTATAATACTTAAAATATTGAAGTATAGTTAATGTATATGTAAATCAGGTATACATCATAGTGATTTGGAGTTTGTTTGTTTTGGCAAATGATATTCCATTATAGATTATTATAAGATATTGGCGCTGTTCAGTCGCTCAATCGTGTCCAACTCTTTGCGACCCCATGAATTGCAGCACACCAGGCCTCCCTGTCCATCACCAACTCTGGAAGTTCACACAAACTCATGTCCATCAAGTCAGTGATGCCATCCAGCCATCTCATTCTCTGTCGTCCCCTTTTCCTCCTGCCCCCAATCCCTCCCAGCATCAGAGTCTTTTCCAATGAGTCAACTCTTTGCATGAGATGGCCAAAGTATTGGAGTTTCAGCTTTAGTATCAGTCCTTCCAAAGAACAGTCAAGACTGATCTCCTTTAGAATGGACTGGTTGGATCTCCTTGCAGTCCAAGGGACTCTCAAGAGTCTTCTCCAACACCACAGTTCAAAAGCATCCATTCTTCGGCGCTCAGCCTTCTTCACAGTCCAACTTTCACATCCATACATGACCACAGGAAAAACCATAGCCTTAACTAGACGTACATTTGTTGGCAGAGTAATGTCTCTCCTTTTGAATATGCTATCTAGGTTGGTCATAACCTTCCTTCCAAGAAGTAAGCGTCTTTTAATTTCATGGCTGCAATCACCATCTGCAATGATTTTGGAGCCCCCAAAAATAAAGTCTGACACTGTTTCTCCATCTGTTTCTCATGAAGTGATGGGACCAGATGCCATGATCTGCAGTAAATCCTCAACTGCTATCCGTTTTATTTAATCTTTGTGTGTGTGTGTTAGTCTCTCAATCACGTACAAACCTTTGTGAACCACATGGACTGTAGCCCTCCAGGCTCCTCTGTCTATAAGATTCTCCAGGCAAGAATACTACAGTGAGTTGCCATTTCCTCCTCCAGGGAATCTTCCCGACCCAGGAATCAAACCTGGGTCACCTGCATTGCAGTCAGATTCTTTATCATCTGAGCCACCTGGGAAGCTCATTACTTACCTGTTTTACGTATAATACTTTGTATCTATTAATCCCATACTCCAAATTCTTCCCTCCCGCCAGTCCCATTTGGTAAGTTTGTTTTCTATGTCTGTCGATCTGTTTTGTATATAGATTCATTTGTAGTTTTTAAACTCCACGTATAAGTGATGTGGTGCATAGTATTTGCCTTTCTCCATCTTACTTCACTGAGCGTAACATTCTCTTGGTCCACCCGTGGTGCTGCAAACGGCACTGTTTCGCTCTTTCTTACGGCCGAGTGGCAGCCCACTATGTGTGTGTACCGCGTCTTCTTAAGCCAGTCGTCTGCTGGTGGGCACGGGCTGTCTCTGTCTTGGCTATTTGTAAGCTGTGCCGTGTGAACATTCGGGTGCATGTGTCCTTTTGTTTGGGGGCTTTCTTAGTTGCAGCACCCCAGATCTTTTCCGTTGTGGCATGCAGGATCTTTAGTCACAGGCGCGTTGCAAGGATCAGTTTAGTTGCAGGGACCTGCTTTCCTGATCAGGGATCAAGCCCAGGCCCTTGGATTGGGAGCACAGCGTCATTGCCACTGGACCACCAGGGAAGTCCCACATGTATCATTTTAAATTAGAGTTTTCATCTTTTCTAACTATACTCAGGAATGGGATGGCTGGATCACATGGTAACTCTGTTTTTATTTTCAAGGCTCCTCTACACTGTTCTCCATAGTGGCTACACCAATTTACATTCGCACCAACAGTCTTTGTATACATTTTTATTTATCAGAGTTAAAGCCATGTTCTATGTAGACACTTATAGCCGACTTACTTCATTTCACATTTTTATATGAACATTGGGTACCTAATATCCCACTTTATAGATACGTCACTGTTGGGAATTTAGGTGTTTCCAACTTTTCACTCTTACAAATAACATGTAGGGCTGGTTTATACCACCGCTTTCTCCCCATTTCAAAGTAAACACGTGTTTATTAGAGACAATATAGAAACTATTAATAAGTAGAATAAATAAATAAAACTTTATGGTAGGAAGTTCTGCCTCCAACCAAGATGGAGTAATATTGACCAGATTTACTCACCTCCTACAACAACCAAAACTCCAGACGAAATATGTGGAATGACAGTTTAAAGGACACTGGGAATCAAACAACAAAGTGCAGGTAGCCCTGAGAGACAAGGTCCTGTCTGAGCCTACCTTAAGCCTTGCAACTGCGCCGAGTTTCCCAGCTGCAGCCAAGGATGAAGACACAGGTGGGATCCGGAAGGCCCCCCACGTTGAGGGGATGGAGCTGAGAGCCGTGAGGTGGAGCTGGCAGGACAGGGGACTCCCCGGTGCTCCAGAGGTTAAGAATGTGCCTCCCAAAGCAGGGGCCACGCGTTGGATCCTCGGTTGGGGAACTAAGATCCTATGTGCCTCGGGGGCAGCTAGGCCCCTGCGCTGCCTCTACAGAGCTTGCGTGCCTCAGCCAGAGAGAAGCCCGCATGCCGCCGCCGCAGGGACGCAGAGGGCCGCGACGACCGGCCCCAGCAGGAGAACCCAGCACAGCCAAATAAACAGCCCTGGCACGAGTGGTAAAGAACCCGCCTGCCAGTGCAGGAAGCGCAGGGGAAATGGGCTCAGTCCCTGGGCCAGGAAGATCCCCTGGAAGAGGCCATGGCAGTCCACTCCAGTATTCTTGCCTGGAAAGTCCCATGGAGAGAGGAGCCTGGCGGGCTACAGTCCACGGGGTAGCGCAGAGTCAGGCACGGCTGAGGCGAATGAGCGCAGAGGATTAGAGGTAAAGTGCCTGTGCTCACACTGGACCAGGGGTAGTGCCTGTTCCCACCAGCTGGCTGGTAAAACCATTCCCAGGGCACAGGGTAGAGGACACACAGAGGATCTTTCTTAGGAAATAGGGACAAATTAGCCCTAGATGAAGCACTGCTCCAGCTCTGCCAAGTCTTGAAAAGGAAGACCGAGGCTTCTCAGATGGCACAGTGGTAAAGAATCTGCCTGCCAGTGCAGAAGATGCAGGTTCGATCCCTGGGTCAGGAAGATCTGGAGGAGGAAATGGCAAGCCAGTCCAGTATTCTTGCCTGAGAATCCCACGGACAGAGGAGCCTGGTGGGCTACGGTCCACAGGGTTGCAAACAGTTGGACACGACCGAGCACACACACATGCCAAGAGGATCCAACTGTTCCCAAATAACTTAGCCGTGTCCCGGAACAAAGTTCAGGAATACCCAGGAACACATCCAGCACGCAAGGGTTGCATTCACAGCGTCTGGCATCTGGGACAATGACTGCACATGCAAGAAAAAATTTAATTCATAGGATAAAAATCCTGTAACCTGACACAGAACTGACACAGATGTTAGAATTACCAGACAAGGATGTTAGGAGTCAGTATAACTGTGTTCCACAAATTTAACAAACAGAAGTGAAAAACTGATACTCCAAAGGCAACATGTTGTTGAAAGAAATAAAAGACCTAAGTAAGTGGAAACACATCTATGTCCATGGATCAGGAGACTTAACATTGTTAATAGGCCAGTATTCCCCAAATTAATCTATGGGTTCACACAGTCCTTGTCAAAAGCCCAGCAGCAACTGGGATTCCCTGCAGAAAGTGACAAGCTGACTCTAAACTTCATATGGGAATTCCAGCGATCCAGAACAGCTACAACAAGCTTGAAAAGGAAGAGCCAAGTTCAAAGACACACACTTTCCAGTTTCAAGACTCACTACAGAGTTACGGTTACCAAGACAGGGTGTGACTGGCTCAAGGACAGACACGGAGATTATCCTTAAGCCAGCAGAATAGAATTGAGAGTCCAAAACTGGGCTGCCACATTTATGGTCAATGGATTTTTGAAACTCTTTTGTTTCTCTACTTTGGCTGTGCCAGGTTTTCGCTGCCAGGCGCGGGCTTTCTCTGGTTGCAGTGGAGTGGGGGCTACTCTCGAGTTGCGGCGCACGACTTCTCATTGCAGTGGCTTCTCTCGTTGCAGAGCAAAGTCTCTAGAATGCGTGGGCTCAGTGGTTGTGACACATGGTCTTAGCTGCCCTACAGCATGCGGAATCTTCCATGACCAGGGATCAAATCTGTGTCCCCTGCATTGGTGAATTCTCAGCCACTGGATCTCCAGTGAGTTCCAGTGATCAATTGATTTTTGACAAGGCTGTCAGGACTATTCAATGTAGAAAGAGCAGTCTTCTCAATAAATCATACTGGGACAGCTGGATACCTACATGTGAAAAAAATGAAATTAGACACACACTACCCCCCAACATACACACCACACATAACAAGTAACCTGGTCCCTGTGGCTCAGATGGTAACGAATCTGCCTGTAATGGGTTCTCCGTGGGTCAGGAAGATCTCATGGAAAAGGAAAGGGCACCCCGCTCCAGTATTCATACCTGGGGAATCCCGTGGACAGAGGAACCTGGTGGGCCACAGTCCATGGGGTCACAAAGAGTTGGACACGACTGAGGGACTAACACTACTGTAAGAGCTAAGAAAAAAAACAGGGTCAAATCTTCATGCCTTGAGATTAGGCACAGCCTTCGTTAGATACGAAGCTAAAACCACAAATGGCAAAAAATAATAATAAGATGGGCTTCATCAAATTTAAAAACTTTTGTGCCTCAAAAGCTACCATCAAGAAAGTGAATAGACAGCACAGAGAATGGGTGAAAATATTTTACAAACTGTTAATCTGACACGGGAATTTTATCTAGAGTATATTAAGAACACTTTCAACTGAATAATAAAATAACAAATGACCAAATTTCAAAATGGGCAAAGCCGCTGAACAGACATTTCTCCAAAGAAGACACATAAATGGCCAGCAAGCTCATGCAAAGATGCTCAGCGTCATTCGTTATCAGAGAAATACAGATCAAACCCCAAAACATGAAATATCAGTCCACACTCACTAGCACAGCTAGAATGGTGAAAAAAGAAAAAAACAGATAACAAGTGTGCAGGAGGGTATAGAGAAATGAGAACCCTCCTGTGCTGCTCCTGGGAATATAAAATGACGCAGCCGCTTTTGAAAATGTTCTGACAGTTCCTCGAGTGGTTAACCACAGTGTACGGATACTTGCTACAAGGATGAGCCTGAAAACATCGTGCAGAGTCAGAGCCCAGTCACAGAGGACCACATACTGTGTTATTCCATTTATACAAAACGTCCAGAGTACAGGCAGGTGCAGGGAGAGCCACAGTTGCCTAGGACGGCAGCAGCTGGCAGGGACGGAGAGGGACTGCTCATGGGGATGGGGCTTCTTTGGGGATGAATGAAAATATTCTAAAACAGACTCTGATCGAGGCCACGTAACTCTGCATACACTAACAGCCCCTGAGTTACACCCTTGGTGTAGGCCTTTCTTGGTGAAGGATGAAGCACGACAGTTGATGACTGTGATGATTTCATGGATATATTCGTATCTCAAATGGCATAAAATTGTACAGTTTAAATATGTGCAGTTTATGGCATATCTATTACACTCCATAAAACTATTTCTAAAAATCACCTACAGTGAGCATCTAGAAATAAACACACTTCACAGTCTGATATATCCTTCCAGTCTCTTTTCAATGAACGTAGTTTATTTTACAAAATGAGATAAGCCTGCTCTTTTTCCATTTGGTAATGTGTCATGATCGTCATTCCACATCATTAAAAGCTTAGGAAATATTTGATAGCCACATAGCCTTTTATGTTCAATAACGCAGTAAATTTTTTGTTATTTATTTATCTTTTTTTTTTTTGGTTGCACAGGGCCTTCACTGCTGCGACCGGGCTTTCTCGTGTCGTGCTGCACGCATAGGTGCTTAGTCGTTCAGCCGTGTCTGACCCTTGGGACTGTAGCCTGCCAGGCTCCCCGGCCCGTGGGACTCTTGCTGTGAGAGGGGGCTGCTCTAGCCACGGTGTGTGGGCTTCTCATTTTGGTGGCTTCTCTTGTCGCTGAGCACAGGCTCTCAGGCTCACAGGCTTTGGTAGCTGCAGCATGTAAGCTCGGTGTTTGCAGCTCATGGGCCCTAGCACACAGGCTCCATTGTTGTGGCACACAGGCTTCAGTTGCTCTGAGGCGCGTGGGATCCTCCTGTGCCAGGAATCGAACCCACTTCCCCTGCACTGGCAGGCGGACTCCTATCCACTGTGCCACCAGGGAAGTCCAATAAAGCAGTAAATTTACTCCAGTCAGGGGAATCCAAAATGATCCTTCTGAGCCTTTCTGGCTTCAGGGGCTCTTCTACCCCAGGGGTCCCAGAGAGCAGAGAGAGATTCACCCAGGCCCCGTGCCAGCACAGGGTGGACAGCCCAGCGATCAGCAGACTTCCAGGGTCATGTGTCCTTCTGAAAATAATTGCAGAACCACTTGCCCTTCTTGCGTTTTTAAGTTGCTCTCTAAAGTGATGTCACAAGTTTAGCAGTTACAAAGTTTAGCAGTTACAAAGAAGTTGTCACAGTATTTGTGTGTTTTGGGTAGATTCAGGGCTGAAGATTTAAGCTGTCTGCTTTATAGGAGAAGTCTACCACGTAACCTAATCAACAGAGCCAGTCCTTACTGGCAAACTGGCCAATTCGGAATTTGTTTCCCCCAGAAGAAGTCTGATTTTTTTAAACTGATGTATTTATTTATTTGGGGCTTCCCTGGTGATTCAGATGGCAGAGAATCTGCCTGCAATGCTGGAGATCCGGATTCAGTCTCTAGGTCGGGAAGATCCCCAGGAGAAGGAAATGGCAACACACTCCAGTATTCTTGCCTGGAGAATCCCACGGACAGAGGAGCCTGGCGGGCTACAGTCCATGGGCTCACAAAGAGTCAGACACGACTAAGCGGCCAACACACATTTATTTATTTGGCTGTGTGGAGTGTCAGTTGTAGCATGCAGTCTTTAGTTGCAGCTTGAGCCCTTCCTGGAGGCAGTCAGCCTCTGGAGGAGAAAAGTCTCTGCGTCAGGATCCAGAGTGGGTTCCTTAAGACTCTGCTCACTTTCCAGGCAGGAGCCAAGGTCCTATGACTGTAGGAACCATCGGCTCCTGAAGTGAAAACCTGGGCAGTGGCAGGAGGAGGAAGCATGTGTACCAAGACAAGGGAGACGGCGGCCTCAGCGCTGAGGCTCCCAGGCGGCTCTGGGCTTCTTGTAGCCAGGGTTTAGGGGCAAACATGGATTTCACATGGAGTTTCCTCTGACCCTTCTTGCATCCCCAGAATTCTGGAGTGCTTTCTCCTTTCTGATGCTTTTCCTAACACGTTCCCCAAAATGACTCTGTTGGAAATGTCTCTGGGGGCACAGGACACTGTGGAAGGAGGTCTTTATTTTCCTGAGGAGTAAAGGAAACTTCTGGATAAGGGTATCCACAGACAAGGGGGGCTGCAACCTGGGCCCCCGCTGGCCTGACCCCCAGTGCACCCCTATACCACCTTGCGCCGTGCACCCTGGGGGTTCAGGTGTGGGATGGCACATACTTCCTGCGAGGCCAAAGCACAGCTCAGCCTCCCCCAGGAGGGGCCAGGGGCCAGGGGTGCTGTGGCCCGCCGGAGCATCGGAGCACAGCCTGGAGAACAGGGGAGCTGGACCCCCAGCCGCACTCAGCAGCCCGGCCTCTGGGGTATCATCTCTTCGCTCATGTTAAACTCTCCTGTCTCTCCCTGAGAACTGGGGCTGGAGAGAGGAAGAGACAAGACCCTCATAGGAGATGTGACCCACAGCACCAGTATGTCCCCTCTGCAAACACGGGTAGGCTTGTCTCAGAGATATTGCGAAGCTGAAATGAGCCCATGTGGGAGAGAGAAGCCACCTGGTCTCAGCCCACTTTCCCCTCCGTGCTGGCCTTCGGATGAATTTGGGGGCAGGAGAGCTGCCTGTCTTCCTTCCCTGGACCCCCACCCCGGAGGGTGCTGCTCGGGTGGGACCACCCTGGGTGTCACAGATGATGCAGGCACAGGTCTACCTGCAAACAACTTTACAATCATGGGGGGTCTGGCTGGGGTGGGAAGGGGGGGCCGGAGGCGGGCAGAGGTGTAATGTGAGCACATGAGTGGGCCTGTCACCCACAGGGAGGGCAGGACCCTGGGAGGGGAGCAGGCCCCTACCTGGAGCCCGTGCCCAGTGTGGGGTGGTGCCCCCTGCATCTGATGAATTAATTGTGCAGTACCCGGGTGTCCAGAAGCTTCTTCTGGGGTCCCAGAGCAAGGCCCTTCCTCTCTCTTCGTTGCAGAAAGGCCAGCACAACTCCCTTCTTATCCAATTCAGCTCAACAAGCCAGTGACAGCACCTGCCTTGGGGGACTGCCCCAGGCACGTTCAGACAGGAGTGTGTGTAATCAGCCCCACAAAGCAGCTACCAGTCCCATGTGGCCGGAGGCCCGAGAGCCCCCTCCTCTGCTGTAACCCCCAGGGCTCAGACTTCCAGCTGCTGCACCCAGGTCAGCTGCAGCCCCAGAGNGCGTTCAGACAGGAGTGTGTGTAATCAGCCCCACAAAGCAGCTACCAGTCCCATGTGGCCGGAGGCCCGAGAGCCCCCTCCTCTGCTGTAACCCCCAGGGCTCAGACTTCCAGCTGCTGCACCCAGGTCAGCTGCAGCCCCAGAGCCAGGCTCCATTGGCTCAGGGGCCCTGGAAGGCCAGAGGTCGACAGAGGGGCCTCGGGAGGAGCGAGTGACTGTCCTGGTCTCCAGGGCGCTTTCCCACATCCTGAGACCAGGACTTGTGGTCACCCTGGACACAGGCACAAACACCCACGCTCTCTAAACCAAATGATCCCCAGGAAATCCCATCCCACCCCACCCACCTGGTGCTGAGGCTCCCTGGTACCACCCAGGTCCTGCCACAGTTGTTTCGCTCAGCCTTCTTCTGAAGGCCTCTCCCAACCCCACCCTCCCCNGTATTCATACCTAGTATTCATCTCCCTGGGAACGCTTTTACTTCCTTCTTCTATATTCCCGTAAACTAACCTAGCATTTAACTCTTCTGGGAACATTCAGCTTCCTTCTTCAGGTTCGATTCCTGGGTTGGGAAGATTCCCCTGGAGGTATCTTCAGTATTCTTGATGAATATAATACCCACTCAGTATTCTTACCTGGAAAATCCCATGGATGGAGGAGCCTGGTGGGCTCCAGTCCATAGGGTTACAAAGAGTGGGACACGACTAAAACGACCCAGCAGGCACACATGTATATACACAGATAAAACACAGGAAGGTATAAGTGAATCACTGTGCTGTGCATCTGAAACTAACACAATATTGTAAATTAGCTACACTTCAATTTTCTTTTTTTAAAGGTCCTTCTTTCCTGCTGTAATTTACAGGCTCAGGTGTAGCAGGATGCATGTCTGGTTCTTTTGCCCTAAGTATGTTTGCTCCAAGTACTTCCACTGCATAACTAGCCACAAAGCAACTTTGTCCAAGAAGATAAAATAATGAAAAATAAGAGGGACATTAAAAAGGACATAGTAAAACATGAGAAATGAATAACAAAATTAAAAACACATTTTGTTGTGACACACAAAATATTTGAGTATATTTAAAATATGTGTAGACTCATGGCAATAGTGCAGAAATAACTGATTTTGTGAGTTGTACCTAAGGACAGAAATGGTCTGGACCTAACAGAAGCAGAAGATATTAAGAAGAGGTGGCAAGAATGCACAGAAGAACTGTACGAAAAAGATCTTCACAACCCAGATAATCACGATGGTGTGATCACTCATCTAGAGCCAGACATCCTGGAATGTGAAGTCAAGTGGGCCTTAGAAAGCATCACGACGAACAAAGCTAGTAGAGGTGATGGAATTCCAGTTGAGCTATTTCAAATCCTGGAAGATGATGCTGTGAAAGTGCTGCACTCAATAATGCCAGCAAATTTGGAAAACTCAGCAGTGGCCACAGGACTGGAAAAGGTCAGTGGCCACAGGACTGGAAAAGGTCAGTTTTCATTCCAATCCCAAAGAAAGGCAGTGCCAAAGAATGCTCTAACTACCGCACAATTGCACTCATCTCACATGCTAGTAAAGTCATGCTCAAAATTCTCCAAGCCAGGCTTCAGCAATACATGAACCATGAACTTTCTGATGTTCAAGCTGGTTTTAGAAAAGACAGAGGAACCAGAGATCAAATTGCCAACATCTGCTGGATCATGGAAAAAGCAAGAGAGTTCCAGAAAAACA
>SJYW01049898.1:716977-730358 GCA_006410735.1 Raphicerus campestris
CAGTCACCTGCTTCCCGACTGGCCCAGCCTCCCCTGAAGGTGCAGCCTTTGCCCCGAGTGGGTTCGGGCAGGGGAGTGGAGCTCACCTGGCTGGCTCCCCGAGCCTCAGGCGGGCAGGTGCTTCCAGGTGCTGACGAAGGCCGTCGGGATGAGCGAGTAGGGCACAGTGGTGACGCAATTCCACGTGTCCGAGGTGGGGTCGTAGCAGTCCAGGGTCTTACACCGCTGGGTGCCGAAGTAGCCGCCCACCACGTAGAGCTTGTTGCCCGACGCCAGCGCGTGGCAGGACATGCGCTTGGCGGTCATGTCCCCGATCCGCGTCCACTGGTTGCTCTCGCAGTCGAAGCGGTAGGCCGAGGCGGCCGTGAACTCCGTGTCGCCACCCATGATGAAGATCTGGCTGCCGAGCACGGCAGCCGCAGTGTACCGCCAGGGCTGCGGGCACTCGGCCTTGATGCTCCACCGGTTCTCCGACGGGTCATAGCACTGGACCTTGGATACCATGTCTCGGTGGATGCTGGTGCCCCCGAACACGAAGAGCTTCAGCTTGGCGCTCACCACCGCGGCGTTGCTGACGCCGTCCCTCAGTGGGGCCACCATGGTCCACTTGTTTGCCCCGGGGTCATACTTCTCCACCTGCTTCAGCGAGACCGACGGCGAGGCTGGGAAGACTCCAGCCAGCGATGTGTGGCCCCCAACCACGTAGAGGCAGTTCTCCAGCTCAGCGGAGCCGTGGCCGAAGCGGGCGATCAGCATGGGCGCTGCCTTGGACCACTCCTCGTGGACCGTGTTGTACACCCACACGTCCTTGGAGACCCCGTTCTCGGAGCCCCGGCCCCCCGTGACATAGACCTTGCAGCCGATGGCCGAGGCGCTGAACTCCTTGCGGGGGCTGGGCAGGTCTGCCTTTGGGATGATCTCCTTGGCCTTGTGGTCCACCTGGTAGATCTTGTCGCACATGAAGGTCTGGCCCCCGAGGATGAGCAGCGTGTGGCCGGCCCGGCGCGGCCGAGCGCAGGGGCTGGTGACCACGCCGTCGTTCTGCAGGATCCGGGCCTTGCAGCGCAGTGCCTCGTCCACCAGCAGCCGCGTGCGCTCATCCGCCATGAGCAGAGCGTCGCCAGACACGGCCTCCTTCAGGCAGTCAGAGGGCAGCAGGGCCAGCCGCACGCCGCGGAGGAGCTCGGGCAGGTGGGCCTTGCGCCGCTCCAGGTCATGCCGGACCCACTGCAGCACGGCCTCAAAGACCACGCGCTCATCCTCCGCCTCCAGCTCGTCACTGGAGACGAGGTCCAGCAGGGTGTCCTTGGAGAGGCTGTTGAAGTCGTCGCTCTGGCGCACGGCCTCGAAGTGCACCAGGCACATGCGCCAGGAGAACTCGTAGAGCCGGCGGCACTGGTGGGCGTCTGAGAGCAGCATCATGCCCAGGCAGTTGGACGGGAACAGGTTCTTCTCCAGGAACTCGGCGGCCGCGTCCCGCACGTCGTGGAACTGCAGCATGTCACCCGCCTCCAGCAGCGACTCGGCGTTCTCCTCGTTGATGACGATGCGCGACGAGTAGGCAAAGTCCAGCAGCAGTTCCAGCACCTCGGGGTGCAGGTTGTCCTGGAAGTTGACCGTGTCGTCGTGGCTCTCCCGCAGGCCGTGGCTGAACATGGCCTCGAAGTAGCGGCTGGAGGCGGCCAGCACGGCGCGGTGGCAGGGGAAGGCGCGGTCGCCGGCCCAGAGCGTCACGTCGGTGAACATGCGGTGCTTGCGCAGTGTGTTGAGGTGCGCCAGCACGCAGTCGGGGTGCGAGGCCTTGTGGAACAGCGTGATGTTCATGGAGCCCGTGCTGCTCCGCGACTTGCGGGTCTCGTGGACGCTGACCGACATGCTGAGCCGACCTGCTGTGGGAGGGGAGGGATGGGGCCCCAGGTGAGAGGGGGCCAGA
This sequence comes from Raphicerus campestris, assembly GCA_006410735.1. Lineage (NCBI taxonomy): Eukaryota > Metazoa > Chordata > Mammalia > Artiodactyla > Bovidae > Raphicerus > Raphicerus campestris. The sequence continues at coordinate 718,911 of SJYW01049898.1, forward strand.
CCCTGGGCCCCCCGCAGCATTCCCAAACCCAGCCGCATGGCCCCACCCCACCCCTGCTCAGCTCTGCCACGCCCAGACCAAGCCCCGCCCCTCAATCTGAGGGCCAAAGGATGACTCGGGTGGTAAAGCCTGAGGTTCATCTCTGGATAGGAGCCTGCCCAGGTGACCTTGACCTACAGTCATCTCCCATGGTTGCAAGAACATGCCACAGTGTCCCCAGCCTGGTTAAGAGGACAGCAGGTGGGCTCGCGTCCCTGGTAGCTCAGTGGTAAAGAATCCCCCTGCCAATGCAAGAGACATGGGTTGGATCCCTCATCCAGGAAGATCTCACATGCTGGGGAGCAACTAAGCTGGTGCACCACAACTACTGACCCTGTGCTCCAGAGCCCGGGAGCCTCAACTTACTGAGCCCACGTGCCACCACTCCTGAAGGTGATGGGCCCCAGAGCCTGTGCTCTGCACCAAGAGCCCCCACAACAAGAAGCCCGTGCACAGCAACTGGAGAGGAGCTCCTGCCTGCTGCAACTAGAGAAAAGCCTGCGCAGCAACAAAGACCCAGCACAGGCAAAAATAAATAAATCTTAATAAAAAAGAGGACAGCAGGGCAGGGCTAAGCAGCATGTGCTCTGGATACAGTCCTCACCTCAGGGATGCTGCCGCATGGCCCCATTCTGCAGCCAGGGAAGCCAAGGCTCAGCGAGGCGCCCTGGCTGCCTGACTCCCGAAGCCAGGATTCCCATCCAGTTCCAGCCCAGCAGCCACCCCGTTGGCCAGGGAGACTTAGATTCATGCAGGGGGGCTCTTGCAAAACATCCCCAAGGAGCCACAGAGCCCAGGCAGAGCCTCACGCCCCTGCTCTGCTCCCAGCGGGGCCCTGTCCTGAGCCGGGCTCCTCGCAGCCACGGCCACACTCCTCATCATCCTTGCCCTTGGAAAGCTCGCCGTGAGCTACTGTCACAGCCCAAGCGCTCAGTGTAGACATGCTCTGCACATCCAGGGCTCTCTAGAGGCCTCTGGACCCAGCTGCGATGAGGCCAGCTGGCCTGTGGCTCACTCCCTGGACACCTGCTCCATTCTGAATCCCAGTGGGAAGCCGACACAAAGCCCTGGGTGACAGGGCTAAAGCAACCCGGATCTGCCTCAACCACAGCAGCCAGAACACCTGCAGCCAGTGGGGTCTCCCTGGTCCCAACAGGTGGCTCCAGGCTCCTGGGCCGCAGCGAGTGCCCCATGGGCCCCAGCCTGCCCATCTCTGCTGGGCCAGGGACATGGGGCTCAGAGCACTGGTCCCGGAGCAGACACGAGCTCGAATGCAAGGATTCCAAAGCACTTTAATAAAGTCTGGTCATGACACGACCCCAGACCCCACTATGGTGCTGTGGAAACAAGGCTCAGCCAACAGGCAGGCAAAACCCTAGGCCTCAAAGTGGCCAAAAGCAAACTGCACGCCGCGTCCTGACCCCAGAAGTCTGTGCTTCCAGCTGGTAATGAGGCCAGAAAAACCCCCTTTTCATTTTTACTTTCAAAAGTGTATAACTCCCCCCGACCCCTCCTCACTCCAGGTCACTTTTGTACTGAAGCAATGACCAGTTGACTTTATTTTTGGAGGCTCCAAAATCACTGCAGATGGTGACTGCAGCCAAGAAATTGAAAGACGCTGCTCCTTGGAAGAAAAGCAATAACAAACCTACAGCGTATCAAAAAGCAGAGACATCACTTTGCCACCAAAGGTCCGTATAGTCAAAGCTATGGTTTTTCTAGTAGTCATGTATGCATGTGAGAGTTGGACCATAAAGAAGGCTGAGCATCGAAGAACTGATGCTTTTGAACTGGTGTGGTATTGGCGAAGACTCTTGAGAGTCCCTTGGACTGCAAGGAGATCAATCAAGTCAATCCTAAAGGAAATCAATCCTGAATATTCATCGGAAGGACTGACACTGAAGCTCCAATACTTCGGCCACCTGAATTGAAAAGCTGACTCTGGAAAAGACCCTGATGCTGGGAAAGATTGAGGGCAGGAGGACAAGGGGGCAACAGAAGATGAGATGGTTGGATAGCATCACTGACTCGATGGACATGAGTCTGAGCAAACTCCAGGAGCTGGTAAAGCACAGGGAAGCCTGGCGTGCTGTAGTTCATGGGGTTGCAGAGTCGGACACGACTGAGCAACTGAACAACAACGACCTGATGAAGGAAGGCTGTGCTCTAGCTTCGGTGGATTGTCATTTAGGATCCANCGACCCCAGACCCCACTATGGTGCTGTGGAAACAAGGCTCAGCCAACAGGCAGGCAAAACCCTAGGCCTCAAAGTGGCCAAAAGCAAACTGCACGCCGCGTCCTGACCCCAGAAGTCTGTGCTTCCAGCTGGTAATGAGGCCAGAAAAACCCCCTTTTCATTTTTACTTTCAAAAGTGTATAACTCCCCCCGACCCCTCCTCACTCCAGGTCACTTTTGTACTGAAGCAATGACCTGTTGACTTTATTTTTGGAGGCTCCAAAATCACTGCAGATGGTGACTGCAGCCAAGAAATTGAAAGACGCTGCTCCTTGGAAGAAAAGCAATAACAAACCTACAGCGTATCAAAAAGCAGAGACATCACTTTGCCACCAAAGGTCCGTATAGTCAAAGCTATGGTTTTTCTAGTAGTCATGTATGCATGTGAGAGTTGGACCATAAAGAAGGCTGAGCATCGAAGAACTGATGCTTTTGAACTGGTGTGGTATTGGCGAAGACTCTTGAGAGTCCCTTGGACTGCAAGGAGATCAATCAAGTCAATCCTAAAGGAAATCAATCCTGAATATTCATCGGAAGGACTGACACTGAAGCTCCAATACTTCGGCCACCTGAATTGAAAAGCTGACTCTGGAAAAGACCCTGATGCTGGGAAAGATTGAGGGCAGGAGGACAAGGGGGCAACAGAAGATGAGATGGTTGGATAGCATCACTGACTCGATGGACATGAGTCTGAGCAAACTCCAGGAGCTGGTAAAGCACAGGGAAGCCTGGCGTGCTGTAGTTCATGGGGTTGCAGAGTCGGACACAACTGAGCAACTGAACAACAACGACCTGATGAAGGAAGGCTGTGCTCTAGCTTCGGTGGATTGTCATTTAGGATCCAAGTACACGGCTATCTCCCTTGCTCCCTCCTCTTCTGGCAAAGAACCAGGGAAGCCACAGTGACATGATCAGAGCTGCCTGGGCAAGGCTCCAGCTCCCTGGCTGGGCGGAGAAGACACCGGGGCTGGGCCTGGCCTCGCTGCTCTGGCCCCTGAACTCCAGGCAGACCATGGGCCAGTGGCCCACCAGGAACACTGCTGCACAAACCAGCCACTGTGGCCCACAGGGCTCAGGTGAAGAGCTCAAGCTCAGGGCTGTGTGCCTGTCTGTGTGCAGTCTGCAGGAGTGGGAAAATGCAGGACCGCACACCCAGACTATACACAGTCGTCCCCAAGCTACCACCCACCCAGGGCACCGCTCTCTCTGCACCTCAGCCCCTCTTTTGTAAGACAAAGCCCCTGCCCTGTTTAGGCCTCCTGAGAGCCCCTCACTTGTTGGCAACTATTTACAGAGCTTGACCTCTGAGCCTGGCCCTGGGTCCAGGCGTCACAGACGACAGGCTGTGCTGACCTGGTCTCACAAGCTCAGCAGCAGTAACCCCCAACCAGGTCTGAACTGCCCACCTTCGATTCCAGACCGCACAGCACGGTCCCCACACCTTGTGTGACTGCTTAATCCTCATTCCTGCTGCTGCCCCTCAATCGTCGGACACTTTCCCAAATGTGGCCGCCCACTGGGGCTTCCCAGGTGGCTCAGTGGTGAAGAATCCACCTGCCAATGCAGGAGACGCAGAAGGCCTGAGTTCAACCCCTGGCTCGGGAAGATCCCCTGGAGGAGGAAATGGCAACCCACTTCAGTACTCTTGCCTGGAGAATCCCATGGATGGAGGAGCCTGGAGGACTACAGTCTGCGGTGTTGCACAGCGTTGGACACGGCTGAGAACACACATGCGTGCAACTGGGTGATGCCATCCACCACGCCCCTGTGTGCCGGGGCCTTTAGAGGGACGTGGTCTCTGATCTTGGGGCACCTGGGGGACTGGCTCCAAGGCCTCCGATTTGGGGCCCTGATGGTGAGGCTTGACCTCAGTTCCTGCTGTCCCACAGCCTCACCTGCTCCAGGTCCCTGAACACCTCTGCCCAGCGCCCTGCCCAGCCAGGAGGCCAGGCTGCTTCTGAGCCCCGCTGGAGTGTGGTCTGGAACGCTGTGGGTGTGCAGCAGCTCCTGGACTCACTTTACAGACAGCGCCAGAGTGGAATGCCAGCTGTGTGACCAGGATGTCACCAGTACCTGCTCCTGCAGGGGTGCGGGCGGGGGGCTCAGAGGCTGCTGTGCACAAGGCCTGGCCCCAGGGCCAGCCAGAGAGTGGACAGTCCTACTCTCCCCACGCAGTGACACATGGACAAACACACACTCTAAGCCGCTGGGCGAAGGCCCTCTCAGGCTTTCTGGACCCATGAGGCCTGCCTCCCTCCATCCCTGGCCCAGGTCCACACTGGGGCAGCAGGCCTGGGGGCCGTGGGGTTAGGCTGGGCTGGGTCCGCCTCCACCCTTGGGTGCTGTGCACGGGACTGCCTTGGAGGGATCCAGGTGGAGATGCCCTTGGCGGGAGGCGNACCGCACACCCAGACTATACACAGTCGTCCCCAAGCTACCACCCACCCAGGGCACCGCTCTCTCTGCACCTCAGCCCCTCTTTTGTAAGACAAAGCCCCTGCCCTGTTTAGGCCTCCTGAGAGCCCCTCACTTGTTGGCAACTATTTACAGAGCTTGACCTCTGAGCCTGGCCCTGGGTCCAGGCGTCACAGACGACAGGCTGTGCTGACCTGGTCTCACAAGCTCAGCAGCAGTAACCCCCAACCAGGTCTGAACTGCCCACCTTCGATTCCAGACCGCACAGCACGGTCCCCACACCTTGTGTGACTGCTTAATCCTCATTCCTGCTGCTGCCCCTCAATCGTCGGACACTTTCCCAAATGTGGCCGCCCACTGGGGCTTCCCAGGTGGCTCAGTGGTGAAGAATCCACCTGCCAATGCAGGAGACGCAGAAGGCCTGAGTTCAACCCCTGGCTCGGGAAGATCCCCTGGAGGAGGAAATGGCAACCCACTTCAGTACTCTTGCCTGGAGAATCCCATGGATGGAGGAGCCTGGAGGACTACAGTCTGCGGGGTTGCACAGCGTTGGACACGGCTGAGAACACACATGCGTGCAACTGGGTGATGCCATCCACCACGCCCCTGTGTGCCGGGGCCTTTAGAGGGACGTGGTCTCTGATCTTGGGGCACCTGGGGGACTGGCTCCAAGGCCTCCGATTTGGGGCCCTGATGGTGAGGCTTGACCTCAGTTCCTGCTGTCCCACAGCCTCACCTGCTCCAGGTCCCTGAACACCTCTGCCCAGCGCCCTGCCCAGCCAGGAGGCCAGGCTGCTTCTGAGCCCCGCTGGAGTGTGGTCTGGAACGCTGTGGGTGTGCAGCAGCTCCTGGACTCACTTTACAGACAGCGCCAGAGTGGAATGCCAGCTGTGTGACCAGGATGTCACCAGTACCTGCTCCTGCAGGGGTGCGGGCGGGGGGCTCAGAGGCTGCTGTGCACAAGGCCTGGCCCCAGGGCCAGCCAGAGAGTGGACAGTCCTACTCTCCCCACGCAGTGACACATGGACAAACACACACTCTAAGCCGCTGGGCGAAGGCCCTCTCAGGCTTTCTGGACCCATGAGGCCTGCCTCCCTCCATCCCTGGCCCAGGTCCACACTGGGGCAGCAGGCCTGGGGGCCGTGGGGTTAGGCTGGGCTGGGTCCGCCTCCACCCTTGGGTGCTGTGCACGGGACTGCCTTGGAGGGATCCAGGTGGAGATGCCCTTGGCGGGAGGCGTTAGGGGCAGGACAGAGCAGGACTCCCAAGATGAAAAGGTGCCCCAGAGCACGGCAGACCCTGACAGAGTAGCCATGTGAGCCTGGAGAATGGGGGCAGGTGACCTCTCCAGAGGCAGCGCTGAGTGGGTGGCCGGAGCCCAGAGCTGACATCTGTCCCTCTCGGCAGAGGATGCCTGCTGACTGATGCCAACCCCCTCCCAGGCCAAGATCCTGAGATGCCCAGATACACCCAGCGGGTTCCCACCCCCAGATGGTGCCCGGCCTTGCTCCACGGAGCAGAGCTGGGAGCAGGGGCATCTGCCAGGCCAGTTGCTTCCCTGTCTGCCCTACATCCTCTCAGGAGATGCCAGGACCTGAGCCAGCCTTTTAGCAACAGCCCCGAAACCCCAGGATTCCAGGGAGCGAGAGACCCACTGGCCCCAGTTTACAGACAGGAATACTGAGGCCCAGGGGACCTCTAAGATGAGAAAGTGGTCCAGGGAGAGGACCACAGTATCCACCCAGGTCCACAGGTATCCGGGGCTGCCCTTCAGCTCTGGGCCAGCAGTGTGGGAGGTCAGGGCTGGGAGCTGAGGGGCCCCCAGGGCTGTGTACCCCACCCTGTGCTCCCTGCCTCACAGGTACAAGATCCCCAGAACCTGAATTGTTCCCTCCACTGTGACATGTCTAGGAAAGTTCTCAGTGTTCCCCCAAACCTGCAAAACAGCATCAACACGCTCCCTCGTGCTCAAATCCCACCCCCACTCTCCCCAACACACCAGTTCACACAAGCCCTGTGGCCCCGCCTCCTACACGAGTCCCTGTCTGACCCTCCCCACCACCCCTGACTCACAGAACCCCCACACCAGCCTCTGCTTCTGCCCAGGTCTGAATCCACCCAGAGACCAGAGTTATCCTTTAAAAAGCATCACCCGGATCACACCACACCCAGCTCTAAACTCTCCAGGGATGTCTCAGCAGTCTCAGTAAAATCCCAGGTTCCCACCGTGGCCTCCGGGTCCTCACATCCTGCTATTTCCCAAAGAGCTGCCCCTGCAGCCGTGCTGGGCGTGTCCCTGGCCTCAGGACCTTTGCAGGCGCTGCTCTTCTGCCTGGAATGCTCTGCCGTCCACCTCACTGTCCCTGAATGGTTCGCTCTCCTCCTGACTGTGGCCACCTTGTTGAAGGCCATCTCCTCCCCACACCTCTCCCACTTACAGCACTTGTCACAAATTACAATCACAGGCTTATCTGCCTTCTGTATCCCCGGCCCCTGAAGGCAAGGACTGTGTGTGGTGCTAACCGACGGGACCTGGCACAGAGCGGAGGCTCAGCCAGGCTGGCTGACCAGGACGAGGCGCACACGGCGCACAAGCCTCTCCCTGCTAACACCCGCTGCAGTGCTCACACGGCCGCGCTCCAGGCCCAGAGGAGACGCAGGCGAGGTGGCTGTGGGTGCTGCAGGCCGACTGTGGCAGCGGACCCGAGTGGGAGACCGTTGAGCTAGAAAGGCACCCCTCCTGCCTACCCCAACACCAGCCTGTTCTCAGGAACCACTCTCTTCCCGCTCCAGGCTGTTTAGACACGGGATCCAGGGCTGGCCAAAGCGGCACATCCCTGGGGTCCCAGCACCTGCCCACCTATGGTGACGGGCCCCACACCCAGGAGAGGCCTGGAGACGCTAGTCTGCGGTGCTGACTCAGCTGCGGGGTGACACAGCATCCATCCCCAGGGCTGCTGAGAGGCTGAACACAGCCCGGGAGCGCAGCGCCGCCCCAGACGGGAGCTGTGCACAGGAGGAGCGCGGGGGCTTGGTGACCACTGACCTGAGGCCCTCTGCCCCTTCCTTCCTGTCCCAGGCCGCCGGGAGTCCCAGCGAGTGCAGGACTCACTGGGACTGGGGGACAGGATGCTGGCCTTGCCAGGAGGTCTCAGCAGAGGGAGTCCCGCCACCCCTCCCACCACCAGGGGAGGCCACCCTATTCACCAAGAATGGGTTTCACAAGATGATTTCCAGTGACACACGCAGCCCTGTGCCAGGGCTGGAGGACCCAAAGCCAGTGTGAGACGGGAGTTTCCCAGCAGTGGGGGGGGGGTGAGCGCCGAAAGCATGGGCCAAGTCCAGCGAGCTGGGTGCCTGCTGAACAACACCACGGCCGTCACTGCAGCCTGGACCACACGTTTGACCTGAGGGATGCCCAGTGTGCCTCTGGTCACTGCCATGTGGGTGAGGGCACGGAGGAAGGAGCGTTTTCTGGGCCCCGTGAGGACATGGCTGCCCTTGAGGAGGACTATGAGGGGCTGATGTGGGTTCTGCTGGGAGAGGGAGAGGAAAAAGGGGAGGAATACGAACTACCAATCCTCTGAGCCCTGCAGCACGCCACGCTCAGAGCTTCAGCTTCAGCATTAGCTGACAGGTGTAAAACCTTTCCGACTGGACTGTCTTCACTTTCAACTGGGATCATGTATTGCTTCCCCATGAGTACCTGTAAGACGTCTGTCCTGTCTCAAAACAAGATTTTAGGAAAGGGGGGCGGGGACAACAGTGTGTTTGTCCAGTCAGTCTGTCCTGGGTCTTGGAAGCCTGTCTCTGTGGCCCCCTGCCTTCTGAGGCCCCCAGTAAGTCAGACCCTCTTGAGCTGTAGGCATCTCAGAATTATTCTGAAGACCTAAGCGTCACCCTGGGCTTTGATGGATACAAGGCACATCAGTTATCTGCACGACACTGCCAGGCTCCCAACGAGCGATTTATCATCCCGCTAAGAGGTATCGATCCAGCTCCTACAAGAGCTCTGCTCCTGTGACCACAGGCTTTCCCTGCAGGGAAGCGGTTAAAATGCACCACACAGACGGGACCGATGGCAGGGGACCAGGACGGGGTGCTCACCTGCTCCCGCCAAACACTGATAACATACCTGCAAGCGAAACGCCTCACGCAGAACACCTACTGAATGCCACTGTAAGGCCACAGACTCCTTTAAGGGAGAGAAAACTTCCATGTAGCCACACAGGACCCAAGGACAAAGAAAGGAACAGAACAGGGCCCGTGCCCCAGGGAGGGAGCTGTGGAGCAGGAAAGGTCCCTCAAGCTGGGGAATCCTCTCACTGGCGGGAGACCAGACTAGATGGAGGGGGAGCTTCAGCGCCGAGGAGGAGGAGAGCATGGCATCTGGCTTGCAGAAGGCACTACAGAGAGTAACCTGCACGGGAGGTGGGCACCACTGCCCAGAGCTCCCTCGCCTGAGTCATGCATCTGCTGGTGCAGGGGTGCTGGGTGCTGGATCAGGTCTCAGAGGTCAGAAGAGGACAGGGGCTGGCTGCGTGGAGAGGCTGGAGTGTGGCAACTGAGGGTGTGCTCAGGAGCAGCGAGGCCTGCCAAAGAGGTAAGGCGCCCTTTCTAGGGGGGTGCCCCAGGAGAGGGCCAGACCATCATAAGGGTGTCCTTCCCTGTGACTGCTCCTAGGCAATGGGACATCGCCTGCAGGAGCTAGCTCTGGGGGTGGGAGCGAGTTGCTGCCGTAAGACCCATAAGCAGGTGCCAAGTGCTGTGCCCGCTGTCCTGGGAGTACACAGATGGCAGCTGCCCCCAGGAGACCCACGTGGCGGTGGCGGTTTAGTTGCTCAGTCGTGCCCGATTCTTGTGACCCCGTGGACTGTAGCCTGCCAGGCTCCTCTGCCCATGGGATTCTCCAGGCAAGGATATTGGAGTGGGGTGCCCTTGCCTTCTCCAGGGCATCTTCCAGACCTGGGTGTCCTGCTGCAGTCAGATTCTTTACCAACTGAGCTACCAGGGAATTCCCAAGGAGACCCACGAGCAGGCTCCAAACCCTGCTCCCACTGTCGCAGGAGTGGCATGGACAAAAGTTGCCATTGCGAGACCTGCAAACAGCGCCAAGCGTGCCCACACCATCCCGACAGTGCACAAGGGCCTCTCGCCCGCACACCCCATGCCAAGGTGGTAACGGCCAGCACAGGTGAAGAGGCAGCACGCATGCGATGAAGAAAGGCTCTTGACTGGAAAAGATGGCAGAGCAGAGGGACTCGAGCGCACCCCCTCTCACAGAAACCTCAAAATCACAATGAACTGCTGAACGACCATCAGCAGAAAAAGACAAGAACCTATCAAAAAAAAAAAACCAAACCATTTTGCATTCAAAGACAAAGAAGCCACCACGAAACAGTAGGAGGGGTGCTTTCATGACACCTTCAGATCCTGCAGCCTCCAGGTGAGCGACCCACAGGTTGGAAAGTAATTGCATCACAGAGGTTCTCCCACCAGAGGGTCCTGGGCACCTGGTTGGCTCTCCAGCCCGAGGGTCTGGTGTCGGGACAAGGAGCCCTCAGAGCACTTGGCTTTGAAGGCCAGTGGGGCTGGAGTGCAGGAGATCCACAGGACGGGAGAAACAGACTCCACTCTGGGAGGGCACACAGGATACACCGAGACCCGGCCCAAAGCTCCACAGCAGCCGGGGCTGGACCGGCCTATGAGTCCTGGAGGGCCTCCTGGGAAGGCAAGGGTCGGCTGCGGCTGACCGCCCGACAGGACACTGTGGCAGATCCCGGGAGAATGCTGGTCCGCGTTAGCTCTCCCAGAGGCTGCCGTTTTGGCATCAAGACCTGGCATTACCCAGTAACCTACAGGCACCAGCGCTGGATCGCCACAGGCCAAAGAGAAGCACATGAACACAGCCCTACACGTCGACAGACAGGCCGCCTAAAGCGGTACTGAGCTCAGAGTCACCTCTACACACACCACTGGACCCAGCTCTGCCCACTACAGGGACAAGACCCAGCTTTGCCCATTACAAGGACAAGACCCAGCTCCACATACCACTGGGCAGACACCAGTCCTGCCCACCAGGAAGCCTGAACAAGCCCCAGGACCAGCTGTAAATGGAAAGTAACCTTTAAAAATTGTATAAAAATAACAATAACTAAAAAATCTTTAAAGATTAAAAGCAAAAAGAAAGGACCACAAAATGTATCTCTGTAATAAAATGCTGTACCAAAAAAAAATTAAAAAGATTTTTAAATTTAAAAAAATACACTAGAAAGAATAGCAGAATAACTGAAGCAGAACAACAAATAACTGAGGTGAAAAACAGTGTTGAAAATCACTACAGTGTAACAGAATAAAGAAAAAAGAATGAAAAGAAATGAGGTCAGTCTCAGAGACCTCTGGGACATTAAACACACGAACAATGACATTGTAGGGGTCCCAAAAGGAAATGAACAGACCTGAGAAGATATCTGAAGACATAAAAGCTGAAAACTTCCCCAACAAAAGAAAGGAAACATTCAAGTCCAAGAAGCACAGAGTCCCATACAAAATAAACCCAAAGAGGAAAAGAATGAGACCTACATTAATCAAACTGAAAAAAATTAAAGACAAGGAAAAATTAGTGAAAGCCCAAGAGAAAAGCAACAAATAATGTATAAGGGAATCCCCATAAGGTAACAGTTGGTTTTTCAGAAGAAACCCTGCAAGCCAGAAGGGAGTAGCACAATATATTTAAAGTGATGAAAGGAAAAAAAAA
>SJYW01049898.1:732243-761774 GCA_006410735.1 Raphicerus campestris
GGGGGTTGGGGAGGGGGCTAGGTTCTGGCTCTAGAGTAGAAAAAAGGAGTCCCAGAGGCCCCCCAGTCACCTGCTTCCCGACTGGCCCAGCCTCCCCTGAAGGTGCAGCCTTTGCCCCGAGTGGGTTCGGGCAGGGGAGTGGAGCTCACCTGGCTGGCTCCCCGAGCCTCAGGCGGGCAGGTGCTTCCAGGTGCTGACGAAGGCCGTCGGGATGAGCGAGTAGGGCACAGTGGTGACGCAATTCCACGTGTCCGAGGTGGGGTCGTAGCAGTCCAGGGTCTTACACCGCTGGGTGCCGAAGTAGCCGCCCACCACGTAGAGCTTGTTGCCCGACGCCAGCGCGTGGCAGGACATGCGCTTGGCGGTCATGTCCCCGATCCGCGTCCACTGGTTGCTCTCGCAGTCGAAGCGGTAGGCCGAGGCGGCCGTGAACTCCGTGTCGCCACCCATGATGAAGATCTGGCTGCCGAGCACGGCAGCCGCAGTGTACCGCCAGGGCTGCGGGCACTCGGCCTTGATGCTCCACCGGTTCTCCGACGGGTCATAGCACTGGACCTTGGACACCATGTCTCGGTGGATGCTGGTGCCCCCGAACACGAAGAGCTTCAGCTTGGCGCTCACCACCGCGGCGTTGCTGACGCCGTCCCTCAGTGGGGCCACCATGGTCCACTTGTTTGCCCCGGGGTCATACTTCTCCACCTGCTTCAGCGAGACCGACGGCGAGGCTGGGAAGACTCCAGCCAGCGATGTGTGGCCCCCAACCACGTAGAGGCAGTTCTCCAGCTCAGCGGAGCCGTGGCCGAAGCGGGCGATCAGCATGGGCGCTGCCTTGGACCACTCCTCGTGGACCGTGTTGTACACCCACACGTCCTTGGAGACCCCGTTCTCGGAGCCCCGGCCCCCCGTGACATAGACCTTGCAGCCGATGGCCGAGGCGCTGAACTCCTTGCGGGGGCTGGGCAGGTCTGCCTTTGGGATGATCTCCTTGGCCTTGTGGTCCACCTGGTAGATCTTGTCGCACATGAAGGTCTGGCCCCCGAGGATGAGCAGCGTGTGGCCGGCCCGGCGCGGCCGAGCGCAGGGGCTGGTGACCACGCCGTCGTTCTGCAGGATCCGGGCCTTGCAGCGCAGTGCCTCGTCCACCAGCAGCCGCGTGCGCTCATCCGCCATGAGCAGAGCGTCGCCAGACACGGCCTCCTTCAGGCAGTCAGAGGGCAGCAGGGCCAGCCGCACGCCGCGGAGGAGCTCGGGCAGGTGGGCCTTGCGCCGCTCCAGGTCATGCCGGACCCACTGCAGCACGGCCTCAAAGACCACGCGCTCGTCCTCCGCCTCCAGCTCGTCACTGGAGACGAGGTCCAGCAGGGTGTCCTTGGAGAGGCTGTTGAAGTCGTCGCTCTGGCGCACGGCCTCGAAGTGCACCAGGCACATGCGCCAGGAGAACTCGTAGAGCCGGCGGCACTGGTGGGCGTCTGAGAGCAGCATCATGCCCAGGCAGTTGGACGGGAACAGGTTCTTCTCCAGGAACTCGGCGGCCGCGTCCCGCACGTCATGGAACTGCAGCATGTCGCCCGCCTCCAGCAGCGACTCGGCGTTCTCCTCGTTGATGACGATGCGCGACGAGTAGGCAAAGTCCAGTAGCAGCTCCAGCACCTCGGGGTGCAGGTTGTCCTGGAAGTTGACCGTGTCGTCGTGGCTCTCCCGCAGGCCGTGGCTGAACATGGCCTCGAAGTAGCGGCTGGAGGCGGCCAGCACGGCGCGGTGGCAGGGGAAGGCGCGGTCGCCGGCCCAGAGCGTCACGTCGGTGAACATGCGGTGCTTGCGCAGTGTGTTGAGGTGCGCCAGCACGCAGTCGGGGTGCGAGGCCTTGTGGAACAGCGTGATGTTCATGGAGCCCGTGCTGCTCCGCGACTTGCGGGTCTCGTGGACGCTGACCGACATGCTGAGCCGACCTGCTGTGGGAGGGGAGGGATGGGGCCCCAGGTGAGAGGGGGCCAGACCCTGGGCCCCCCGCAGCATTCCCAAACCCAGCCGCATGGCCCCACCCCACCCCTGCTCAGCTCTGCCACGCCCAGACCAAGCCCCGCCCCTCAATCTGAGGGCCAAAGGATGACTCGGGTGGTAAAGCCTGAGGTTCATCTCTGGATAGGAGCCTGCCCAGGTGACCCTGACCTACAGTCATCTCCCATGGTTGCAAGAACATGCCACAGTGCCCCCAGCCTGGTTAAGAGGACAGCAGGTGGGCTCGCGTCCCTGGTGGCTCAGTGGTAAAGAATCCCCCTGCCAATGCAAGAGACATGGGTTGGATCCCTCATCCAGGAAGATCTCACATGCTGGGGAGCAACTAAGCTGGTGCACCACAACTACTGACCCTGTGCTCCAGAGCCCGGGAGCCTCAACTTACTGAGCCCACGTGCCACCACTACTGAAGGTGATGGGCCCCAGAGCCTGTGCTCTGCACCAAGAGCCCCCACAACAAGAAGCCCGTGCACAGCAACTGGAGAGGAGCTCCTGCCTGCTGCAACTAGAGAAAAGCCTGCGCAGCAACAAAGACCCAGCACAGGCAAAAATAAATAAATCTTAATAAAAAAGAGGACAGCAGGGCAGGGCTAAGCAGCATGTGCTCTGGATACAGTCCTCACCTCAGGGATGCTGCCGCATGGCCCCATTCTGCAGCCAGGGAAGCCAAGGCTCAGCGAGGCGCCCTGGCTGCCTGACTCCCGAAGCCAGGATTCCCATCCAGTTCCAGCCCAGCAGCCACCCCGTTGGCCAGGGAGACTTAGATTCGTGCAGGGGGGCTCTTGCAAAACATCCCCAAGGAGCCACAGAGCCCAGGCAGAGCCTCACGCCCCTGCTCTGCTCCCAGCGGGGCCCTGTCCTGAGCCGGGCTCCTCGCAGCCACGGCCACACTCCTCATCATCCTTGCCCTTGGAAAGCTCGCCGTGAGCTACTGTCACAGCCCAAGCGCTCAGTGTAGACATGCTCTGCACATCCAGGGCTCTCTAGAGGCCTCTGGACCCAGCTGCGATGAGGCCAGCTGGCCTGTGGCTCACTCCCTGGACACCTGCTCCATTCTGAATCCCAGTGGGAAGCCGACACAAAGCCCTGGGTGACAGGGCTAAAGCAACCCGGATCTGCCTCAACCACAGCAGCCAGAACACCTGCAGCCAGTGGGGTCTCCCTGGTCCCAACAGGTGGCTCCAGGCTCCTGGGCCGCAGCGAGTGCCCCATGGGCCCCAGCCTGCCCATCTCTGCTGGGCCAGGGACGTGGGGCTCAGAGCACTGGTCCCGGAGCAGACACGAGCTCGAATGCAAGGATTCCAAAGCACTTTAATAAAGTCTGGTCATGACACGACCCCAGACCCCACTATGGTGCTGTGGAAACAAGGCTCAGCCAACAGGCAGGCAAAACCCTAGGCCTCAAAGTGGCCAAAAGCAAACTGCACGCCGCGTCCTGACCCCAGAAGTCTGTGCTTCCAGCTGGTAATGAGGCCAGAAAAACCCCCTTTTCATTTTTACTTTCAAAAGTGTATAACTCCCCCCGACCCCTCCTCACTCCAGGTCACTTTTGTACTGAAGCAATGACCTGTTGACTTTATTTTTGGAGGCTCCAAAATCACTGCAGATGGTGACTGCAGCCAAGAAATTGAAAGACGCTGCTCCTTGGAAGAAAAGCAATAACAAACCTACAGCGTATCAAAAAGCAGAGACATCACTTTGCCACCAAAGGTCCGTATAGTCAAAGCTATGGTTTTTCTAGTAGTCATGTATGCATGTGAGAGTTGGACCATAAAGAAGGCTGAGCATCGAAGAACTGATGCTTTTGAACTGGTGTGGTATTGGCGAAGACTCTTGAGAGTCCCTTGGACTGCAAGGAGATCAATCAAGTCAATCCTAAAGGAAATCAATCCTGAATATTCATCGGAAGGACTGACACTGAAGCTCCAATACTTCGGCCACCTGAATTGAAAAGCTGACTCTGGAAAAGACCCTGATGCTGGGAAAGATTGAGGGCAGGAGGACAAGGGGGCAACAGAAGATGAGATGGTTGGATAGCATCACTGACTCGATGGACATGAGTCTGAGCAAACTCCAGGAGCTGGTAAAGCACAGGGAAGCCTGGCGTGCTGTAGTTCATGGGGTTGCAGAGTCGGACACAACTGAGCAACTGAACAACAACGACCTGATGAAGGAAGGCTGTGCTCTAGCTTCGGTGGATTGTCATTTAGGATCCAAGTACACGGCTATCTCCCTTGCTCCCTCCTCTTCTGGCAAAGAACCAGGGAAGCCACAGTGACATGATCAGAGCTGCCTGGGCAAGGCTCCAGCTCCCTGGCTGGGCGGAGAAGACACCGGGGCTGGGCCTGGCCTCGCTGCTCTGGCCCCTGAACTCCAGGCAGACCATGGGCCAGTGGCCCACCAGGAACACTGCTGCACAAACCAGCCACTGTGGCCCACAGGGCTCAGGTGAAGAGCTCAAGCTCAGGGCTGTGTGCCTGTCTGTGTGCAGTCTGCAGGAGTGGGAAAATGCAGGACCGCACACCCAGACTATACACAGTCGTCCCCAAGCTACCACCCACCCAGGGCACCGCTCTCTCTGCACCTCAGCCCCTCTTTTGTAAGACAAAGCCCCTGCCCTGTTTAGGCCTCCTGAGAGCCCCTCACTTGTTGGCAACTATTTACAGAGCTTGACCTCTGAGCCTGGCCCTGGGTCCAGGCGTCACAGACGACAGGCTGTGCTGACCTGGTCTCACAAGCTCAGCAGCAGTAACCCCCAACCAGGTCTGAACTGCCCACCTTCGATTCCAGACCGCACAGCACGGTCCCCACACCTTGTGTGACTGCTTAATCCTCATTCCTGCTGCTGCCCCTCAATCGTCGGACACTTTCCCAAATGTGGCCGCCCACTGGGGCTTCCCAGGTGGCTCAGTGGTGAAGAATCCACCTGCCAATGCAGGAGACGCAGAAGGCCTGAGTTCAACCCCTGGCTCGGGAAGATCCCCTGGAGGAGGAAATGGCAACCCACTTCAGTACTCTTGCCTGGAGAATCCCATGGATGGAGGAGCCTGGAGGACTACAGTCTGCGGGGTTGCACAGCGTTGGACACGGCTGAGAACACACATGCGTGCAACTGGGTGATGCCATCCACCACGCCCCTGTGTGCCGGGGCCTTTAGAGGGACGTGGTCTCTGATCTTGGGGCACCTGGGGGACTGGCTCCAAGGCCTCCGATTTGGGGCCCTGATGGTGAGGCTTGACCTCAGTTCCTGCTGTCCCACAGCCTCACCTGCTCCAGGTCCCTGAACACCTCTGCCCAGCGCCCTGCCCAGCCAGGAGGCCAGGCTGCTTCTGAGCCCCGCTGGAGTGTGGTCTGGAACGCTGTGGGTGTGCAGCAGCTCCTGGACTCACTTTACAGACAGCGCCAGAGTGGAATGCCAGCTGTGTGACCAGGATGTCACCAGTACCTGCTCCTGCAGGGGTGCGGGCGGGGGGCTCAGAGGCTGCTGTGCACAAGGCCTGGCCCCAGGGCCAGCCAGAGAGTGGACAGTCCTACTCTCCCCACGCAGTGACACATGGACAAACACACACTCTAAGCCGCTGGGCGAAGGCCCTCTCAGGCTTTCTGGACCCATGAGGCCTGCCTCCCTCCATCCCTGGCCCAGGTCCACACTGGGGCAGCAGGCCTGGGGGCCGTGGGGTTAGGCTGGGCTGGGTCCGCCTCCACCCTTGGGTGCTGTGCACGGGACTGCCTTGGAGGGATCCAGGTGGAGATGCCCTTGGCGGGAGGCGTTAGGGGCAGGACAGAGCAGGACTCCCAAGATGAAAAGGTGCCCCAGAGCACGGCAGACCCTGACAGAGTAGCCATGTGAGCCTGGAGAATGGGGGCAGGTGACCTCTCCAGAGGCAGCGCTGAGTGGGTGGCCGGAGCCCAGAGCTGACATCTGTCCCTCTCGGCAGAGGATGCCTGCTGACTGATGCCAACCCCCTCCCAGGCCAAGATCCTGAGATGCCCAGATACACCCAGCGGGTTCCCACCCCCAGATGGTGCCCGGCCTTGCTCCACGGAGCAGAGCTGGGAGCAGGGGCATCTGCCAGGCCAGTTGCTTCCCTGTCTGCCCTACATCCTCTCAGGAGATGCCAGGACCTGAGCCAGCCTTTTAGCAACAGCCCCGAAACCCCAGGATTCCAGGGAGCGAGAGACCCACTGGCCCCAGTTTACAGACAGGAATACTGAGGCCCAGGGGACCTCTAAGATGAGAAAGTGGTCCAGGGAGAGGACCACAGTATCCACCCAGGTCCACAGGTATCCGGGGCTGCCCTTCAGCTCTGGGCCAGCAGTGTGGGAGGTCAGGGCTGGGAGCTGAGGGGCCCCCAGGGCTGTGTACCCCACCCTGTGCTCCCTGCCTCACAGGTACAAGATCCCCAGAACCTGAATTGTTCCCTCCACTGTGACATGTCTAGGAAAGTTCTCAGTGTTCCCCCAAACCTGCAAAACAGCATCAACACGCTCCCTCGTGCTCAAATCCCACCCCCACTCTCCCCAACACACCAGTTCACACAAGCCCTGTGGCCCCGCCTCCTACACGAGTCCCTGTCTGACCCTCCCCACCACCCCTGACTCACAGAACCCCCACACCAGCCTCTGCTTCTGCCCAGGTCTGAATCCACCCAGAGACCAGAGTTATCCTTTAAAAAGCATCACCCGGATCACACCACACCCAGCTCTAAACTCTCCAGGGATGTCTCAGCAGTCTCAGTAAAATCCCAGGTTCCCACCGTGGCCTCCGGGTCCTCACATCCTGCTATTTCCCAAAGAGCTGCCCCTGCAGCCGTGCTGGGCGTGTCCCTGGCCTCAGGACCTTTGCAGGCGCTGCTCTTCTGCCTGGAATGCTCTGCCGTCCACCTCACTGTCCCTGAATGGTTCGCTCTCCTCCTGACTGTGGCCCCCTTGTTGAAGGCCATCTCCTCCCCACACCTCTCCCACTTACAGCACTTGTCACAAATTACAATCACAGGCTTATCTGCCTTCTGTATCCCCGGCCCCTGAAGGCAAGGACTGTGTGTGGTGCTAACCGACGGGACCTGGCACAGAGCGGAGGCTCAGCCAGGCTGGCTGACCAGGACGAGGCGCACACGGCGCACAAGCCTCTCCCTGCTAACACCCGCTGCAGTGCTCACACGGCCGCGCTCCAGGCCCAGAGGAGACGCAGGCGAGGTGGCTGTGGGTGCTGCAGGCCGACTGTGGCAGCGGACCCGAGTGGGAGACCGTTGAGCTAGAAAGGCACCCCTCCTGCCTACCCCAACACCAGCCTGTTCTCAGGAACCACTCTCTTCCCGCTCCAGGCTGTTTAGACACGGGATCCAGGGCTGGCCAAAGCGGCACATCCCTGGGGTCCCAGCACCTGCCCACCTATGGTGACGGGCCCCACACCCAGGAGAGGCCTGGAGACGCTAGTCTGCGGTGCTGACTCAGCTGCGGGGTGACACAGCATCCATCCCCAGGGCTGCTGAGAGGCTGAACACAGCCCGGGAGCGCAGCGCCGCCCCAGACGGGAGCTGTGCACAGGAGGAGCGCGGGGGCTTGGTGACCGCTGACCTGAGGCCCTCTGCCCCTTCCTTCCTGTCCCAGGCCGCCGGGAGTCCCAGCGAGTGCAGGACTCACTGGGACTGGGGGACAGGATGCTGGCCTTGCCAGGAGGTCTCAGCAGAGGGAGTCCCGCCACCCCTCCCACCACCAGGGGAGGCCACCCTATTCACCAAGAATGGGTTTCACAAGATGATTTCCAGTGACACACGCAGCCCTGTGCCAGGGCTGGAGGACCCAAAGCCAGTGTGAGACGGGAGTTTCCCAGCAGTGGGGGGGGGGTGAGCGCCGAAAGCATGGGCCAAGTCCAGCGAGCTGGGTGCCTGCTGAACAACACCACGGCCGTCACTGCAGCCTGGACCACACGTTTGACCTGAGGGATGCCCAGTGTGCCTCTGGTCACTGCCATGTGGGTGAGGGCACGGAGGAAGGAGCGTTTTCTGGGCCCCGTGAGGACATGGCTGCCCTTGAGGAGGACTATGAGGGGCTGACGTGGGTTCTGCTGGGAGAGGGAGAGGAAAAAGGGGAGGAATACGAACTACCAATCCTCTGAGCCCTGCAGCACGCCACGCTCAGAGCTTCAGCTCCAGCATTAGCTGACAGGTGTAAAACCTTTCCGACTGGACTGTCTTCACTTTCAACTGGGATCATGTATTGCTTCCCCATGAGTACCTGTAAGACGTCTGTCCTGTCTCAAAACAAGATTTTAGGAAAGGGGGTCGGGGACAACAGTGTGTTTGTCCAGTCAGTCTGTCCTGGGTCTTGGAAGCCTGTCTCTGTGGCCCCCTGCCTTCTGAGGACCCAGTAAGTCAGACCCTCTTGAGCTGTAGGCATCTCAGAATTATTCTGAAGACCTAAGCGTCACCCTGGGATTTGATGGATACAAGGCACATCAGTTATCTGCACGACACTGCCAGGCTCCCAACGAGCGATTTATCATCCCGCTAAGAGGTATCGATCCAGCTCCTACAAGAGCTCTGCTCCTGTGACCACAGGCTTTCCCTGCAGGGAAGCGGTTAAAATGCACCACACAGACGGGACCGATGGCAGGGGACCAGGACGGGATGCTCACCTGCTCCCGCCAAACACTGATAATATACCTGCAAGCGAAACGCCTCACGCAGAACACCTACTGAATGCCACTGTAAGGCCACAGACTCCTTTAAGGGAGAGAAAACTTCCATGTAGCCACACAGGACCCAAGGACAAAGAAAGGAACAGAACAGGGCCCGTGCCCCAGGGAGGGAGCTGTGGAGCAGGAAAGGTCCCTCAAGCTGGGGAATCCTCTCACTGGCGGGAGACCAGACTAGATGGAGGGGGAGCTTCAGCGCCGAGGAGGAGGAGAGCATGGCATCTGGCTTGCAGAAGGCACTGCAGAGAGTAACCTGCACGGGAGGTGGGCACCACTGCCCAGAGCTCCCTCGCCTGAGTCATGCATCTGCTGGTGCAGGGGTGCTGGGTGCTGGATCAGGTCTCAGAGGTCAGAAGAGGACAGGGGCTGGCTGCGTGGAGAGGCTGGAGTGTGGCAACTGAGGGTGTGCTCAGGAGCAGCGAGGCCTGCCAAAGAGGTAAGGCGCCCTTTCTAGGGGGGTGCCCCAGGAGAGGGCCAGACCATCATAAGGGTGTCCTTCCCTGTGACTGCTCCTAGGCAATGGGACATCGCCTGCAGGAGCTAGCTCTGGGGGTGGGAGCGAGTTGCTGCCGTAAGACCCATAAGCAGGTGCC
This sequence comes from Raphicerus campestris, assembly GCA_006410735.1. Taxonomy (NCBI): domain Eukaryota; kingdom Metazoa; phylum Chordata; class Mammalia; order Artiodactyla; family Bovidae; genus Raphicerus; species Raphicerus campestris. The sequence goes on from SJYW01049898.1 coordinate 741,550, forward strand.
AAGTGCTGTGCCCGCTGTCCTGGGAGTACACAGATGGCAGCTGCCCCCAGGAGACCCACGTGGCGGTGGCGGTTTAGTTGCTCAGTCGTGCCCGATTCTTGTGACCCCGTGGACTGTAGCCTGCCAGGCTCCTCTGCCCATGGGATTCTCCAGGCAAGGATATTGGAGTGGGGTGCCCTTGCCTTCTCCAGGGCATCTTCCAGACCTGGGTGTCCTGCTGCAGTCAGATTCTTTACCAACTGAGCTACCAGGGAATTCCCAAGGAGACCCACGAGCAGGCTCCAAACCCTGCTCCCACTGTCGCAGGAGTGGCATGGACAAAAGTTGCCACTGCGAGACCTGCAAACAGCGCCAAGCGTGCCCACACCATCCCGACAGTGCACAAGGGCCTCTCGCCCGCACACCCCATGCCAAGGTGGTAACGGCCAGCACAGGTGAAGAGGCAGCACGCATGCGATGAAGAAAGGCTCTTGACTGGAAAAGATGGCAGAGCAGAGGGACTCGAGCGCACCCCCTCTCACAGAAACCTCAAAATCACAATGAACTGCTGAACGACCATCAGCAGAAAAAGACAAGAACCTACAAAAAAAAAAAACCAAACCATTTTGCATTCAAAGACAAAGAAGCCACCACGAAACAGTAGGAGGGGTGCTTTCATGACACCATCAGATCCTGCAGCCTCCAGGTGAGCGACCCACAGGTTGGAAAGTAATTGCATCACAGAGGTTCTCCCACCAGAGGGTCCTGGGCACCTGGTTGGCTCTCCAGCCCGAGGGTCTGGTGTCGGGACAAGGAGCCCTCAGAGCACTTGGCTTTGAAGGCCAGTGGGGCTGGAGTGCAGGAGATCCACAGGACGGGAGAAACAGACTCCACTCTGGGAGGGCACACAGGATACACCGAGACCCGGCCCAAAGCTCCACAGCAGCCGGGGCTGGACCGGCCTATGAGTCCTGGAGGGCCTCCTGGGAAGGCAAGGGTCGGCTGCGGCTGACCGCCCGACAGGACACTGTGGCAGATCCCGGGAGAATGCTGGTCCGCGTTAGCTCTCCCAGAGGCTGCCGTTTTGGCATCAAGACCTGGCATTACCCAGTAACCTACAGGCACCAGCGCTGGATCGCCACAGGCCAAAGAGAAGCACATGAACACAGCCCTACACGTCGACAGACAGGCCGCCTAAAGCGGTACTGAGCTCAGAGTCACCTCTACACACACCACTGGACCCAGCTCTGCCCACTACAGGGACAAGACCCAGCTTTGCCCATTACAAGGACAAGACCCAGCTCCACATACCACTGGGCAGACACCAGTCCTGCCCACCAGGAAGCCTGAACAAGCCCCAGGACCAGCTGTAAATGGAAAGTAACCTTTAAAAATTGTATAAAAATAACAATAACTAAAAAATCTTTAAAGATTAAAAGCAAAAAGAAAGGACCACAAAATGTATCTCTGTAATAAAATGCTGTACCAAAAAAAAATTAAAAAGATTTTTAAATTTAAAAAAATACACTAGAAAGAATAGCAGAATAACTGAAGCAGAACAACAAATAACTGAGGTGAAAAACAGTGTTGAAAATCACTACAGTGTAACAGAATAAAGAAAAAAGAATGAAAAGAAATGAGGTCAGTCTCAGAGACCTCTGGGACATTAAACACACGAACAATGACATTGTAGGGGTCCCAAAAGGAAATGAACAGACCTGAGAAGATATCTGAAGACATAAAAGCTGAAAACTTCCCCAACACAAGAAAGGAAACATTCAAGTCCAAGAAGCACAGAGTCCCATACAAAATAAACCCAAAGAGGAAAAGAATGAGACCTATATTAATCAAACTGAAAAAAATTAAAGACAAGGAAAAATTAGTGAAAGCCCAAGAGAAAAGCAACAAATAATGTATAAGGGAATCCCCATAAGGTAACAGTTGGTTTTTCAGAAGAAACTCTGCAAGCCAGAAGGGGGTAGCACAATATATTTAAAGTGATGAAAGGAAAAAAAAAACCTACAACCAAAAATACTCTATCCAGCAAGGTTCATCATTCAGATTTGATGGAGAAGTCAAAAGCTTTACAGACAAGCAAAAGCTAAGAGAATTCAACACTGCCAAATCAGCCTTAAAACAAATCCTAAAGGAACTTCTCTACATGGAAAAGAAAAGGCCCAACTACAATAGAATCAAGACTATTACAAATGGGAAAACTCATCAGTAAAGGCAGACACGAAGTGAAGGCAAACGAAGTACATTACACATCTACACATTAAACACAGTATCAAAACCAGCCACTGTGAGCAGATGAGAATCCAAATGCAGGATGCTAGAAATGCACTGGAAAAAAAGAGGCCAGCAACCTAAAACGAACTGGCACATAAACACCAAACCTGCAACAGCAAAACCTCCCAGGAACCACAAACCAAAAATCTACAGTAAATACACACGCAATAAAGAAAAAGCAATCCAAATGCCACACTAAAGATAGACATCAAAAGATTACAAAAGAAGAGAAGAAATAAGACCTACAAAAAAAAAGCAATTAAACTGGCAATAAGAACATTCATATCAATGATTCAGTTCAGTCACTCAGTCGTGTCCAACTCTTTGCAACCCCATGAATCGCAGCACGCCAAGCCTCCCTGTCCATCACCAACTCCCAGAGTTCACTCAGACTCACGTCCATCGAGTTGGTGATGCCATCCAGCCATCTCATCCTCTGTCGTCCCCTTCTCCTCCTGCCCCCATTCCCTCCCAGCATCAGAGTCTTTTCCAATGAGTCAACTCTTCACATGAGGTGGCCAAAGTATTGGAATTTCAGCTTTAGCATCATTCCTTCCAAAGAAATCCCAGGGCTGATCTCCTTCAGAAGGGACTGGTTGGATCGCCTTGCAGTTCAAGGGACTCTCATGAGTCTTTGCCAGCACCACAGTTCAAAAGCATCATTTCTTCAGCGCTCAGCCTTCTTCACAGTCCAACTCTCACATCCATACATGACCACAGGAAAAACCATAGCCTTTACTAGATGGACCTTAGTCGGCAAAGTAATGTCTCCGCTTTTGAATATGCTATCTAGGTTGGTCATAACTTTTCTTCCAAGGAGTAAGCATCTTTTAATTTAGCTTACATGTACATAGATTAAATGCTCCAACCAAAACACATCAGCTGGCTGAATGGATATAAAAACAAGACTTGTCTATGTGCTGTCTACAAGGGACACACTTCAGATCTAGGGACAGATACAAAGTGAGGGGATGGGAAAAGGTACTCCATGCAAATGGAAATCAAAAGAAAGCTGGAGCAGCAATACTCGTATCAGACAAAGCAGACTACAAGAGACCAGGAAGGTCGCTATACAGTGATGACAGGATCAATTCAAGAAGAAGGTGCAGCAACTGTAAATGTCTATGCACCCAACAGAGGAGCGCCTCGATACACAGGGCAAACACTAATCGCATAAAGAAGGACTTGACAGGAACAGAGTGACAGTGAGAAACTTCTCTGACAGACGCCTGCACGGAACATCAATAAGGAAACAAAGGCCTTAAATGACACATGAGCCCAGATGGACTGAACTGGTATTTACAGAAGCCTGCATCCCAACAGCAGCAGAACACCCGCTCCTCTCACGTGCACACCATACATTCTCCAGCATAGTCACATCTTAGGTCACAAATGAAGCCTCGGTAAACTTAAAGAAAACCGAAATCATCTCATCATGGATCTGCTCCAACCACAACGCTGTGAGATTAGGAACCAATTACAGAGGCAAAAAACTACAAGAGACAAAAAACCTGGAGGCTTAACGATATGTTACTAAACCATCAGCGGATCACAGAAGTCACAGAGGAAGTCAAAAGATGCCTTGAGACCAAAGAAAACATAAATATGATAATCCAAAACCTATGGGATGCAGCAAAAGCAGTTCTAGGAGGGAAGTTTACAGTGGTACAGTCTTACCTGAGGAAACAAGAAAAAACTCAAATAACCTAGCCTTATACCCAAAGCAACTAGAGAAAGAACAAAAAAATCCAAATACCCAAAGACCCAAAGTTAGAAAAAAAGAAATCATGAAGATCAGAGCAGAAATACACTTGATCGTACCTCAAAGGCCCAGAAATGATAAAGAAGAGAAATAAATGAAACAGATAATAGAAAAAAATCAATAAAACTAAAACTTGGTTCTTTGAAAATATAAACAATTGATAAATTGATAAATTTTAGGCAAACTCATCAAGAAAACAAGAGGGTGGGCTCAAATCAATAAAAACAGAAATGAAAAAGGAGAACTTAGGATGCACACCACAGAAATACAAAAGACCACGAGACTACCACACCTAGATGCCAGTAAAATGGACAACACCCAGAAGAAATGGGTAAACTCTTGGAAAGATACACAGTTCCAAGACTGAACCAGGAAGAAATACAAATATGAATAGGCCAATTACAGTACTAATGTCGAAACCATGATTTAAAAACTTCCAACAAACAAAAGTACAGGACCAGGTGGTTTCACAGGCGATTCTATCAAGTATTTGGAAAAGAGTCAACACCTACCCTTCTGAAACTTGTTCAAAACTGCAGAGGAAGGAACAGATCCCAAGCTCATTTTACAAAGCCACCACCATCCTGATACCAAAGCAGACAAAGACACCCCCCCCGCCCCGTCACCAAAAGAAAATTACAGGCCAGTATCACTGATGAGGGGCTTCCCTGCTGACTCAGATGGGAGTGTATCACCTGCAGTGCAGGAGAACCAGGTTCAGCCCTTGGGTTGGGAAGGTCCCCTGGAGAAGGGAATGGCTACCCAGTCCAGTATTCGTGCCTGGAGAATCCCATGGACAGTGAACATAGACACAAAAGTACTCAACAAAATACTACCAAACTGAATCCAACAATACAGTAAACGGGTCATACACCACCATCAAATGGGATTTATCCCAGGGATACAAGGATTCTTTAATATTATGTGCCACATTAACAAATGCCGCCGCACTCTTGAGTGTTATATATGACAGTAACAGACCGAAGAATAAAAACCACATGGTCGTCTCAATAGACACAGAGAAAGGTTTTGACAAAATTCAACACCCACTTATGGTAAACACTCTGCAGAAAGTGGTCACAAAGAAAATATACCTCGACATAATATAGGCCATATATGACAAACCCACATCTAACATAATTCTTGATGGCGAAAAACTGAAAGCATTCCCTCTAAGATCAGGAACAAGTCAAGGATGTCCACTCTCACCACTTTTATTCAGTGTGGTTTTGGAAGTCCTAGCCACACCAATCAGAGAAACAAAAAGAAATAAAGGGAATCCAAAGTGGAAAAGAAGTAAAACTGTGATTCTTTGCAGATGACATGATACTACTGTACACAGAAGATCCTTAATTTAAGGTGCTACCAGAAAACAGCTAAAGCGCGTCAGTGAATCTGNGGGGGGAGTGGTCTTCTCATCACTGTCACTCCCGGCCACCCAAATGACACCATATCACCAGTCACCATGCCACTGGGAAGGGAGAGAAAGCTCTGGCGAGTGTGGCACCGGTGCTTGGCTTAGAAGGACACACATCACTTCTGCCCCCATCTCACTGGCCCAAACTAGGCTTCCTAGGTGGCCCTAGTGGTAAAAGAACCCACCTGCCAATACAGGAGACTTAGAGAGACCTGGGCTCGATTCCAAGGTTGGGAAGATGCTCTGGAGGAGGAAATAGCAACCCACTCCAGTATTTTTGCCTGAGAGTCCCATGGACAGAGGAGCCTGGTGGGCTGCGGTTCATGGGGTCGCAGAGAGTCAGACACACCCCAAATGACTTAGCACACACAGTCACGTGGCTTCACTCACCTAGAAGAGCATCAGAGGTGGGATCCTACCAGACGGCCTCTCAGTTCTGTAATTTACAAATAAGGAAACGGCAGCTCAGAGACGAATGGCGATGCCAGCAGTACTACTGCTGCTAAAGCACAGTGATGAGCACCGACTATGTGCTAGACTCTGTACTGAGTGCTTTGGACAGGCTGGGCCACTGGGCAAGGAGATGTGGAATGACGCCCTGAAATGACTGCCACACGTCCAGCCCAGCAGATGCAGCCACGGACGGCTGGTGCCCCTGCTTCTGCCCCAAGACCCCCTCCACTGGGTGTGAGCTCCACCAACCAAGGGAGGCAGGCCCACAGGCACACCCCAGAGCTCAGTCATTGTTACTGAAAAGACAACACAAAAGAGGAGGCAAAATACAAAAGATGAAGATCCCCAGGAATCACAGCCCCAACACAGACGTCCTCACGGGGGTCCTCACCTGCCAGGAGGCGGTGGGAGGGAGCACTGTCCTAAGCAGGCAGCCACTGGCTCTTGGAGGACAGAAAACACTTGCGTGTTTCTGGTACAAAGAACAGACACACGTACCGAACACAGACATACTGCGAAACCCACTAGGTCGTGTCTGACTTTCTGTGACCCGGTGGACTGCAGCCCTCCAGGCTCCTCTGCCCAGGAGATTCTCTAGGCAAGAATGCTGGAGTGGGCTGCATGCCCTCCTCCAGGGGATCTTCCCGACCCAGGGATCAAACTCGCCTGCATTGCAGACAGATAATCTTTACCATCTGAGCCACTAGGGAAGGTTAAGTATATCCATAGAGTGTACCTGGTATTAAAATTTATGCAGTGGAAGGGCAGGGTTGAGTGCAATTAGGGATAAAAGGTCCAAAAAGGTTTGTGGTAGGGAAGTGATTAAGGTTAAGAAATACTGAAAAGAGTCACTATTTTCACTTTGGCTTATTTTCAACCTTTATCGCCAAACATTTTACACTGTTGCAGTTACAGAATACTATTTTACGTTGTTTTTACCCACTCACATAGTTGGCACGCTCCATTCATCACTGAACACGGATTGACTGGGGCCTCCTGCGTGCAAACTCTGGGTGAACCTGCACAGTCTCTCCGCCTGGCTATAACGTTTAATGCCTGCACAGTAGAGAACCACCCTGACTGACTAACTCATTCATCCAGTTTTGGATTTGTATCCAGCACACACCATCTGTGTGCTGTGCTGTGCCTGGTCGCTCAGTTACACCCAGCTCTTCGGCGACCCCATGGATTGTAGCTCACCACGTTCCTCTGTCCACAAGACTTTCCAGGCAAGAATACGGGAGTGGGTAGCCATTCCCTTCTCCAGGGGATGTTCCCAAACCAGGGATCGAACCTGCATTTCCTGCATTGTGGCCAGATTCTTTCCGTCTGAGAAACCAGGGAAGCCCCCTCCCCCACTGCCTTTGCTTGCAGTGAACTGTGAATTACGCTACTCTCTTGAGGGCTTCCCTGATAGCTCAGATAGTAAAGAATCCTCCTGCAATGCAGGAGACCCCGGTTGGATTCCTGGGTCAGGAAGATCCCCTGGAGAAGGGATAGGCAACCCACTCCAGAACTCTTGGGTTTCCCTGGTGGCTCAGCTGGTAAAGAATCCAGCTGCAATGCGGGAGACCTGGGTTCAATCCCTGGGTTGGGAAGATCCCCTGCAGAAGGGAAAGGCTACCCATTCCCGTATCCTGGCCTGGAGTATTCCATGGACTGTATAGTCCATGGGGTCACAAAGAGTCGGACATGACTGAGCAAATTTCACTTTGAGATAAAAATCTTTGGAGGATTATTACAGACGTTTGATGTCAGATTGTCCTAGCAGCACTGTTTACCCTGCTTCATGAAAGCAACCTGGCAACAAAGAGGCTTCTTTCAGCTTAGACAGGGATGGCTCAGATGCCTCCAAATTCGGTGGGGCAGAGAAAAGCTGCCACCTGGGCTCCACTGCTGTGTCCTGCTGCTCCTCAGCTCGGTGGGGCCCCCCGGACCACCTCTGGCCCCAAGACTGGGGGTCTGCAAGCCCAGCTGTTGCTGCAAACAGGAGCAGAGCCAATGAAATGGACATCCCAGCTCTCAGAGGGGACAAAGAACTCAGCGCTCAGGTTCGCCCATCTGTTGAAATCGCTTATTTCCTTTCAGTTATCCAGAGCGAGACAGAGAGGAGAAACAAAGCTAGGGGGCAGAGAACAGCCCCCGCGCAAAGCAAACATCGCCACCCGGTCCTGGGTTCCTCCTTTGCCAGCAGGGCTGGCTAGGCCCTTGGCAAACAGAGGTGGTGCGGGGGCTGGGGACAGGGAGGGAGGCTGTCTCTCTTCCTGTCTGCCCCCCTGAAAGATCTGCAGCGGCTCACAGATGGAGTCATTAAGAGCACTCTGGCCTAGATATCACTTTCAGCAAGCCACCTGGAGTGACAGCCTGGGAGGAAAATGAACATACAGAAAAGGACAGAAGACAGGAAAAAAAAAAAGTCAAGCACCAGCCACTTACTGGTCATGAGCTGCTTTATCTCGGTGTTCCAGAAGCTTCTTCTAGTCTAGGCTGGCAGTGTCAAACCAGAATGGGAAGGTGTCTCAAGTGTCAAAGCCCAGGACACAGCTCTGGGTCTCCCCTCCCATGCGGAGGGCGGAGGGCAGGGGCGTGTGGCTAGACAGCACTTTGGCAAGATGTTTCAAAAGGATAGAAGCACGTGCCCTCTGCCCCAGCCTCTCCACACCCAGGACTCCTGCCCTCTATTGCCTTTTGGCTACAAGCAAAAGATTGCAAATGCCTCGATGTTTATGGGTGAGAGGCCCAGTTAAAGAAACGGTGGTTCATTCGTACAGTGGAGTACTACAGGACTATATTTTATATATATATATACACACACACAGACACAACAAGCAACTGGCTTTCTCTGCTAAAATGAGAAGTGCTGTGAATAGGAGGCTGTCTCTTACATCTGTTAAAAACCGACTACCTAGTCACACACACAGACCCGTAGTACACACACACCTGCTGGGTTTGCACAGACTGTCTCAGTAGGCTGAGCAAGAAAGCCAGCTGACAGTAGGTACTGCTGGTGAGAACGGTGAGGAGACTGTCTTCAGCTCACAACCCCAACAACCTGCCGGATGCTATGCCAGACCCAGGGTCACTTTTCGGTTTTAACCCTGCTGTGAGCCAAGTGTTTCTGCCAAACCCTATACAAGCCTTCTTTCACTGTATTCTTATGGCACCTCTTCAAGGCCATCATTGTCCCCATTACAGATTGGAAAACTGAGGCTCAGAGAAGGTAAGAAATGTGCACATGTCCTCACTACCCAGAGCTGTTTTGCTCGAGAGTCCCTGCTCACACAGGGCGCCCAGTATGGCATGCTGTGATGACCTAGACGGGTGGAATGGGAGAGGCAAGCGAGGCTCAAGAGGAAGGGGATATATATATATATATATATATAATTGTGACTGATTTGGGTTGCTGTGTGGCAGGAACCAATACAACATTGTAAAGCAATTATCCACCAATTAAAAAATAACAAAGAAATAAAAAAAGAAAAACCCTAATGAACTTTTGGGCCAACCTAATATCTTTTTCAGCCAAGAAAGGACTAAGGTTTTAATGTGAAATTTTAGTCTTGAGAAGTTAGCAGGCTTAAAGAATTGGAAAGTTAGCTTCCAGAACATCATTGCTGTGTTTCTGCGCTATACTAAGTCCATTTAATAATACATTTGTAGCTATACAATATTCATGAAAAGTGGAAATGTTAGTTGCTCAGTCGGGTCCAACTCTTTGTGACCCCATGGACTGTAGCCCATCCCTGCCCCTGGACTTCTCCAGGCAAAAATACTGGAGTGGGTAGCCATTCCGTTCTTCAGGGGATGTTCCCCACCCAGGGATCGAACCCGGCTCTCCCACACTGCAGGCGGATTCTCTGTCATCTGAGCCGCCAGGACTGCTGCACACAAGCCACGGCTCAGTAACCAGCAGCACTGTCTTCTCTGTATTTATCCAAGGGAAATGAAACCATGTTCACTCAAAAACCTGTATGCAAACTACTACAGCAGCTTTATTCCTGATTATTACTAAAACCTGGGAAAAAACCAACAAACCAAAAAACCCACCAAAAAAAACCCCCAAAGTCCCTGCTCAAATGGTACCTCATGGACTGCTGAGAAAGAAGAAACTTCCTGGCTGCCGAGGCCGGGTGCACCTGACCAGGAAATGCTGTTTTTAATGAAAAGCACTTGATTTCTCAAGTGCCTCGCTGCCCCCTGGCAAACCTGAGCCCTCCTTCCTGGGCCTCTGGAGAGGCAGGGCAAGGATGTGTGCTCACAGTTGGCCAGGCCAGGCCCCAGGCCACCCTCAAAAAAGCGTGATACATCTGATGGTAACATGAGGACCCAGACCCAGCCTGCGTTAACAGGCTCTCTCTGGGGCGTCTGCCTTCCTCCCTGCCTGGGGAGCAGGGACTTCGGTCTGGGACCTCCCCGCTGGCCGGCGCTGCCAGCAAAGCCAGCTCTGTCCTGCAAAGCTTATGCCAGGTATTCAGACATTCAGTGCTTCAGCTTCTGCATCTGTAAAATGGGTGTGAAGATAATCACACCAACCTGCAGGATCCCTGAGGGACTGAAGGGGAAATAGATGAACAGAGGCAGGGGCTTTGCCTTGAACAGCTGTTCTCAAATGGTTTGGTCTCAGGGTCTTTTCACAACTTCAAAGTGACTGAGGGCCCTAAGGGGCTTCTGTTATGTGGTTCAATCTATTGATATTTATCACATACAAAGTTAAAATTGAGACAAAATTGAAATGTCACTGGAAATGTAACATTGAAATGTAACTGAAAAATTCAGCAGTTAACTGAAAAATAATAATAAACTCGCTATATGTTAGCATAAATAAGTTGTTTTTCATAAATCTAATTTCAAAAAATGTTTTATTAACAGCCAGATTCTCTATCTGCTTCTGCATCCAATTTATTGTTATAAGTGGTTTTTTTTCATTGAAATATAGTTGATTTACAATATGGTACTAATTTCAGGCGTTCAAAGTGACTGTTACATATATATATATTAGATTATTTCTATCATAAATTATTACAAGATACTGAACGTAGTTTCCAGTGCTATTCAGCAAATCCTCATTGCTTATTTTATATATAGTAGTATGTATCTCGGAGAAGACAATGGCATCCCACTCCAGTACTCTTGCCTGGAAAATCCCATGGATGGAGGAGCCTGGTAGGCTGCAGTCCATGGGGTTGCTAAGAGTTGGACACGACTCAGTGATTTCACTTTCACTTTTCACTTTCATGCATTGGAGAAGGAAATGGCAACCCACTCCAGTGTTCTTGCCTTGAAAATCCCAGGGACGGGGGAGCCTGGTGGGCTGCCGTCTATGGGGTCGCACAGAGCAGACACGACTGAAGCGACTTAGCAGCAGCAGTATGTATCTATGAATCCCATACTCCTAAACATTGTAAAGTATTTTCACTGAAGACTAGAAGAAAATACAGCCTCACCTGGATAGGGAGTTGGTAATGGGAGGAGATTTAAGAGCCTCTCCAGATTACTGTGGATATTCCTCTCTGACAAAACGCTAAGACTTGTTGAGCAGTACTTGCTCTGCAGCCTGTGGGATCTTCCCAGACCAGAGGTCGAACCCGTATCTCCCGCACTGGCAAGCGGATTCTTTACCACTGAGCCACCAGGGCAGCCTGAACAGCAGTTTCTTAAGGATCAACTGCAGTGTGGGACCTGAGCCGTGTGGTGAACATACATACTCTGACCTTCCCATCTTCCAGTCTGACTTGCACTCTGGCTCATTTACCCACGCATGATTTGGTAGCTTCGTGCAATGCTTACTTGGAAAACATTGGTTCATGGGGTTTTGCACTTGGAGAGAATGGGTGAAAAAGGCAAATAATACCTGGGTGTTACTATGAAAACAGCTTTGATGCCATGGACCCCAAAAGATTCCCAGGGACTTTCTAGCACCACGCTGTGAGAAGCAGAACTTCCTCACCCTCCAAGTGAACCATGTTTTTAAAGTGAGAATTCGGAAAAAGAAACTGCCATGGAAAGTGCTGGGCAGTGACAGGGCAATCACCTGCTCGGAGGGGCTCCTGACAGCCCCTCCCCGGCATGCGGGCACCGGGCACACCAGGGCCGCCCTCTGATCCCCACTCGCCAGCCTCCCCTTGGGGCACCCAGGCCTCTGCTCCTCCCTCCATCACCAGATGCTGTCTTCTTGCCACAGGACTCCTCATTTCCCCCCAAATAACAGTCCTTGGCAGTTTGCAGAGGGCAGGGCCTGAGACAGCAAACTACAGGGGCTGGGCGTGGGCTGCTGCCCTTGGGCTTTGCAGCTGATAATTCTTGGTCTCTTGAAATTACACATGTAGTGTGTATTTATAGCCAAATACATGGGTGCCCAGAAGTTGCAACTCATTCATAGATACATTTTTAGCATATCACTTGGCCCCACCAAGTTCCATTAAATCCTGCTTCCCGGGTCCCTTGTGTGGCTAGTTCTTTCAGAAACAAGGGGAGGGCCTGCCCACTGTAGGCTGCGCTCCCCCTCTCGTGGCACTCCAGTGACAGACACTTGGTTCTGGACCACCTGCTCAAAAGCCTTCAAGGAGGCTCTGACATACAAGCCTCGTTCACTGTGTTCCCAAGCCCCTCGCCCCCCACACTCGCTGGGGCACACCTGGACTTTCAAGCTCTCTCCTCCCCCATTTCCCTGCTCAAGCCCCACTCCCTCTCTCCATAAGCCTCCCGGACTTGACATCTGTCTGGCGGACTTGACATCTGTCTGGCGGACTTGACATCTGTCTGGCGGGTACAGGACCTGGGACATAGTATTAGGTTGGCCAAAAACTTCACTCAGGTTTTTCCATTCCATCCTTCAGAAAACCCCAGACAAACGTTTTAACCAACTCAACAGATACCTTACAAGTAGTTTCTGGGCGCCTGCGAGCTGCTGGGCCCTGGGCTGCACCAGGAGCACAGCAGAGTCAGGAAAACAGTTTTTGTCTTGTCTCCTGCGATTAGGGCTTCCCCAGGGGCTCAGCAGTAAAGACTCCCATCTGCCAGTGTGGGAGCCCCAGGTTCAGCCCCTGGGTCAGGAAGATCACCTGGAGAAGGAAATGGCAACCGACTCCAGTATTCTTGCCTGGAGAATTCCATGAACAGAGGAGCCTGGTGGGTTACGGTCCATGCGGTTGCAAAGAGTCGGACACGACCTACTGAGTAAACAACAATATTTCCTGCAATTAACATTCTATTTGGCCTAGGCAGCAGCGCTGTGACAGTGCTTCTCTGGCCCAGCAATATCTATTCCTTCAGAGTATCATGTACTCTGCCTTTATTTTTATCTCCAACTCATTGAGGACGGTATTCTGTGTCTTCTTTGCTGCCTGGAGTACATCAGATGTTCAGTAATACTGCTGAGCAGGGAAGAAGATGAACCACAAATACCCACTGCAATAAGGTTCAAAAATATCCAAGTGAGTGGCCCTCAGTATCTGCTGTGCTAACCTTAAGTGTGATAGGCATGTTTCACACTTAAGTATTTTAAAGGTTGGATGGGAAAGAGCAACCTTCCTCTGTGTTCTAAAGGGTGTTCTACCAATCACAGGACTCAAATCGGAGATGCTGGCCGCAAGCACCTGGTAGGGTGGTGAGGATCTAAGGCCCTGATTTCGAATCCCAGCACTGCTGTTTCTACCCATATGACTGGCCCAAGGTACTTACATTCTCTGAGCCTTAGTACTTCCATCTGGAAAATGGGGAGGGGGTGAGAAATAACTGTTCCTATATCAACAGCTTTCCTGAGAATTAAATGAGATAGTCCAGGGTCTTCCCTGGTGGTTCAGTGGTTGGGAGTCTGCCCTCCAATGCAGGGGATAAGGGCTTGATCCCTGCTTGGGGAACTAAGATCCCACACGCCACAGGGAAAGACCACACGCCACAACTAAGACCCAGCACAGCCAAATTAATAAAAGACAGCCCATGTAAAGAACGCAGTGAGACACACAAAATTCATTCCATGCAAGAGAACAGACGTTACTAATGCTGCTGCTATCGTAACCCCTGTTGGCAGGAGCCCTTAGCAGAAAAATTCAAAGATGACTCTCTCCACACCTGTGATCATGTTACCTACATGACAAAGTGAGTTGCAGACATAACTGACGATGTTACTAACTATTCAGGAGTCCTTAAAATAGAGAGATGCTCTGGGTGGGCCTGACTTAATCTCATGAGTCCTCTAAAGCAGAGTCTTTTCCAGCTGACTGCAGAAGTGGACATCAGAGATCTGAAGCAGGGAAGGACCTGAGGATCCTGCTGGCCTGGAGGCGGGGTGGGGTGGAAGGGTATCTGGCATGGAGTTAAGGAGCCCACTTACTGACAGCCAGGGAGGAGAGGGACCTCAGTCCTACAGTCACCAGGAACTTGATTCTCCCAACAACCTGAAAGAGCCTAGAAGCACAATCTCCCTCCCACCCCCAACCCAAGGCCTCAGGATAAAAGCCCAGTCCAGCTGGCACTTGACCCTGGACTTGCGACAGCCTAAGTGAAGAGTTCAGTGAGTCAGCCCAAGCTCCTGACCCAGAGAACTGTGAGCTAACAGACAGGTACTATCTAAGCCCCTAAGTTAGTACTCATCTGTTAGGCAGCAACAGAAGCTAACATAAGCCCTGCCTGTCCTCTAGCCATAATGCATATAGATTAAAAACATCAGGTGGGGACTTCCCTGCTGGTCCAGTGAGTAAGACTCAGCTCCCAATCTAGGGAGCATGGGTTTAATCCCTGGTCAGGGAACTAGGTCCCACCTGCTGCAACTAAGACTTCTCCTGCTGCAACTAAACGTCCTGCATGCCACAGCAAAGACTGAAGATCCCGTGTGCCACAACTAAGACCTGGTACAAATAAATACATATTTAAAAAAAATCAGGTGCTGTCCAACTTGGACAACTGGCACTTTCTGCGTCCTTACTGCTACACGGTGATGCTCTACAGCAGTGTCTGTCTGACCCGCCTCTACCCCCAGCACTCAGCAGTGTAGCTATCACATGGTAGGTTCTAAACAATTTCATTTGATAAGACTTCAACTTCCCGGGCAGTCAGGAACAGAATGGCTTACAGCTGTCCAGGCTGGCTTCACCACCATGCGACCCATCACAAGGTTAAGGTGCCCCAATCGGGGCACCAATCTGGGCAAATCCCAGGAAAGGTCTCTTTCAGGCCTGGAGGAAAAACCCCAGAGACTGCAGGCAGTTCAGAGGAAGTCACCCGGCACCCTGTGTGTGTCCACAGGCAAATGAGACTCACTTTACACAAGCACAGAGCGTGCTGCGGGCCCAGCCTCGAGCTGTGGCAGCCTCCCAGGGTGCAGCTGACCAGCCGAACCCTGACATTTTGCTTGTATTATAATTGTACCTTCCTGTAAAAAGTCCTAGTTGCAGCGGTAAAAATAGCAGCTGCAACTTACTGCGACGCGGACAGGCCAGTCCATTCCACTGCCTGAAACTGAACCTGGGGACTCCATCTGACTCTGACTCCACAAAGCCCCTCTGAGCTGGGCTGGGCATGCAGTGAGGGGGCATCTAGCCAGAAAACCCTGCCCTGTCCCCACTGACTGCCAGCTCCTGCGTGAGATGCTCCTCTTACTCTCTCCATAAAAAACCCAGCCCCAATAACTGCAAAAAGATCTCCCCTGGTGGCTCAGTGGTAAAGAACCTTCTTGCCAATTCAAGAGACGAAAGTTTGATCCCTGTGCCTGGGAGATTCTCTGGAAGAGGAAATGGCAACCCACTCCCTTATTCCTGCCTGGGAAATCCCATGGACAGAGGATCCAGCCAGCTACTGTCCATGGGGCCGCAGAAGAGACGGGCATGACAGAACAACGACAAATAAAGGCAGAAACACGTCTGCAGCCACGGTCGCCGCCTGCTCTCCTCCTGCTCACTGGCTGCAGAGCTAAAAAGGCAGGACGCCTCCTGATCAGAGCCCTTTGGCAGAGCCACTGTCCCCTTGTTCATATGCTGTCACGCTCCCCAGTTCACCTTCCTGTCCGCGGCCCTGCAGCCGTCCCAACCAGGGCAGGCTGACACCTTCACCAGGCCTGAGGTCCCACGCTGCTGCAGGAGAACTGTAGCCAAGCCTGGATGCTGCTTTCTCCCCAAGACACGGGCTCACCATGTCACAGCCCACATAGGGGAAGGACAGGAGAGCCTGCCTGTATGTCCCCAGGCTCCTGAATCCCAGTGGAGATGAATTTCTCCAGGGACTCCTGTCCACCAGCTTCCCTACCTCCCCTACTATGGGGCCAGAGGCCCCGGGTCCCATCTTTCCTTCATCAGGCCCCACAGTTTCCCGCCTGTCTCCACATCAAGTACAAAAGCTCTTGGGGTCAATCTTTTGCTTATTTTAAAGGCTCCCATTACAGGGAAACAGACAAGGACCCCCAAAGTAATAAACATGGCAATCCACAAAGTTCTAGGAGCCCCAGCCTTTGGCCTCCAGAAATAGTGACAGACTTTATTTCCTTGGGCTCCAAAATCACTACAGATGGTGATGGCAGCCACAAAATTAAAATATGCTTCCTCCTTGGAAGAAAAGCTATGACAAATCTAGACAGCATATTAAAAAGCAGAGATGTCACTTTGCCAACAAAGGCCCATGGAGTCAGAGCTATGATTTTTCCAGTAGTCATGTACGGATGTGAGAGTTGGACTATCAAGAAAGCTGAGCATCAAGAACTGATGCTTTTGAACTGTGGTGTTGGAGAAGACTCTTGAGAGTCCCTTGGACTGCAAGGAGATCAAACCTGTCAATCCTCAAGGAAATCAATCCTGGATATTCACTGGAAGGACTGATGGTGAAGCTGAAGCTCCAATACTTGGGCCACCTGATGCAAAAAGCTGACTCATTTGAAAAGACCCTGATGCTGGGAAAGATTGAAGGCAGGAGGAGAAGGGGATGGCAGAGGATGAGACGGTTGGATGGCATCACCGACTCGATGGACATGAGTTTGAGTAAGCTCAAGGATACAGTGAAGGACAGGGAAGCCTGGAGTGCTGCAGTCCATGGGGTCTCGCAAAGAGTCGGGCACGACTTAGTGACTGGACAAAAGATAAAGGAGGGATCAGTCTGTGGTTATCAATGCCCATTTCTGAGCCTTTCCCTGGACCAGCTAGAGAATTTTCTCTATCCTCCTGGGCTGGATGAGGCCTCCTCCATCTCAGGGATGAAAGGCAGACGTCCCACCTAAAGCCACCCCAGCCCCTCCCCTGGACACACTAGCTGCTTCGAAACACTCACATCCGTTCAGATGTCCCAGGCTCCAGATAGTCGCCTTTCACTAGTAAAATCCATGATGTCTGCAGAGCTTTTCAGCATAAAATGAACTTTCCGGAATGTTTCCCCATGCACAACACGGAGCAGCCTGGCAGGGGGCAGGGATTAAAAGGGCCTCATTTCACAGATGAGCACGCAGGGTGAAGGCTGAGTCCCAGCCGTGGTCAGGAGACCAGCGAGAGGCAGAGCCAGCACTCGCTAAACCTTGATCTTCTGGAAAAACAATGATGGATTACAAAAAAACTGGGAGCCTGAATAAACTGGATCACTTTTTTTTTTAAAGGAATATGAGATCATTTTTACCAATCACATTAGCTAAAAGGGAAAACGTAGACAATAGCAAGTATGGGTGGAGAGGTGGGCTCCTAGACACCATCAGTAGGAGAGTAAACTGGCTTATTAGTCTTTGCAAAAAGCATTTAGTTTGGGCAACGAAAATTTGAAGACCAGAAAGATACATGATCAAGACATACATGAATTCATGGCTTGTATGGAGGATTTAAAAAAAAAAATCAGACACAATACAAAAGTCCCCTGTTAGGAGACTAAAAGAAAAAAAAAAAGATATTGCTTTGGCCATGCTGTGGAATATTACACAGCTGTGAAAAGGGAACAAGATCCACCCCCACACTAAGTGATAAACACTGGAATACTGAGTGTGATCCAAATTACATAAGGACAAAATCTGTATAAGAAAAGGGGGACGAGAAGGGTATGCCCCAAACTGCAGACAGATACCAAAGACCAGGCTGCTTTCACAGCAGGTTCCACATCTTCTAATACTGTTTGTTGATAAAGGAATCCACCAATGTATGATTGACATTAAAGATAATAACACATCTTAAAAGGGACATGTTTTCTTGGCCTTTGTACAAATCAGAAGAGCAGCTTCTCTCTGGGTCTCATCTCAAACCCCCCTCCAGCACACGATGTTCACAGCCTGTGCACTTGTTTGACACCCTCTTCTTCAGATCCTCCCACGGCTGCGTCTTGCTGTCCTAGAGGTCTTGGCTCAACGTTGTCAGCCTAGAGGAGCTTTCTTTGGGCTCCCTGGTCTAAGCGGATGCTCCACCTCAACCCTTTTCCTCATGCTGCCACCCCACCCCACCCACCTCCTGCAGCCCAATCGCAGCTCTGTTTATTTATCTGTCTGTTGCTTGCCTCCTCCAGTTGAATGGGGGCTCCAGCATGGTAAGGACCTTGCCTTGTTCTCTGCTGCACCGCAGAGCCTGGCAGAAAACAGCTTGCAAAAAAACTCTCATTGGGGACTTCCCTGGTGGTCCCGTGATTAAGAATCAGCCTGCTAACGAAGGGGACACAGGTTTGATCCTTGATCGGGGAAGAACCCACATGCCACGGAGCAACTAAGCCAAAAAGCCACAAGTACTGAGCCCGTGCACTGAGAGTCCATGCCCTGCAAAAGAGAAGCTACCAGAGCAACAAGCTGAGCACCGCAACTAGAGTCATCCTCACTCTCTGTAACTAGAGAAAACCTGTGTGCAGCAGCAGACCCAGCCCAGCCAAAAATAAACAAAATTTTAAAAATTCACTGGCCACATGAAGAATTGGGACACCAACAACAGTCCGTTTCCTCGTGTGTCCTGTGGCTCCGGTCACATCACTCACAGCCTAGCACTGAGCCATAACCACCCAGCTAGTTGTCTGTATCCCAAGCCAGAGGCTGAGCAGAATTCCAAGGACAACCCTCTTCGAAGCTGACTTTCCCTTCCCAGTTTCTAGTCTAGGGTGAGCCATTCAAAAGGTGCTAAATACATGTTCATTGCCTGAATGGAGCTGTACCTCTTGCTTTATCCAATTTCCAAAGTTGCGAACAACACAGGTGCTCACTGGTGGATTAAGGGTCTTGCTGCCCAGGGTCCCGCAAGCCCAGCTGGGACACAGCAGGACTTGAACACTGGATGGAGGGTACAATCAACCATGGCTTTTGAGTAAAAAAGCTCCCCCATCTCTCGGCCCTCACCCCAGCCCAGACGAAGGAGACGAGTCTGACCTGGCCAACTGCAAACCTGGCTGGCAGCTCGTCCCGGAGTTTGAAGGGGCCCCGCCTTCCTTATCTTAACTAGGAGATCGATTCTGGTCAGCCTACGTTGATCTGTGGTCGGCCTCTCCTTCAAGGAGTAGGCAGAAAACAAGCCAGGCTTTCAGTTTCCACCCTATCCCTTGCATGCTACTCTGAGGGGTGGCTGCCAGTCGGAGGCGCCTTCCCGGCAGACAGAAGTGGGTGGGGAGCCACACCATAGCCAATGTGGGCCTCCCTCTGGCGGCGTCTGACACAGTTCTCCCACGGCCTTGCTCAGCCCCCGCAGCCCGCCTCCTCGCACAAGAAGCCATCAGGCTGGCCTTGCAGGCACCTCCTTGGCAAAGTGTGGGGAGCATGGTGTCCTCCTCTGTGCCCCCGGACTCCCTGGTGATCCCACTAGCTCCTGGGAGCTCTGTCCCTCTTACCTTTGGGAGGTGACCCCTGGGAATGCCCAGGGATGCCAAGGGGACACCTCCCAGGCTAGATCTCACTCCATCTGTTCCAGAGTGGAGGGAGCCACTTCAGTTCTCCCACACCTGCTGCCCTTCACCCCTGGACCCCAGACTCCAGGGGGCCAGAGGCAGGGAACAGCCCTGTCCCTCTGGATTTATTGGCAAAGTCTGACTCAGTTTCCACTCACCCAGAAAGAAAAGAAAGTGGGGCACTCGCCCCCACTTCACTCTACAGATGGAAAAAATGAGGGCCCAGAGAAGGAAGGTGACATGCCCAAAGGCCCAGCACCCATCATCAGAGGCAGAGCTGGGAACCAGGATGCCAGGCTCCTACCTTCAAATTCAGCTCCCTCCACTCTACCAGCTGCCCCTCACCCCTCCTGCCCAGAAGAGCTATGCAAGTAACTCGTGCCTTATAAAACGACGTGATACCAAAAATCTTTTTTGAGATTTAACAGCAAGATATTTAAAAGAAGCACTGTACAGAAGAGCATCCACCCAATTTGCAGAAGAGCAAATTGAGGCCCAAGGAGGTAAGCGGACCTA
>SJYW01049898.1:767341-779751 GCA_006410735.1 Raphicerus campestris
AGCCCCACATGCCCTCTTCCCTGCTCCCAAGGAACAGCTGAGGGACCCGGAGTCAGGCTGGCCAGGTGAGCACCTGAAGGTGACAGGTATCAGCTTCAGGAGATCGGGGTGGGAGGGGTGTGGCTCAGGGGCCCGGGGATCCTGGAAAGGGACTGGACCCTACTGGGAGGCAGGACTGACTCCATCACCTGCAGACAGACCCAGGTTCCTAAGGGGAAAGGCCTGCTGGGAGGCAGTGTAAAAAGCTGTGGACACACACTCCTCATTGCCACCCCCGGCCCCCAGATGTCTGGGAAAACTAAGTGTTTTCTGGCTGGGAAAATGCTTCAACAGCCTGGGCTGCCTAAGGCAATTCAATTATGAAATTTACCACATTAGATGAAAACCAGCATCTCAATCAGCCAATTCATTTGTGTCTGGTCACCCTGTTTTCTCGTGCCAGACCTGCTGGCCTTTCACGGGCCACGCCCACACTGAGGCCTGGTCGGTTCAGAGAGACTAAGGGCTCAGGGGACAGGCTGGTCTTGGGGGTTCGTGGGGTGGGACCTCCCAGGATTCCCTGCACAGAGAGGCTGCATCCAGGAGCACCCCCCTCACCTTCCTGGGGGACTCCTGGGCCAGACCACCACAGTCCCAGGTAAACCTTTCCACTGCCTCCCACCTGCCTGCTCTCTGCCCTCAACCTGTGCTGGCCTGGAGGCTGGCAATGAAGCGGCCTCTGGGAGAAGTGTGAATAGGTCCAGGGAGGCGGTAGCACAGGACCTGCCTTTCTCATCTTTACCCAACCAGAGCATACTCTCTCTAGGAAGCCTTCGCCACCCATGCTCCCCTCCTGTGCCCCCCTTAGACCCCCTCACTATCTCTGTCACTAGGGGTACCATGGGCACCTCCTAACCCCATGTGGCAGCACATCCTGGTCCAAGGGGACTCCCAGGGAAGGCGTGGGCTCAATCAAGCCCCTTCAAACATCAATTAACACATGAATGAACACACCACCCTCTAAAGGACACTCCCTCTGATGCCCCTAGCCCACCACAGTGAGAGATGGAAAGAGCCAAGCCTCCTTTTTCTGCAGCCCAGGAAGTCCAAGGCCCGGGTAATGTGGTCTTTTTTCCTGCTCTCCTCTCCCACATGGAGTGCCTGCAGGTCTAAGATGCTATTAAGGGGCATCAGGCTGCAGAAATAGCCTCTGAGGGGGAGTGTGCAACTAGCCCCCAGCTCCTCTCTGGGCACTGCAAACATAAAACCGGTTGCAGCCCCAGGACCAAGGTGTCTACCATTAACTACCTTCCTTTTAACAACCTCTGCGGAGTCACTTCCTGACAAAGGGAATGACTCAAGGCAGAGACAGCTGCACGGCCTGTAAGAAGACTGACTCGTCATCCTCAAAGGCAGGTCTTAAGGATTCGAGGCCCCCATGTTAAGAATACCAAACCTGCCCCCTGGTTGGGGTGGGCTTTGGGTCCTGCTCCTCTCAGTCCTCAAATGCAAGCCTTTAGCAACATCCAGGAGCAATCAGGACAGCACCTGGGCTCAAGGAGCATCAGACCCATCTGTGAATGGGGCGATTGAGGCCCTGGGTCCGAAAAGGCTTGACCCCAAGTCACAGTCACTGGAGTCTGGCTCATGACAAGCCGCTGGGGTTCCTGTCTCCTCTCCCACGGCCACTGGCAACTTCCCTCACTCCAGCACACCGCCAGAGTGAAACCAAAAGGCCCAGACACCTGGCCTTCCCCGCCCTGAATCACTAGGGAGGGCCAAAGCTCAGGGAGCCTTGACCCAGCCCCAAAGCAACCCAGCAGGAACAAGAGCCGCTGCACTAAACCTGCGGGGGTCCTGGGTCGGCCCCCACTCCAACCCCTTTGTCAAGGTCTCTATAAAGATTCCTCTGCTCAAAGAGAGCGGAAATCAATTTGGCGGGGGCGGCTTTGAAACACCAGCGCAGAAGCGTAGGGTGCCCCTGAGGGGCACGGACTCCAAACCCGAAGATCCCTCAAGCAACCACAAGGGGTAAAAGGAGTGAGGCGTGCCCAGGTGCAGCGGGGTCCCGGAGCCAGGGCGGAATGGGGTGAACTAGACAGCCGGGCCAAAGGAGGCTTGCTCTGCACCCGCTAGGGTGGCGGCCACCCGGGGCGGCGGGACTTCGGGCGGGTGCCCATTCCTCGGCGGCTCCAAGCTCTCAGCACAGGACAAGGGGCCCTGTCAGGTGGGACGCAAGCAGGGCCCGGCTCGCGTGGACGATCTTTACCGTGGGGAAGCCCCTCGGCCCTCTCTCTGCACGAGGCAGGCAGCCATCTGGCCCCTCGGCGTCAAGTGCGCGGAGACTACCTCTCAGAGCCCGGGCCGCTCACATCCTCAAAGACAGGCAACCTCCTCTTTCCAGGATCGATAGTAATTTTTTAAAAAGAGAGTCTGCGGACTCAATGAATCAAGCACTCCCGGGGGTGGGGGGGTGAGGGTGGGGTGGGGAGTAAGAGTTGCAGCTCCCGGGCGCAACATTCTATTTGTAAAACAATTCATTCCGTCGCTCAGAGCTTTCAAGCAAATAACCTCGCTGGGTCCCCAGGTACGCACGAGGCCGGAGGAGCGGAGCGGGGAGGGGTGCCTCTCTCCAGACCTCCACTCCCCACCATTGTCCCCAACCCCGAGACCCCATGGTGCACGAGGGGATTCCGGGGGTTCGAGCTCCGGGGCGCTGTTCCCCAGGCAGGCGGGCCCGCGAGGCTCGCTCTGCCCGTTGAGGGGTGCGGTGCTCACACAGCGGGGCGCGCAGGACCCGGCGCCCCCGGTCCCGGGGCGGGGTGGGTGGTGACAAGTGCCAACGCCGGGGCCGCAAGCGCAGCTACACCGACTCTCATCCCCAGCCCGGCCCCGGTACTCACCGCTCGGGGCTGCTCTGCCCCCGCGCTCAGAGGCCGCCCCCCCCGGCCGCGCGCGCGCGAGGTCCCTCAGCCCTCGCCGCCGCCGCTACCCTCACCCGGCTCCCAAACACCGCGGAGCGCACCGCCGCTTTGCGGTTCAGCCCGGGCGCCGCCAACAAACTAGTTTCTCCGGCCTTCCCGCCCCGCCTCCCGACCCTCAGCCAATCAGAGGTGGCGCCTCTGTGACGGACGGGCAGTTGAGCCCGTAGCTAAGCCCTCCGGGGGAGAAAGGGGTGGGCGCCGGGCCGCGCCGGCTCCGCGAGGGGGCGGGGCAGGCAGAGGAAAAGGACTTCGACCAGATTCTTAAAGGGGCAGGCACCGACCCGCCCTGGCGGCCGGCCGAGGTTGGTGAACAAAACCGACAGGTGTTCCGGGGCTCTCCTAAGAAGCGAGCTTTGTGGACTGCGAATGCATCTTCTGTGCCTGCTCTTTGGAGTCATACTTTTAGTCATGAAAGCGTTAAACAAGCGTTTCTCTTTTATGCTGAGCTTGCCTCAGTGTTTGAGATTTTCTTCAGCCACTGAACCCCGTCTGTACTTGGCATAAGTATTTTTCAGGGCACTTCAGATCTTCTCCCAGTGTTGTTTCTCACCGAGTTCCTTTTGTAAGCTGACCGGGAGGCATTCATTCATTCATCCGTTCATTAATTCACTCCACAAACATTTGCTGGATGCCTGAGCGATGAGCTAGGCTCAGAGTGGGGGCGGGGCGGGGCGGGAATTATAATTTCGCCTTCTTGCTTCCTGGGTTTGCACCACTTTAGGCTGCTGTGTATCCAACTTCTTCACCTGTAAAGCGGCAGGTTAAAAAGTCCTCATAGGGTTCTTTGAGGAATGAAAAGAAACAAACTCCTATAACAAAATTAAATGCACCAGAAAATGTCCTTTCGTTCCGCCCCCCACTGAAAATGGATCATTCAGGTATGTCACTTAAGGATACTAAAAGCCCTGGTGACGTACAGAAAATGATGCGTTTTAAGAGCCACGCATGGGGTGGGGAGAATTCCCAGGAAGCAGAGTTCACACAGACGGGAAGCACAAGGAAGTTTATGGCGGAGGGAGGGAAATTGCACAAAAGATTTGGGTGAGAGGTGGAATTGTGACTGGTAGACACTGGAAAGGAGACCCCCAAGGGCAGGAAGCCATTCAGATTGAACAGAAGAGATTCCAGGCTTCAAAAGCTGTTAGATAGAGGACAGGGGGAGACACAAGGCATTGTGGGACAAAAGCCTTACGGTGTAGAGCAAAGGGTTTGAATCCCGGCTCTATTCTCAAGAGCTGCTGAGGACTAGAGACAGAATGCTCAGGCTTTCTGAGTGATGGATTCTTATTGGTGAAAGGAAGATTCTAGAACCTATTTTGCAGGGTTATTTGTAAACAGATGAGAGCACACGTGCAATGGGCCTGGTACCTAATAAGTGCTCAGTATATCACAGATTTCAGCTTCCCAGGTGGTGCGGTGGTAAAGACTCCAGATGCCAATGCTGGAGACAAGAGAAACTCGGGGTCTATCCCTGGGTAGGGAAAACCCCCTGGAGGAGGAAATGACAGCCCACTCCAGTATTTTTGCCTGGAGAAGCCTAGGGACAGAGAAACCTGGTAGGCTACAGTCCATGGGGTCAGGAAGAGTCAGACACGCCTGAGCAACTGCGAGGTTACAGCACATACATGTAATATGTTTACGTCTCCACTGGGCCTCAGTCTGGAGCTAGGTCAGATACAAAAGTTCTGAGAGTCAAGAGCAGTCTTGGCCAGAGGTAAGAAGTTAGCCAAGGTGTTAAGGTGCCTTCCAAGGGGAAAAAGAAGCATCAAAATAATTGGTCCATTAACGAAATGGCACAGATCACATTTGTAGTTTTAGCCTCCTGCCAATTTTCTAGAGCTTGTGTCTTTATATAATTGTCAGTTGGATGAAGCTCCACATACCAAATTGATTCTTAGCAAGTTCATAACCATTGCTTATTATTCCATCGAGGTTCTCTGTGAAATTATAAGTGCAACCATCTAAAATCTGGTCTACATTATCATTTTTCCCCCCTCCTCAACTCCAAGCTCAAATTAGGTACTGGAATAAATTAAAATTAAATGTAGGCAATGGAACAAAAATCAGACCAAGAACACGTGTTGAGTCATTGCATTTAGATATGATTTGAAAGGAGCTGAGAAGATGGAACTGGCTTTGCCATCTGTCTCAGTCCTCACTGCAGACCCCGGAGCACACCCACCAGCACAGCCCCTCCCAGCGATGCTGTGATGACCCAAGTAACAGAGGTACACTGGTTGGTCCAAGTGACTGCACAAGGAGTCCTGGAGAGCAGGGACCATGACAAACTCTGTAGACAACTTGGTTCCTCACACAAGTGGCCCACATAGTTTTGAAATACTGTGAATAAATCTCATGTCAGAATGGAATTTTGCTACAGTATAACAGAAAACCTAAAATAACTGTGCATTTTAAACAGATAGAAGTTTGTTTCTTTCTTAACTTAATCTGAAGTTATCTATGACTCATTGGCAACTCCACAGTTATGAGGATTATGGGCTCCTGTACTTCCAGTCTGCCATCCTCAATGCTTGGTTTCCATTTGCCGAGCCCTCATGATTCAGGATGGCTGCTGGAGCTCCAACTGTCACATCTATCTTTCAGACAGCAGGAAGGAATAAGAGTAGAAGAGCAGGTGTGTGTCTCCCAACTGCATTAGCTCCATTAAAGCAGGCTGCAAAAGTCCCACATGATACTTCCATTTACATTTTATGTAGACCCTTATAATGGGTACACTGCCTCTCCAAACAGAGTCATGGTTCTTTTATTAAGAAAAAGGGAAC
Organism: Raphicerus campestris; assembly: GCA_006410735.1. NCBI lineage: Eukaryota > Metazoa > Chordata > Mammalia > Artiodactyla > Bovidae > Raphicerus > Raphicerus campestris. Next base: position 773,088 of record SJYW01049898.1, read on the forward strand.
AAATTTTTAGTGTCAGCCAACAGTCTTGGCTCATACCTTTTTTCCTGACCTGGCAAAGCCACCTATCCAGTATTCCAGTAGTTCAAAATCTAAAGTCTTAGAAATTCTGAGATGATGTGCAGAATTCAGTACATATTTGTGAATAGATAGCTAAACTCTTGGTTTTTCTACCTCACTGGATGATAGTCTGGTGATAGTCTCCTCTGGTGATTCCTCCTCCCTTCCCAGATGTCCAAATAATTGGAGTGCTTGGGAAGTGAGTGAAGATAGACAAAACCTCTTCCCTAAATATGCTCAGATCTACGTGATTTCATCCAGGGTCATGCCTTATATTCACATAAACACTGGCAGCTCCCAAATCTGTCGTCCCACCAAACTTCTCCAGGAACTTCAGGCCTACAGGTGCATTTGCTTACTCAATGGCTGGGCTTGGATTCTAGGGACACCTCAGCTTGGCATGCCCCCTCCCCCATGAGCTCCTGATGCATTACCTTGCAAAAGACATTTTGCTCCTTCAGGGGGCTTCCCCATCGTAGGAAAAGACAATTCAATCTTTTGCTTGAATGAAAAATCTTGGCACCATTCTGGTTTACCCCACCTCTAAATCTGTGTCCAATCTGAGCAATTCCTACCACTATTTTCTACCAGGCTTATCCAAACCACCACCATCTCTCCTCCCCTGAACCATCTCAGCAACCCCCCAAAGCATCTTCCATCTCTGCTCCCTAGAGTCTATTCTCAACACAGCAGCTGGAAGGGGCTGTTTACTTATCTTTTTAAACAGGTATACTAGCATATATGGGCTCCTCAGTGACTCAGATGGTAAAGAATCCACCTGCAATGCAGGAGACCTGGGTTTGATCTCTGGGTGGAGAAGATCCCTTGGAGAAGGGAGTGGCCCCCCATTCCAGTATTCTTGCCTGGGAAATCCCTTGGACCAAGGAGCCTGGTAAGCTACAGTCCATGGAGTTGCAAAGAGTTGGACAAGGTAGAGCGAATAAGCAAGAGAGAGCTTGACGGACAAGCAGCCGTGGCCCCGGGAACTGGCCCTGCATGCACAGCTAGGCTGTGCTGTTTTCCAGTTGAAGGTAAATAATTTGGCAGAACATCACCATCAGACAAGGTCTCTCTGTGACCTCACTGGGTCAAGACAAAAACAAGACCATAATCACATCTGAACACTGAAAACATGAGCACCATCCAAGCCACAAAATACTCAAATCTGTGTCTCCTGGTTAATAGGAGTGATCTCTGTTTCTTTATGACTTACAGCTTTGGCCTCCACCTGGTCTCCTTCCTTTTCGATGAGGTTTACTAAGATACACCATCATGGACTCATCACTGCTTTCTGACAGCACACAATCCAGATCAATGCCCCGACTTCCCTGGGCTCTCTCCCAAACTACCCAGCCAAAGCCCAATTCCTACTCTAGCTTCTACCTAACACCCTTGGGCCGAGATGCCCTCTGTTCTCCCATGTTATGTAGGCTCCCTCATTGCAACAAGTAATAGACTCAACTTGTTCATCTACAGGTATTCCTGATTGACCAGGCAAATACACAAACACTGGCAATACCGCCCCCCAGCACACACACACTTTACTTGGCATGGGAGTAGCTAACTAGTTGCCTGCTCTCCCAGGATGCAAGCTCCCTGAGAACAAGGGTTTGTATCACTGCTCCATTTCTAGGCCTGAAGAGTGCCTGCCTACAGTAGGCTCTCCATACATCTGTATTGAATGAATTCAGAAAGAATTGAATGTAGCTTTAGCAGCAGTATTAGCCACAATTAAGTCAGTAGTTGCTGATCTCAGTGTTGGATAAATTCAATCAGGCCTTGCATTTTTGGTCAAGCTCCCCCAGAATGGAACTCCTGGTCAGGTGGGCCCCATCTAGGGTAAGGCTGTGGCAAGAGATGGCTTTGTCAGCTTTGGTTCCCAAGGGAGGGGCTGGGAGGGAATGACGGCCCTTCTAGGGGAGCAGCAGGGATCAAGGTCACTGATGAGTCATCATTTCAGCTCTAGGAGTACAAAGGAGCTGGGCAGGGCTGGGGCTGGCAGGACAGAGGCTACGNTTCAATCAGGCCTTGCATTTTTGGTCAAGCTCCCCCAGAATGGAACTCCTGGTAGGTGGGCCCCATCTAGGGCAAGGCTGTGGCAAGAGATGGCTTTGTCAGCTTTGGTTCTCAAGGGAGGGGCTGGGAGGGAATGACGGCCCTTCTAGGGGAGCAGCAGGGATCGAGGTCACTGATGAGTCATCATTTCAGCTCTAGGAGTACAAAGGAGCTGGGCAGGGCTGGGGCTGGCAGGACAGAGGCTACGGGAGGCAGGACAGCGTCCTGCCCTCACTGGTGGCAGTGTGGGAAGGCATGAAGAAGAAGGACTCTGGGTTTCCTGTTCCTTCCAACCCAAGATGCTGTAGCCATTTGGCAATCTCCATTCAGCAGTGCCCATAAAGCCCACAAAATTGATGCTTTTGAACTATGGTACTGGAGAAAACTCTTGAGAGTCCCTTGAACTGCAAGGAAAGCAAACCAGTCAATCCTAGAGGAAAACAACTGTGAATATTCATTGGAAGGACTGATGCTGAAGCTGAAACTCCAATACTTTGGCCACCTGATGCAAAGAGGTGACTCACTGGAAAAGACCCTGATGCTGGGAAACATTGAAGGCAGGAGGAGAAGGGGGCAACAGAGGATGAGGTGGTTGGATGACATCACTGACTCATGGACATGAGTCTGAGCAAGCTCAGGGAGTTGGTGATGGACAGGGAAGCCTGGCAGGCTGCAGTTCATGGGGTCGCAAAGAGTCGGACACAACTGAGCGACTGAACAACAACAAATGAACCCCATTTCGCACAGGCACTCTCCCTACACTGCCAGAAAAGCCCTTTTTACTTAATAGAGTGGGACACTCAAGCTTCTGTGTCAAGCAGTGCATCCTGGCGGTGTGGGAAGGGCAAAGGGAGGAACGCCTTTGGTCAGTGGGCACATGCAGAGAAACTAGGGAAGAGGTGCAGACATCCAGGGGCCAGCAAAGGAGAAGCCAGGCCGGGGGACTGGGAACGAGCCGCAGGCAGGAAGACAAGAGAACATTTCTGAACAAACGCCTCCTTTGAGAAATGTTGGCTGGGGCCTTAAACCCACTCCCTTCCTTCTCAAAAACCAGAGGCAAAACACAATATGGAACAATGGTTCATAAACAACTGTTGAAGATGCGAAACAGTGTGCAGAGCGTGCTATCTCTGGGCTGAAGTGGGAGGAATCAGAGAGGGCACTTGTCCATGCACGGAAGCAAATGAAGATGCTCTAGGAGGACTTGGAAAAATGAGCCCAGTGGGTGAGGAGGGGAGGTGGGGCTGGTGCGGGGTAGAGGTGTTGACAGTCCTGGAGAGTTAGAGAGTTTGATTTCTGAGCCGTGGGAATCTATTGCCTCTCCAAAAATATCATTTAAAAACTAGTCATGGGCTTCAAAATGAAATAGAGCCACGTGTTTCTATGCTCAGATTAGGATGGGAGAAAAAGTGTTAGTCACTCAGTCATGTCCAATGCTTTGTGACCCCCTGGACTATAGATCTCCAGACTCCTCTATCCATGGGCTCCTCCAGGCAAGAATACCGGAGTGGGTTGCCATGCCCTCCTCCAGGGCATCTTTCCAACCCAGGGATAGAACCTGGGTCTTCATCATTGCAGGCAGATTCTTTGCCATCTGAACCAACAGGGAAGCCCCAGGATGGGAGGAGAAGGGTAAAGGACATTTGTACTCTAGGTATATGGCCTGGAATCAGGTTTTCTTTGTATGATAAAGAATCGTGTTTAACAGGAAGAGAGAAAGAAAAGAAGGGAGGGAGGGAGGGAAGGAAAAACAGCATTTGGAGACTGCACTCACCTGGGCTTGTATCCCGGCTCTGCTACTTATTGTGTGACCATAAGCAGGATATTTTGCCTCATCTGAGCCTCAGACTCTCCATCAGTAAAGTGGGAATAGTACTGCTAGCACTGCTTCCAGTTCCACTACAGCAAGGGTTCTTGCTGTGCCATGCCTTGCTAAGTCGCTTCAGTTGTGTCCAATTCTTTGCGACCCTATGGACTGCAGCCCACCAGGCTTCTCTGTCCGTGGGATTGTTTGGGCAAGAATACTGGAGTGGGTTGCCATTTCCTCCTCTAGGGGATCTTCCTGACCCAGGGATCGAACCCAGGTCTCCTGTGGCTCCCACATTGTGGGCAGATTCTTTACCAATGAGCCAGATGGGAAGCACACACAGGGTAATTAAAAATGTTCAATTAAGAAAAGAGCACCTAGCCCAGAGTCTTGGACCTAATAAACCATAAATGATTAGCAGCTGGGATTTGTCAAATGCTGAGGAATGTTTGTGGGTGACTTACCCTAAGTACTGAATCAATTGTAATTATCATTCAGGAATACTAAACTCTGCAGGTGGTCTCTGGTGACTCCCCAGCTGGATAGGTGGGAGCCCTATACCTCTCACTGGCCACCCCTGAAAATCTGTTCCAATTAGGGGTCTGATCCCTCCGGTTATTCGGATGGGGGCCTTCCACCCCTCAGGACCTCTCTCAAATGTGCACAGAAGCAGTGCAGGGTGTGGCCGGGACTGGACTGCAGGATTCCTGAGTCTGGCTCCAGAAAAGTTTCTCCAGGAAAACAGCCAGTGTGCCCTATGGGATTTTATTCCACACTCAAATGAGTCCCTGCATAGCTGAGTGGGAGTGGCCTGTAGAAGTTGTTTAAAAGCTGCAGGCTTTGTTCACTGGTGTACTGATTTTAAAAATGTCGATCAAGCACCCAGCAGGTTCTAGAACAACACTGGGAGCTGAGTAAATCTGAAGGGAGATGGGGCACAGAGGTCAATAAATCATTGTACTTGTCCTTAAAAATAGCACAGACCAGACCCAATGGGGGCAGAAAATGCACACATTGCAAAATGAACTGACAGTTCCACAGAGATTCAAATGAAAGACCGTGGCAGAGCTGAGGAGGGGGAGATGAATTTTGGAGACAGTGTTTGCCCCTTACAGATGTAAGAGTTGGATCATAAGGAAGGCTGAGCAGTGAAGAATTGATGCTTTCAAACTGTGGTACTGGAAAAGACTCTTGAGAATCCCTTGGACTGTGAGGAGATCAAACCAGTCGATCCTAAAGGAAATCAACCCTGGATATTCATTGGAAGGATTGATGCTGAAATTCCAATACCACAACCACCTGATGCGAAGAGCCAACTCACTGGAAAGGACCCCGATGCTGGGAAAGATTGAAGGCAAAAGGAGAAGGGGGCGGCAGAGGATGAGCTTATTAGATAGCATCACCGACTCAATGGACATGAATCTGAGCAAATTCTGGGAGATAGTGAAGGACAGAGGAGCCTAGCATGCTGCAGTCCACGGGGTTGTGAAGAGAGACAAGAGGCTGAACAACATTTGCCCTGGGCTGGCTGAGTGAGGAAAATTCCACAGGGGTAGAGAAAGCTTCCCAAGGTATAAAGGCCTGACATGTAAAAACTTTGGAGAGAGATTTCAAAAAACAAGAGGAGCCCCGGGAGGAGTTTGGAGTTTTATGGGAGGGCAGGGAGAAGGGATATGGGTGGTGGGGGAGGGGGAAGGAGAAAACACCAGAAGGCAGGGAAGAGCGTGACTAATTCCCAATTAACTGTCCTGCATCAGAGCCTACTCAGGCCCATAACAATGAAAATTCAGGACAGGAAAAACCAGGCATAAGAGCAGATAAACTGTTCATGTGTATTCACGCAAAGGGTTGCTGCACAGCACTTAAAGGCAATGAGGTATCTTTACATGTTAATATGGATACATCTGGAGAACTTGATGCTGAATGAGAAAAGCAATCTACAAACGGATACATAGGGTGCAATCACATTTATGTATATTATAAAATCTTCCAAAGCAATGCTATAAAGTATATAGTGTTTGCACATTATTGTTTATACTGTGTAAATATAGAAACACCATGTATGCATACACACACAATATGCTTTGGGATAACAAAATGTTTTGAGAACCTCAATGATGTTGAAGGTTTTCTGGGAAAATATACGCCATTGAAAATATCTTGAAGAGGTATAGAAAACACAAAGGGCTCAATGACAACAAAAGGGGTTTAAAAAGTTATTAAAAAGGATCAATCCACTAGGGAAATAGGATATATATACCAAACAAAAGACCCTTAAGATAGGTAGAGTAAAAACTGATAGACCTAGAGGAAGATAGACAAATCCACAATTATAGTCGAGGATTTCAACACTTCCCTCTCAGCAGCTTAGAGAACTACTAGCATTCTTGGGATTTCCCTCATGGTCCAGTGGGTAAGCTCTCAATGCAGGGGGACCCGGTTCAATCCCTGGTCCAGAAACTGGAGCCCACACTCAACCAGAGATCCCACATGCCAGCACTAAGATCCACCACAGCCAAATAAGTAAATGAATAAAAAATGACTGTTAAAAAAGAATTACTAGATGCCTGGAGAATTCCATGGACAGAGGAATCTGGCAGGCTACAGGCCATGGGGTCACAAAGAGACAGAATTACTTAGTGACTCAACAACAACTAGAGTTGTAACCAGTCTTAAAATCAGAGATACAGGAGGTCTGAACAGTATAATCAATCATCAGGCTCTAATTCATAATTATAAAACATT
>SJYW01049898.1:791957-805872 GCA_006410735.1 Raphicerus campestris
GGCAAAATGCTGATGAAAAACATCAAAGAAGAACTATGTAAATGGGAAGACATACTGTGTTATAGATTGGAAGACTCAATAAAGATGCCAATTCTCCCCAGACTGACTGATAAGTTTAAAACAACTCTTATCAATATCTCACAAGGTTTTTTTGCAGATGCAGATAAGCCTCTTCTAAAGTTTTATATGGAGGGCTTCCCTGGTAACTCAGTAGTAAAGAATTCGCCTACCAATGCAGGAGATACGTTCAATTCCTGATCCAGAAGATCCTGTGTGCCATGGGACAACTGACCCCATGTGCCCCAGCTACTGAGCCTGCTCTCTAAGGCCTGTGCTCTGCAACAAGAGAAGCCTCTCCAGTGAGAAGCTCACGAACCTCAACTAGAGAGTAGCCCCCACTCACACAGAGAAAAGTCTGCACAGCAATGAAGACCCAGCACAGCCAAGAATAAACAAGCATTAAAAAAATAAAATGCATATAGACATACAAAACAAAATAGATAGCCTAAATAATGTTGAAAAGGAAGAATAAAGTGGGAAAAATCAGTCTACCTGATTTCAGGACATTGCGTAGCTACAGGGTTCAAGGCTGTGTGTTGATGACAGAGAAATATACACAAGGTCATGGGGAACCCAGATTCAGACCCAAACAATGATGCTCACCTGTTTTTTGACAAGGTGCAAAAAAAAAAAAAAAAAAAATTCAATGGAGGAGAAAATAGCCTTTACAACAGATGGTGCTAAGACAACTGAACACCCACAAAGAATCTCTTTTCACCTAAATCTCACACCTTATACAAAAATTAAGTTAAAACAGATCATAGACATAAACATAAAGCAAAAATGACAAAAATCTTTAGAATTTAGAACTAGAGACAGAGTTCTTAGACTTGACACACAAAAAACGTGATCCATAAAAGGAAAAATCGATAAGCTGGATGTCACTGAAATTAAAAACTTTTGTTCTGAAGAGGAAACATTACACACTGGGAGAAAATACTTGCAAAGCATATTCAATAAAGGAGCAATTTCTAGAATGTATGAAGAACTCAAAACTCAACAGTAAAAGACAACAATCTAACTAGAAAATGGATAAAAGACATGAATTGACACTTCATTGAAAAGGGTGTAAGATTACAAATAAGCATGTGAAAAAGTCTTAAACATCATCAACCATCAAGGACATGCAAAATAAAACCATGATTATCACCTGGAATTAATAATTATTGTATACAACTACATCTCAAAGGGAAAGAAAAATCCACAATGAGCTATTATTACCTACGTATCAGAATGACTGAAATAAAAAGTAGTGGCAACTCCAAATGCTGGCAGGGAAACGAAGAAACGAGCTCACTCTTACATTTGCTGAAGTGAATATAAAATGGTATCATCACCCCCAGGCAACAGTTTGACAGCTGCTTATAAGGTTGGATATGCACTTACCATACAGCCCATCAATTGAGCATTTATCCCAGAGAAATGAGAACTTACATTTCCCTAAAAACCTGTATGCAAATATTCATAACAGCTTTATTTGTAATAGTCAAAAACTGGAAACCATTCAGATGTCCTTCAGCAGACAGATGGCTAAACGAACTTCGGAACATCCATACCATGGAGTACTACTCAACAGTGAAAAAGGAACCAGCTGTTGCTACGTACAATGACTTGAATGAATAGCCAGGAAATTATGCTGCGTGAAAAAAGCCAATCCCAATCCCAAAATGTGACACACTGTATGGGTCCATTCAAGTAACATTTTTTTGAAGTGGAAAAAAAAGAAATGGAGGACATAATAGAGATTTCCAGGGATTAGAAAAGGGCAGAGTCAAGGGATGTCAGGAGGTATGGGAGTGATTATAAAAGGGTAACATGAGGGATCTTTGTGGTGCTGGGACTGCTGAGTAGCTGATGGTGCTGGTGGATACATGAATCTACACAGGTGAATTTACACAAACCTACACACACAGTATAAATAAAACTCAGGAAATCTGAGTAAGACCCTGGATTACAGAATGACAATATTTTGGTTCTGATATTATACTATAAGTTTGAAAATGTTACGAGTGAGGTAAATTGGCCAAAATGCACAGGGAATCTCTCTGGACTATCTCTTATAACTGCATTCGAATCTACAATCATTTCAATAAAAATGTCAAATTAAAGAGTTGCTATTCCTTCTTCTATTTCCCTTCCTATTCCTATTTCTCATCCTCAGATATACTTGGGGCCTCTACAGAAACTAAGGGCCATACACCTCACTGTTTGAAAATCATTAGTATTGTAATGCCTTAATTATTGAGAATCACACCTGTGAAAATTCCAAATGAAACAGTGACAAACAAAATTCAACTTAAAACAATTATCTGCTATAATGATGAAGTAGGGTTTGTCATAGGAGGGTAAAAATGGCATAAAAATAGAAAATATTTAAATAAGATATAGCATACCAGTTGATCCAATAAGAATTCCACATGCTATTTGAGATACTAAAAAAAATAGTAAACTTAGTACTCCTGATCTTAAAAATTATTTATGTAACTGAGGCATGCTATGCTGTGTCGCCTCAACCATGCTGACTCTTTGAGGCTCCTCTGTCCATGGGATTCTCCAGGCAAGAACACTGGAGTGGGTTGCCAGGCCCTCTTCCAGGGGATCTTGCAGACAGAGGGATCAAACCCAGATCTCTTATGTCTCCTGCATTAGTAGGCGGGTTCTTTACCACTAGTACCACCTAGTCCAGAGAGATTCCCTGTGTATTTTGGCCAGTTGGGAAGCCCAACTTAAGTATAGTTGATTTCCAATATTCCAAAGTTTCAGGTATACAACAGTGTGATTCAGTATACAAACATTCAGCATATATACTTTTATAATATGTATGCATATACATATATACATACATACACACATATGTAAATACATATGTGTATGTACTTTTTCAGATTCTTTTCCATGACAGGATGCTAAAAGATATTGAATATCTGCTATACAGTAAATCCTTATTCCTGATTTTTTTTTTAATTGCTAATGAAAGAAAATTTCCTTAACTTGATAGATGATTGGGTGAGGAACTATCCCCAGCTCTTCATGACATGAACTTTGGTTGGGAAAATGTCAGCTTTTGGACTGTTTGGTAGGGACCAGTGTGGGTAGGGCTCCAGGTGTGGGGACCGATCACAGGCAAGGATTCAGAGCAGGGCTGGCCGGAAAGAGGTGTGTCACAAGACAGGAAATTAACATTGGCTTTTGCCATGAAGATAGAAGAGAAATTGAAAGTGACTCTGAGATTCAGAGGGTGAATCAATGACCAATTTCAGACTCAGAAATGGAGTACAGGAGGAAAAGCAGATTTGGGGGGTAGGGAAGAAAATTCCTGATTCTGTCCATCTGTCTATAACTTCACAGGTGATGCAAAGTGTGGGGAAATAGTATCTCCTCAAAGAGCCCTCATCGCTTTAGACTCAAGGTCTTCTAATACCCCAGGGGATTTTTTAAAACCATGAGCAAAACTTAGATTAATCACACATTCTCTAATAAATGCTATAGTTTGAGAATATGGATTCTAAAGTCCAAGTGACTGCTGGAGAAATCACAGTGTGGTCTTGCATCCCTTAAAAACAACTCTATGACACAAAAATTATTAGTATCATAATTATTGGGCTTCCCAGGTGGCACTAATAGTAAAGAATCTGCCTGCCACAGCGGGAGACGCAGAAAATACAGGAAGATCCCCTGGAGTAGGAAACCCACTCCATACTCTTGCCTGGGCAACCCCACAGAGGAGCCTGGTGGGCTACAGTCCACAGGGTCGCAAAGAGTCTGACACAACTGAGCACACACACGCACACACACATCATCATTATCACCACCACCCCCTGCCCATGAACTAACAATAATGAGAGACAATTCTGGTTTTGCTGAGAAGAGCTTTCAAACTCAAAAGATAGGAAGAAGGAAGGAAATGCCCTTTTGCGTCGATCCTGGGGAACTGAGCATGAGAACTAAGTATGTTGGGAACATTTTAGGGGAAAAGGGAAGGGTTCCAGGAGGACAGATGACAATGGGCTGGGGCAGGGGACCCCAGCCCCCAGTCCACGACCACACAGCAAGAGGTGAGCAGCGGGACAGCTTCATCTGCCTCTCCCCACCCCCACTATTGCTTGCATTTCCGCCTGCACCATCTCCCCACCACCACCAGACTCCATTCCCCATCCATTGAAAAACCATCCTCCACAAAGCCTGTCCCTGGTGCAGAGCATTGAGGAGACCCACTTTCCCCCAAATTTGCCCCTATTAATCTTGGTTCCCAAATCTTCCTAAATCAATTGCTGATATCTAAGGCATGGGTGGGGCTTCCCTGGTGGCTCAGATGGTAAAGAGTCTGCCTGCAATGCAGGAGTCCCGAGTTCCATCGCTGGGTCAGGAAGACCCCCTGGAGGAGGGAATGGAATCCACTCTAGTATTCTTGCCTGGAGAATCCCATGATCAGAGGAGCTTGGTGGGCTGATGTTCACAGGGTCGCAAAGAGTTGGACATAACTGAATGACTAACACTTTTTTCACTTTAGGCATGGGTGATGTAACATTGTGAGCCTGTGAGCCTTAGAAAAAAACATGTTTCTCTGGGGCACAAGAAATGACAAAGCAAAGTTTTCTTTACTTGAAGTTTGTCTAGGCTTGAGTGGCAGATTTAGAGTGGGCTTGGTTTAGTGGAGGAAACAGAAGTAGGAGTTGGGGATGGAAGAGGCCTGGGGAATCGTGACTCATTCTCTAATATCAGAAAAGCAGAGGATAAGAAGAGATCCTCAAAAAGCCTAAAAAAACATTTACTGGCATTTATGCAGATACTTCTGGTTCTTTCAAAGTAGTTTACTTTCTATGATCTCATTTAATCTTCAACTTGTGAAGTTCCCAGCAAGCCCACCTTGGAAATTCTGGAGGCCCATATATAAGACTTCAGGCTTCACTGAGGGCTCAGTGGGTAAAAAATTCGCCTGCAATGCAGAAGACTTGGCTTCGATCCTTGGGTTGGGAAGATCCCCTGGAGAAGGAAACGGCAACCCACTCCAATATTCTTGCCTGGAGAAATNGAATCTGCAGAATTCTGTTACACTTCTGACAGTTTACTGGGGCATCTACGTATGTCCTAAGCTTTCTCAGATAACTTGCTTCTCCAAAGGCTAAGAGATGAAATGCACGCTTGTTATTACGGATGATACATGTCTCACTCGCAGTTAACGATCTAACTACCATCTATCCAGGATCATACTTGTGTCAGCTGCTCTGCTAGGTCCTGAGAACAAGACGGTCCTTGTTGTCAGGGAATTTACAGTCTGGTGGGGGAGGAATGGGAGACAGGCCACAAAGAGATAATTATAAAATGTTGTGATATATGCTATTATAGTAAAATGTACAGAGGAGTCCAGGATTTAATTATCATAGTTAACAATGTACATTTTTATACACGCTTACTTTGACAGTGCATACATTAAAACTGGAGAAGTACAAAGAAAATTGGCTAGGTTCCTGAGCAGAGATGACTTAAAAACTCAGGAGGCAGCCTGTTGTAGTGGAAATTTGTCTGTACTTGGTCTCCAAAGGTCTGGGTTTGATCCCCATTTCTACCTTTTGTTTATATTTAAAAGTCCCTTAACTGTCTCTGGGTGTCAGTTCGTTCATTTTTAACAAGGGAGGAGGTGGTGGACTTCCCTGGTAGTGAAGTGGATAAGAATCTGCTTGCCAATGCAGGGGGCACAGGTTCGATCCCTTGTCCGGGAAGATCCCACATGCCTCAGAGCACTAAGCCCGCGCCACAACTATTGAGCTTTCACTCCAGAGCCTGTGCTCTGCAGCTAAAGAAGCCCCTGCAATGAGAAACCCACACACTTCAACGAAGAGTGGCCTCCACTCTCGTCAACTAGAGAAACACTGGGCAAAGTAATGAAGTTCTAATGCAGTTGAAACTAAATAAATGAAAATAAGGGGTGGGGGGCTACTTCCCTGGTCCACTGGTGAGGACTCTGCGTCCACTGCAGCAGACATGGGTTCAGTTCCTGGTTGGTATTAAAACCCCACATGGCCAAAAATAAATAAATAACTTAGAATAAGATAAAAACAAGGGGAAGGTTAAATGATGGCTGAGACCCTTCCATGCTGAACATCTCAAGGGGTGAATTCCAGCTCCTCCCTGATGTGAACCCAATAGACTAATGAGAAAGTCAATGATTGGATTGCCGAGCTGGGCTAGATGAGTCCAAATAACCAACCAGGGTCTTGTCAGGTGGCAGTGTTAGATGTACAGTGTACCTTTTGAGAAACTAAACTTGACAAGTATATTGGCAGTGGGGCCACATTGCTCCTCATTTCTGAAACCAGAGTTGCAATGCTGTCAGGACCTTACACGCAGAGCAGAGAAAGCGCATACTCCCAGATGTTCCTGGGCTAGGGCAGCTTACCAATTCCAGCTTAGGCTGGGGAATCAGAGGCTACTGTAAACTTGTGGATGGTGGCTCAAAGAATTGTAGGGAACCTGGCACTCAATATGAATTAGTTACTTGAATGAGAAAATGTTTACTTTGGTTCAATAAACATTTCTGAAAACTGAGCATCTATGTTGCCCAACCAAGTTCATGCTCAGGTCTATGGGAAACTCAGAGGTGAACCCAGGTCTATTTTGCATCAAAGTATTAGCATTCTACCCTCTGTCTCAATGAACTGACCTACTCTGGTTACTTCCTGTAAGAAGAATCACACAGTGTGTGTCTTTTTGTGACTGTCTCAGTTTCCACACTGCAATTGACAAGAGAAAGACCCGCAGAGACAAAGATTGAAGCAAGCACCGTTTTCTTTGACCACTTCTTGAGATCCACAGAGCTGAAGGGCATCAATTCACCATTCCAGGCAGACAGCATGCGGTAAGGACCATCAAATTATTTACTTTGTAAGCTGTGCCATTAGTCCTTCCAGAACACTGGGGTCCTTCCTCTCTTTGACATTGCACATTGCCAGAGTCTTCCATCGGTCAGCCTAGATTTCTGGCTTTTTAAGATTCAGTGTTTCTCTCTCTTTTTTTTTTTTTTAAACCCCAGTTTTCATCAACAGATACACATGGACATAACAAGGACAGATGAACACGGTCCAGAAAAGCTGGTATTTATGGAATAATGACTTAAGAGTGTCTGCAGGGAGCACTTTTTACCCTAGAAGTTCTCCTTTACCCCATTTTCCATCGTCATGGCTGCTTTGGGAGCTACCATTCTGGTGCTATGTCACTCTCTGTGGCCATAGCTGATTGGTCTAGATTTCTTTCGTTTTTTTTTAGTTTTTTGATGAGGACCATTTTTGAAGTCTTTGTTGAATTTGTTACAATACTGGTTCTGTTTCATGTTGTGATTTTTTGGCCACAAGGCATGTGGGATCTTGGCTCCCCATCCAGGGATTGAACCTGGACCCCCTGCATTGGAAGGCGAAGTCTTAACCACTGGACCATCAGGGACGTCCCAATGGTCCAGATTTATCTTGCAATAAGCTGGGCTAATTCAAGTTCTTTCCCAGAGACATCTCCTGGGGAGGTAGAAAGGAATGACTCTTTTTTTGAAGCTTGATTGATGACTATCCACTCTGCAAGCTCGTGGTGACCTGGTGGATTAAGGTGCAGAGGAACTGGTCTGTAGCCAGAGGGAAAAGAGAAACCGACATAAGCAAGAAGAGGGTATATTTGTTTCCAAGGGTTGCTGTAGCAAATTACTACAACCCATGGGGTTTAAAACAACTGAAACTGTGTCATAGTTGGAGGTTAGAAGTCCAAAATCGAGACACCAGCAGAGCCAAACTTCATCCAAAGTCTCTAGAAGAGGATCCTTCCCTGTCTCTCTTGTAGCTCCTGAGGGCAGTCCTTGGCGTGTCTATGCTTGTAGACACATCACTTCGATATTTCAATGTCTGTTTTCACATCTTCTTTCTGCATCTGTTTCCATATCTTTTTTTTTTTTTTTTAAGAGAGAGGTTTGTTTTTGTTTGTCTGCATGGGGGCTTCCTTGGTGCAGTGCATGGGCTGCTCACTGTGGGGGCTTCTCTTGCTGCGGAGCACGGGCTCTCTGGCTCCAGTAGTTTCGGCTCCCAGGCTTTACAGCACAGGCTCAGTAGGTGTGGCTCCCGGGCCTGGTTGTTCCCCGGCATGTGGCTTCTCAGTTCCCTGATCAGAGAAGGAATCCATGTCCCCTGCATTGGCAGGTGGATTCTTAACTACCAGACCACCAGGGAAGCCCTCTCCATCTTCCTATAAGGACACCAGTCATTAGATGAAGGCTCAGCCAAGCCCCGTGTGACCTCACCTTCATTTTAACTAATCATACCACAAAGATTCTATTTCCAAATAAGACTGCATTCTGAGCTTCCAGGTCAACATGAGTTTTGGGGGACACTACACAACCCAGGGACAGAGTGGGGGGCCCGAGGGCATCTAGAACCTTGATTTCAACGTGTTCTCAAGGCCAAAACCACATTCCAAGCTTTGTGTGTTCTCAGGCCCATGTTCTGACAATAAATTCTCATTTGTGTTTAAACCTCCTTCAAGTCAGGTGACTGTTGTTTATGTTCAGCTGCTCAGTTTGTGACCCCCTCCCACTTGCCTCAACTAGAGAAATCCCAGGGGCAATGAAGACCCAGTGCAGCCAAAAACAAAATGAATATTTTTTTTCAAAAGATTGTTTTTTCAACTGCTTACCACCTGATTTCATGAGGTTAAACTAAATGGCCTGATTGGAATCACCATCTCAAGCTCTTTTCCCAGCTGAAAACCCAGGGATCAAACCCATGTCTCCCGCATTAGCAGATGGTTTCTTTATCGCTGAGTGACTGTTACAGACAACCAAAAGAATTCTTAAAATGCATAAAATAATACAGACCCCAGCTGTCATAATTCTATTAGCTGCCACTATAAATAAATATCTTTTTTATGGCCCCCAGTAGGGGTGGGCGCCTTATTAATCAACTTGATGAAGCACACACAGCATGTCACACAGGTATCTACATGGCCAACCTCAATTAAGCCAGCATAACAGGGGGGTCCTAGGCAGGACAGCAGGGGACACCTTCTCCAGTTCTGCTTCTCTGTGAGTCTCCTGGCTTTGCATTTCTCCAAGTGTCTGAACCATTCCTAGGCTAGGGTCCCTGCGTGGTCAGAGGGTGGCTGAAGCAGGTCCAGGTATCATATTTGGGTACAAAGTTCTGAGGCAGGAAGCACTCCTCTCTCATTTATGTCTCTTTATAAGGGCAAGGAGAGTAGTGCCAGGAGGCCCTACCAGGCTCTGCCACCCCCAGCCTGCCCCTCTCCCAAGTGGCTTCCCTTGCCCCAGTCCAGAGGCTCCTGCCCCAGCCCTACAGATCACAGGAAAACTGGGCTGAGGCTCCCCTTTGTAAGGGCTGGGTTCAAAGGAGATTCACTTCCTGCTGCCAGAGCTCAACGGCTTTCCGCAAATTGACCTAACAAGGCCTGGGGTACCACTGTGGTAGCTCCTTTTGGAGGCTGCCGTGGCTGGAGACTGACGGCAAAGAACACATTTGGAGCCCCTTGATGGTACAGTGGATAAGCCTCACCTGTCAATGCAGGGGACACAGGTTTGATCCCTGGTTTAGGAAGATCCCACATGCTGAGGAGCAGCTAAGCCCATGAACTGCAGCTACTGAAACCCGTGTGCCTAGAGCTTGTGTTCTGCAAACCAGAGAAGCCACCAAAATGAGAAGCCTGTGCACCGCAAAGAATAGCTCCCACTGGCCTACACTAGAGAAAGCCCACGGGGCAATGAAGACCCAGTGCAGCCAAAAATAAAATGAATATTTATTTTTTGAAAAAAGAGATTTCTTTTTCAACTACTTACCACCTGATTTCATGAAGTTAAACCAACTGGCCTGATTGGAATCACCCTCTCAGGCTCTTTTCCCAGCTGAAAAGGTAGTGGACTGGATTCTTCCTGTGGAGCTTATGTGGAGGGCATCCGAAGGGCTCTAGCCAAGAAATGCAGCAGGGGTGTGCACAGTCTAGGNGCATGGGCTGCTCACTGTGGGGGCTTCTCTTGCTGCGGAGCACGGGCTCTCTGGCTCCAGTAGTTTCGGCTCCCAGGCTTTACAGCACAGGTTCAGTAGGTGTGGCTCCCGGGCCTGGTTGTTCCCCGGCATGTGGCTTCTCAGTTCCCTGATCAGAGAAGGAATCCATGTCCCCTGCATTGGCAGGTGGATTCTTAACTACCAGACCACCAGGGAAGCCCTCTCCATCTTCCTATAAGGACACCAGTCATTAGATGAAGGCTCAGCCAAGCCCCGTGTGACCTCACCTTCATTTTAACTAATCATACCACAAAGATTCTATTTCCAAATAAGACTGCATTCTGAGCTTCCAGGTCAACATGAGTTTTGGGGGACACTACACAACCCAGGGACAGAGTGGGGGGCCCGAGGGCATCTAGAACCTTGATTTCAACGTGTTCTCAAGGCCAAAACCACATTCCAAGCTTTGTGTGTTCTCAGGCCCATGTTCTGACAATAAATTCTCATTTGTGTTTAAACCTCCTTCAAGTCAGGTGACTGTTGTTTATGTTCAGCTGCTCAGTTTGTGACCCCCTCCCACTTGCCTCAACTAGAGAAATCCCAGGGGCAATGAAGACCCAGTGCAGCCAAAAACAAAATGAATATTTTTTTTCAAAAGATTGTTTTTTCAACTGCTTACCACCTGATTTCATGAGGTTAAACTAAATGGCCTGATTGGAATCACCATCTCAAGCTCTTTTCCCAGCTGAAAACCCAGGGATCAAACCCATGTCTCCCGCATTAGCAGATGGTTTCTTTATCGCTGAGTGACTGTTACAGACAACCAAAAGAATTCTTAAAATGCATAAAATAATACAGACCCCAGCTGTCATAATTCTATTAGCTGCCACTATAAATAAATATCTTTTTTATGGCCCCCAGTAGGGGTGGGCGCCTTATTAATCAACTTGATGAAGCACACACAGCGTGTCACACAGGTATCTACATGGCCAACCTCAATTAAGCCAGCATAACAGGGGGGTCCTAGGCAGGACAGCAGGGGACACCTTCTCCAGTTCTGCTTCTCTGTGAGTCTCCTGGCTTTGCATTTCTCCAAGTGTCTGAACCATTCCTAGGCTAGGGTCCCTGCGTGGTCAGAGGGTGGCTGAAGCAGGTCCAGGTATCATATTTGGGTACAAAGTTCTGAGGCAGGAAGCACTCCTCTCTCATTTATGTCTCTTTATAAGGGCAAGGAGAGTAGTGCCAGGAGGCCCTACCAGGCTCTGCCACCCCCAGCCTGCCCCTCTCCCAAGTGGCTTCCCTTGCCCCAGTCCAGAGGCTCCTGCCCCAGCCCTACAGATCACAGGAAAACTGGGCTGAGGCTCCCCTTTGTAAGGGCTGGGTTCAAAGGAGATTCACTTCCTGCTGCCAGAGCTCAACGGCTTTCCGCAAATTGACCTAACAAGGCCTGGGGTACCACTGTGGTAGCTCCTTTTGGAGGCTGCCGTGGCTGGAGACTGACGGCAAAGAACACATTTGGAGCCCCTTGATGGTACAGTGGATAAGCCTCACCTGTCAATGCAGGGGACACAGGTTTGATCCCTGGTTTAGGAAGATCCCACATGCTGAGGAGCAGCTAAGCCCATGAACTGCAGCTACTGAAACCCGTGTGCCTAGAGCTTGTGTTCTGCAAACCAGAGAAGCCACCAAAATGAGAAGCCCGTGCACCGCAAAGAATAGCTCCCACTGGCCTACACTAGAGAAAGCCCACGGGGCAATGAAGACCCAGTGCAGCCAAAAATAAAATGAATATTTATTTTTTGAAAAAAGAGATTTCTTTTTCAACTACTTACCACCTGATTTCATGAAGTTAAACCAACTGGCCTGATTGGAATCACCCTCTCAGGCTCTTTTCCCAGCTGAAAAGGTAGTGGACTGGATTCTTCCTGTGGAGCTTATGTGGAGGGCATCCGAAGGGCTCTAGCCAAGAAATGCAGCAGGGGTGTGCACAGTCTAGGCCCTGGTCCGTGGACTTACAGCAGGGAAGCCTGCCCCTCCTCTCACGGGTCTCCTAAAGCCACCTTTCATAAAGCCACTTCCAAGTTTGTGCAACCAGCAGGAAAGCCGATTGAGCTGTTTTTCACCTTCATGCTACTGACGTCAGAGGCACAGATCAGAACATTGGTGGGATGCTACCTTCTGCCACTTCCTGCCAAACTTTGCCTACAACACATGGAATGGGTGTTTAGGCGTGATCTGAAAAAATCTGGTGGAAAGAGCCCTACAGCCATGTGGGATCTGGGGACCAGAAGTTTGCCAGTTGCCCACTCGACATTCATTTCTCGCCTACCCGGCCTTCCTCTCTGGATCAGAACACCCATCTGTCCTCCTTCAGTCAGCTTTGGGCTTCGAGGGGCATTCATCTCAGTCCCAGCCTGAGGGGAACAATCCTGATAGATCCAAGTCAGTCATGGAGGCCCAAACTCTTTGCTGGTGGTGGATGTAGATAATGGCATATGGCATATTTCAGGCCAACCAGCCTTGAGAGGACATCTGTTGGGAACTCCTGGGACTAGTAGAGACACAAGGGAGAGATGGGACCTTCCCAGGTGGCTCAGGTGGGAAAGAACATGCCTGCCAGTGCAGGAGATGCAAGTTCAATCCCTGGGTGGAAAATCCCCTGGAGGAGGAAATGGCAACCCACTCCAGTATTCTTGCTAGGGAAGTCCCAAGGACAGAGGAGCCTGGCGGGATACAGTCTATGGGGTCACCAGAGTCAGACACGATTTAATGCCTAAACAACAAAAGGAGAGATGGCCTCTTTCTGGCTTACACCCCCTCCAAGGCATTTCCTGCCTCCCAGAAAGGGGAGAGAGACTTTTCTACTGATCTCATGGAACGATTGAACAGCTATGACCACACCCGATCCACCCGTTTATGTTTAAGGAGCGTGGGGTTCAAACAGGACAAGGAGTTCAGTTCACACTTGCAGTGAAGGGTTTCAGAGCCCAGGCTGGTCCTGAGAGGACGAAAAAGGAGACGATCTTGCGGTGGAAGAAGAAAGTCAAAGGAGATCCGGACCCCTGCTTAGGAGGGCAGGCTGAGCGGTCCCCGCAGGAGGGGATTGAGTGGCTGCCCTGGTGTTAGCAGGAGGCATCGCACTGGGAGGACAGGGGGCGGGGGACGGGAGGTAACCAGCGCCCTCTGACGGCCACTTCTGGGAAAACACGGCACGACCGAGGCAGCAGCAGGGCGAGCTTGCCCGGGTGGCAGGTGGGTGGGGCCGGTCCTTGGGAAGGCGGCTGAGAAGTGGGCAGAGCCTTGGTTGCATTTACGGGTGGGGGACGCAGTCCCGGGGAGGAGAGGGCGAGTTGCGGAGGTGGGTGGGTGGGGGTGAGGGAAGCTGGGCATGGTCAGGAATCAGATTGAAGGAGTGAGGCCAAGGAGAGATTGGGGGAAAGCTACAATGAATTGGAGGTCCTGATAAGGGAGAGCTGGACCAGCTACCAGGTTACGGGGTAGAGGTGCCTGAAGACCCCTTAGGACTCTGAGGATGCCCAGTAAACCGCAGCCCAGAGGAGAGCCCCCTTTGCATATTTAGTGTGAAGTCTCCTGATCTGGGAATCTGATTCTCCATTTTATAGCCAACTCTAGGGTGGGGTTGGGCTTCCCTGGTGGCTCAGAGGTTAAAGTGCCTCCCTCCAATGCGGGAGACCCGGGTTCGATCCCTGGGTCGGGAAGATCCCCTGGAGAAGGAAATGGTAACCCATTCCAGTATTCTTGCCTGGAAAATCCTATGGACGGAGAAGCCTAGTAGGCTACAGTTCATGGGGTCGCAAATAGTCGGACACGACTGAGCAACTTCACTTTCACTTTCAGGGTGGGGTTGC
>SJYW01049898.1:813808-828840 GCA_006410735.1 Raphicerus campestris
AAGAGTTGACTCATTGGAAAAGACTCTGATGCTGGGAGGGACTGGGGGCAGGAGGAGAAGGGGACGACCAAGGATGAGATGGCTGGATGGCATCATGGACTTGATGGACATGAGTCTGAGTGAACTCTGGGAATTGGTGATGGACAGGGAGGCCTGGTGTGCTGCAATTCATGGGGTCGCAGAGTCGGACACGACTGAGCAGCTGAACTGAACTGAGAGTCACGCGGGGGTCAGAAGTCTTGACCTTTATCAAAATCAGGTGCTTTACATAAAAAAGGTCTTAGGGATTTTACATTATCTTCAAGCCATTTCTGCCTGCTGACATTTACAACCCTTTCTTTCTGATAACCAAAAATCTTATTTTTTCCAAGGATATTTTTCTTATACCAGGTACCACCCTCCAAATAAAGTTGCATTCCTATAGGGTGAGGGTGTAGTGAGTTACAATCAAGAAAGGAATTTATTTAACGCAAGGATAACATGATTAATCTTTTAAAGGTTAATACTTATTTCTCCTATATGCTTAAAGGTTAATACGTATTTCTCCTATATGCTAGTTATATTTATTATAAGGGCAGGGAATATGGAGATTTAGCAGCAAACATCAGCCCAACAAATAAAAATCCTTTCACCAATGTTCCTCTTAAGATCTACTTAGTCTTAAGATAGTGATAAAGTTACATTTTTACATAGCAAGGACACAGTGATTTATAACCAAATACAGTGATCTATTACAAAAGAGAAAATTCATTAACTAAAAAAGTCTAGTATTGGTAATATCAAAAACTACTATATTTCCTTTTCTATATTCCAAATACATTGATTAATATATTCCCAGGTGCCTCCAGCTATGGAGGCCTGGTGGCAATCATTGACTCAATAATGAGAAAAAGCCCTATGCTAATTAAGACTTTCATAATCCTTCAAAACTCTTTGTGCTGTTTATGGTTGAGAGGTTGTCATACAAGCTAGTCTGTCAGTAGAGAGGTTTGACCTGGGACACCCTTGTCCCACCCAGGGCAGGGAATTAGCTGCAATTATTGACACAACAAATGAAAAAACCCTTCACCAATATAATTCCTAACCAACCCACTATACTAATAATCTATAACTTCCCGAAAGAATTTGCCTTTAGTAAGTCCGAACCATCTTGTGCCTCTCTCGGTTGAGGGGTTGTAAACAATCACATGTGGCCAGAGGAACCTGATCAGGCAGGCTCGAGAACCTTCAGAGTTCGTAAGCTGAAACACTCTTGTCACACCCAGGAATTTTTATTGCCTTGGGGCTGCACGTTTACTCCTTCTCCGAGAGAAATGGTTATGGGGGAGAGCCCCCCGGAAAGTCAAAGGCGTAGGTGAGAGCACAAAACAGACTCTGGTTTTGGGGTAGATGCTCGGGAACAGGGGGTTTCCTGAGGCTTGATCACGCCTTTGTGTATGTCAAGCCTCCTTCCACATGACCTTTGCCATGGGCGCAGTTCCTCATGCTGGCCCCCGGCAGATGTTCATGCTAATATTTGTGCCAGTGAGGTGCCCCCACTGCCTGGAAGGCCCTCATTCATTGATGGAATCTCACAGTGACTCTCTGGAGAGATTTGGAACTCCCACCCAGAAGTCCTGTCCAGAGGGGTAGGTGGGCACAGGTACTCTGCGGTTCTCCACTAAACTCCCACCTCCTGATGCCATCTACCACAGCCGCACTCCCTCCCTCCCCTGGCAGATCAGTGGATACACAGAAATCTTAGTGGCCAAGTTGTTATTCTCTACACAGGTCTCCAGACTTTTTTGTTTTTTGTTTTTTAATTGCACAATCCTAGCAGCACAATGGCACCCCACTCCAGTACTCTTGCCTGGAAAATCCCAGGGACAGAGGAGCCTGGTGGGCTGCAGTCCTTAGGGTTGCTAAGAGTTGGACACGACTGAGCGGCTTCACTTTCCCTTTTCATTTTCATGCACTGGAGAAGGAAATGGCAACCCACTCCAGTTTTCTTGCCTGGAGAATCCCAGGGACAGTGGAGCCTGGTGGGCTGCCGTCTATGGGGTCGCACAGAGTCGGACACAACCAAAGTGACTTAGCAGCAGCAGCACATCTGGGGCTTCCCTGGTGGTCCAGTGGTTAAGAACCCACCTGCCGGTTCAGGAGATGCAGGTTTGATCCCTGAGTCAAGAAGATCCCCTAGAGAAGGAAATGGCAACCCACTCCAGTATTCTTGTCTGGAGAATCCCATGGACAGAGGAGCCTCCTGGGCTACAGTCCATGGGGTCGCAAAGAGTCGGACACATCTTGGCAGCTAAACAATAGAAACAACATCAGTCCATCTAAGAATCATGGGCCCCTACAAGATGCGCATCCGTTTACTCACGTCAGACTGAGCACACATGCTGGGAGCCGCCATGGGAGATCCCACCCATGACAAGGTCATGTGGAAGAGAACTGCTAAGCACTCAGTCCTGAGCAT
Organism: Raphicerus campestris; assembly: GCA_006410735.1. NCBI lineage: Eukaryota > Metazoa > Chordata > Mammalia > Artiodactyla > Bovidae > Raphicerus > Raphicerus campestris. The sequence goes on from SJYW01049898.1 coordinate 816,267, forward strand.
TCAGGACTCAACGGGCTCCCTAGGCTTTCTCGAGCATCTACCCCCAAACCAGAATCTGTCTGTCCTACTATTTCATGACTTTCACCAACTCCTCTGACCACCTTTCTCTGGAGATAATCAACTTAGGGCTATAGCTAATAAGTCTCCTGGACATGAGAGGAATATTTCAAATCAACCCCCCTCTGCTGGCATTCTAGCTTGCTTGACAGGTCTATCCAGACTCTTGCAGCTACACATGTGATTATTCGCAGCCTCCCAAGTGTGAGAGGCATGGGAAGCCTAAAACATAGAGCCTTTCAAAGAGTTAAAAGTTATTAGAGTAGTGCTGGTGTAGGATTTCATTATTGGGCCAATGCTTGTTGCTAAGTTTCCATATCTCTTATCCACTGTGCACCTGGGAGTGCATTAGTTAACATAGTTGGAAAGTAAGAAAAACAAGTGTAGCCTTGAAATTAACCACATCAGACTTTTGAGCTAATTGGTTCTTTCTTATAACTCACTGCACCTTTCCTCTGTGAGAAATGTAACTTGTTTAATAATTTCTGAGGCTGACATAGATTAGAAATATAAAGAAAAAACATTTCAAGGGAAAATAAGTTTTCTGGTTGAGCAGCTTTTATGAAAAGAGGGTCATAAAATGTCCACAGGCCTCCAAAGAGAAGGCCAGAAGATAATGTACACAATATTTTTTATGGCAAAGGTTTGCAGAAAAAAATCCTGGTTTTGATAAAGACAAAACAGATGTAATGTTTGGGCTCACTCTGTATGACTTTGCATCTTTCATTTCCCTTTATGTATAAGACAACCTTTTTAAAAATAAAGCTATTGGGCCTCGCTCACCGAAGCAGCTTGGTCTCCCCGCGTCAATCATTCTCTCCCTCTCCCTCTCCCTCCCTCTCTTTTTTCAGCTGATCCCTTGGAGCACAGAGGCTCCCTGCATTCACTTATCTGCCCGAATTTCTAAGACCTGAACAGGAAGACATTCTGTGTCTTCACTCCCTCAGGAGACCGGGAGGGCACCTGTGGCCTCCATGAACAGAGCAAACTTCTTGTCTCGGAGTTTTATTGGCTTTCTATGTAAACCAAGGAATATCAGCCTCTTTCTCTCCTCTATTTTCTTATCTACAATATTCTTTGCTTGTCTCTCTCTAAATCATCTGCCGACGCTGTTTTTCTCTCAGGTTCCCCTGGATCTGGTGGGGGCTGGACCCTGGCACACACACACACACAAATGGAGCATAGCAGTTATGCATAAACATGTGTTAAGACCGTGCACAAACTAAGAATGTACAAGGGTGATGTTTCTTCACATGCTGGAAACACCCATGTGTTTCTGTATTACACCATGAACACCTTATGTAAAAAGGGACAAGTACTGGGAAGATGTACAGTAAATGTATACAGAAGTTAGCTTTTCTTCCTCCTCCGCCACCCCATGTGTCTGCTCCCCTCTGCCCCAGGTACATGCACCTCATTTTATCTATTTTTATTTGGCCACGCCGGGCCTTAGTTGCAGCCTGGAGGATCTTGGCTGTTGCATGCAGGATCATCAGTCGTGCCGTGTGGGACCTAGTTCCCTGACCAGGGACTGAACCTGAGTCCTCCTGCATTGGGAGTGTGGAGTCTTAATCACTAGACCGCCAGGGAAGTCTCTGTATCTCTTTTTAGAGATTACACTCTCTGTCCATATCTGCACACTTATTAGATGTCCATTTCACACACATGATTCACTCCTGTGTGAGTGAATGGCTGCCCTGGGTGGGGTTTCTGTCTGTCTTATGCATCAGATCAGGAGACAGGGCTCAGAGAGGCTGAGTGAGGCGTTTGGCACCCAGTAAGGAGGTCTGGAGACTTCCCACAGGGCACTAGTGTAAAGAATCTGCCTGCCAGTGCAGGAGATACGAGAGACATGAGTTCAGTCCCTGGGTCGGAAAGATCCCCTGGAGAGGGAATTGGCAACCCACTCCAGCATTGTTGCCTGGAGAAGCCCATGGACAGAGGAACGTGGCGGGCGACAGTCCATGGGATCACAAAGAGTTGGACCCTTTGCATGCTACTGAGCATGCATGCATGGAGGTTTGGAGTCTGAGGCTGACTCCTGCTCAGGCTGCTCTAAGAAAAACCCGCTCTAAAGACCCAGGGGCCTAAACAACAGATGTTGATTTCTCACTGTTCTGGAGCCTGCAAGTCCAAGACCAAGGTGCTGGCAGGGCTGGCTTCTCCTGAGACCCTTCTCCTTGGCTCTCAGACAGCTGCTCCCCCACTGCATCCTCATGGGGGTTCTTCTCTGTGCCTGCACATCCCAGGGGTCTCTCCCTCTTATAAGGACACCAGTCAGATGGGACCAGGGCTCCAACCTGGTGGCCTCATTTAACCTTCTTACCTCTTTAAAGTGGACTTCCCTGGTGGCTCAGAGGGTAAATCGTCTGCCTACAATGCAGGAGACCTGGGTTCAATCCTTGGGTCAGGATGATCCCCTGGAGAAGGCAATGGCACCCCACTCCAGTACTCTTGCCTGGAAAATCCCATGGATGGAGGAGCCTGGTGGGCTATAAGTCCATGGGGTCAGAGAGAGCTGAACACAACCGAACATGACTTTCACTTTCATCTCTTTAAAGGTCGTTTCCAAACACAGTCACACTCCATGGGGTCAGGAAGAGTCGGACGCGACTGAGCGACTTCACTCACTCACCTCTTTAATGGGCTTCCTTGGTGGTTCACATGGTAGAGAATCCGCCTGCAATGCAGGAGACCCAGGTTCCATCCCTGGGCTGGGAAGACCCCCGTAGAGAGGGAAATGGCCACCCATTCCAGTATTCCTCCTGGAGAATCCCATGGACAGAGGAGCCTGGTGGGCTGCAGGCCATGAGGTTGCAGAGAGCTGGACACGGCTTCTACTTTCATCTCTTTAAAGGTCCCGTCTCCAAACACAGTCACTTTCTAAGATTCTGGGGATGACGAGCTGAGGGCTGGTTCAGTCTACAGCTCCTAGGCCTGTGCTCTCTGAGTCACCAGGTGGCCCTGCCTGACTGGTCTGGGTGGTGTGGGCTGGGAGCACTCAGCCTGAGGGGGACCTCATTCTGAGTCCCTGCAGCAGGGTTCCAGCAGCAGCTCCCTGCCCCCAGGGGCTGCTCCTCCCTGCCCACTTTGGGATGCCTCTTCTGCCTGGAAGACCCTTCCTCTGCTCTCATGCCCCCTGCCCCCCACCTCCCCATCTCCACCTGTCCTACCTGTCCTTCCAGAAGATTCCACGGCTTCTCTGCCATGAAGCCACTCACAGAGGAGCCGGCCAAGTCCTGACCTGGAGTGTCCAGCGGAGGGGGAGGAGAGGGATGGGGTTTAAAAGCCAACTTGCTCCTTGTTTACGCCAGACTCTGAGCCCATCACGAGCCCATGCTCCTACCGCTCGCTGTGTCAGGCTGGTAAACCGAGAGCCGAGTTGCTGGAGCGAGCCACAGTGACTTTACGGGGAAAGCCCAGCTGATTGAGAAGACCGCAGACCAGTGTCCCAGAGAACCATCTTCCCTGAGTTAGAATTCAGGCTTCATTTATACTTAAAAGCCAAGCAGGGAGACCTGGTTCAGACCAGACTCTGGAGAGGAAGGTGGTGGTGTAGGGATGTGTTAATGCCTTCCTGCCTACAACCAGTCCTGGGTGGAGCTGGTAGAGATGTTTCTTGTGAGCTGAACAAAGGTGTTTTAGCTTAATGCTCATTGCCTGGGAGGCAGGGTGGCCAGAGATGGGCCATTATGTATAATTCATACTTATAGGCACTATCCCTTTAGTGATTAACTTGTATTAAAGGTTCTGCCCCATGACAGGACCAGGGTGCTGGATCTGTAAAGGTGGACTCCTTCTAATGTACACCAGACTCTATGGGCTAGGTGTGTGTGTGTGTGTGTGTGCACACGCGTGCATGCTCAGGCATATCACACTCTTTGTGATCACATGAACTGTAGCTGGCCAGGCTCCTCTGTCCATGGGATTCTCCAGGCAAGAACACTGGAGTGGGCTGCCACTTCCTCCTCCAGGGGAGCTTCCCACCCAGAGACCGAGTCCATGCCTCCTTAATCTCCTGCTCTGGCAGGTGGGGTCTTTACCACTGTGCCCCCTGGGAAGTCCAAGGGCTTGGTTCAGTTCAGTTTGCTCAGTCGTGTCTGATTCTTTGCAACCCCATGAATCACAGCACACCTGGCCTCCGTGTCTATCACCAACTCCTGGAGTTCACTCAAACTCACGTCCTGGGGAGTGCTAAACAGCAAGAGACTTCAGGAGTTGGAGATACCCCTTAAGGAAAGGAACTAGGCAGAGATGTCCTGGGATGGGGTCTTTGGTAGGGGCAGATGCACCTCGGCTTTTGCTGGGAGTTACTAGAAATTGCCCCCAGCTGATAGCTTCTGGGAGTGAGAGAGGAGAGCCAGAGAGAGAACTGCACTCTGAGTTAAGAGAAGTGTGTTAGCGGTCCCCCGTCACTCCCATCCTCCTCTATGAAACCAGACAAAAATCAAACCACTGTCACTGACTTGGTTTAAGCCATTGCAATAGGCAGGATATTCAGACCTGAAGATCTGAGTGTCTTGTAGGGGAGAGTAGAAAAGTCCTGGAGCCTGTCCTGCTGGTCCAGTGGGTAAGACTCCACTTTCTAATGAACGGAGTGCAGGTTTGATTCCTGGTTGAGGGCATAAGCTCTCAGGTGCCTCGTGGTGGAAAAACCAAAACATAGAAGCAACACTGTAACAAATTCAATAAAGACTTAAACAACTGTCCACATAAAAAAAGAATCTTAAAAAAACCTTAAACTTGTCTAGGGAGGAGCAGACAAGTTATCGATGGGGTGGTTGTACAACTGGACTTGTTTTTGTAATCAGGGGGGTGGTGGCTCAGTCAGCCAGACAGGAAGTGTTCGCCTCTGTGGCTAGTTCCAGGTGGACCAATAGTTTGTGCAATCACAAAGAACGCGAGGTGGGAGGGACTGTGTCTGGCCTCATCACAGGTAGTAAGTGAGGTATCTTAACTCAGAGTCTTATGGGAGTCACGAGAGAGCCTGACAGCAAGTCTTATCTAAGTCAGACGGGACAGTCCTTTGTGGTATGCTTTCTGTTTTCCAGAATGCAAAGGATCGAAGGACTTTGGAACATACAGGTNGAGACAGCCTGACAGCAAGTCTTATCTAAGTCAGACGGGACAGTCCTTTGTGGTATGCTTTCTGTTTTCCAGAATGCAAAGGATCGAAGGACTTTGGAACATACAGGTTTGAGGGGAAACATCTTAATCATCTTTGTTTGCTGGAAGAACGGGGTTTGGGTAAAGTTCAACATTGTCCAAATCTCCCAGTGACCTTGCCCGATGGATGTTATCAGAGTAATTTTATAACAGGCTTGGTAGGACAAGAGGCCCTCCATCTTTGCTCAAAAGTGCTGAGAAATCACTCTAACTGGGAAAAATTGGGGGGGGGCAGAAACTTGGGTCTCAAGACACTGATGTTCTTTTCTTTTTTTAAAATTTGTTTGGCTGTGCCAAATCTTAGTTGCCACTTGTGGGATCTAGTTCTCTGACCAGGGATCAAACCTGTGTCTCCTGCATTGGGAGCATGGAGTCTTAACCACTGGAACAGCAGGGAAGTCCTGGTATCAGTGTTCTGAAGGATTCTTTTCTCTCTGCTTCTGAGAAGAGGGTGCTAGAGGGTGGGGAGAAGTTGTCAGTGGTGTTGGAGACAGGGAGGAGAGGGTGTCATTCAGTTCAGTTCAGTCCCTCAGTCATGTCCAACTCTTTGCGACCCCATGAATCGCAGCACGCCAGGCCTCCCTGTCCATCACCAACTCCTGGAGTTCACTCAGACTCACGTCCATCGAGTCCATGATGCCATCCAGCCATCTCATCCTCTGTCGTCCCCNTGGAAAACTCAGCAGTGGCCACAGGACTGGAAAAGGTCAGTTTTCATTCCAATCCCAAAGAAAGACAATGTCAAAGAATTCTCAAACTACTGCCCCCTCCTTCTGTCTATAAAAGTTCCTGCTCCACTGGTTGCCAAGGGGTGGGGGAAGTCGGCCTTTGCACAGACGTCCCCAGTCGCCAGCATCTGAAACAAAGCAAACCTGCCTTTCCACCAACCTGGCCTGTTCACTGGCTTTTGAGCGGCAAACAACTGGACCCCAAGCACTCTTTGGTAACAAGTTCATTTAGAGAAAAACAAAGAAAAAAGGTCCTACACCCTGCACATCTATCTACATTAGTGAAGTGGAAGCCACACTGGCTGAACAAATGAATAAAGTGATAAAGGAGGGCTTACTCTTATTTTAAATCCCTGATGAGTTTCGTTCTCCTACATGTCAGGCACTGGTTTATCTTTGTCACTGTACGTGACATTCAAGGGACCTCCGCAGCTGCTCCTGACTTCTCTAGAGGCAGTATGGAATAGAAAGTCAGAGCATTCAGAAAATGAGGTAGAATGCTTGTGCCAGGTCTGACATCAGACATTATTTCTGCATGGGGGAAGCAAACAGCTTCGAAAAACTTGGTTGAACGAGTAAACTCATAGGAAAAATGATCAGCTGTGTGGTTACCAGAGACAGGAGTAGAGAGAGAGGGAAGTAGATGAAGGTGGTGAAAAGGTACAGATTTCCCATTATAAGATAAATAACCGTTGGGATGTAATGTAGAAAATGATAGATACAATTTATATGTAATTAAGATATATAATGATGTATGTCACACAAAAATCATTAAGAGAGTAAATCCTGAGTTATCATCACAAGGAAAAATACTTTTTTCTTTTCCTTTAATTTTCTACCTATATGAGATGATGGACGGTCACTACATTTATAGTGATAATCATTTCATGATGGATGTGAGTCAGCCAACGCCTTGAACTTACAGAGTGCTGTACATGTGTCACTTACATCTCAAATAAAACCAGAATGAAAAAACCTTTGGCTTAAGTAGATATTTGTGGAAACATCCCTAGAAATCTTGAAGGGGAACACTCAGTTCATTCCAGTCCAGTCCAGTCGTGAGGTGGTGTCCAAGACTTTGCGACCCCATGAATCGCAGCACACCAGGCCTCCTTGTCCATCACAAACTCCTGGAGTTCACTCAGACTCACGTCCATCAAGTTCGTGATGCCATCCAGCCATCTCATCCTCTGTCATCCCCTTCTCCTCCTGCCCCCAATCCCTCCCAGCATCAGTCTTTTTCAAAGCGTCAGCTCTTCTCATGAGGTGGCCAAAGTACTGGAGTTTCAGCTTTAGCATCAAGTTCTTCCAAAGAAATCCCAGGACTGATCTCCTTCAGAATGGACTGGTTGGATCTCCTTGCAGTCCGAGGGACTCTCAAGAGTCTTCTCCAACACCACAGTTCAAAAGCATCAATTCTTTGGTGCTCAGCCTTCTTCACAGTCCAACTCTCACATCCATACATGACCACAGGAAAACCATAGCCTTGACTAGANAACACCACAGTTCAAAAGCATCAATTCTTTGGTGCTCAGCCTTCTTCACAGTCCAACTCTCACATCCATACATGACCACAGGAAAACCATAGCCTTGACTAGACGGACCTTAGTCGGCAGAGTAATGTCTCTGCTTTTGAATATGCTATCTAGGTTGGTCATAACTTTTCTTCCAAGGAGTAAGCATCTTCTAATTTCATGGCTGCAGTCCCTATCTGCAGTGATTTTGGAGCCCCCCCAAATAAAGTCTGGCGCCGTCTCCGCTGAAGGGGAGCACTAGAGAGCAAAAAAAGAAAACAGGAAAAAAGAAGAAACCTGTCGTCCGACAGTGTGGTTGGGGGCCTGCAGGATAACCGATAATCCACTAGGTGGCACTGCGGATCTACCCTTGAAGCACCGGGCGCCTGTCTCTATGGTAACACGTTTACAAATTTATGGAGAGAATTGGCCTCGTCCTCTGGGTGTGTGCGTGGTGTAAGAAGCAGTTTTGAGTGTTCAGAGAAGTCAGCTCTGTGCAGCAGGGACTGTTGATATGTAGGTGTCAAAGAGAGACAGAATCACGGAAACTTTATCATACTGCGCAAGGCGATGAGGAACGTGAGAGCGGAGAACTCGCTCCTTCTCATACATTTACAAAGCACCTTCTTACGGCTTTCCCTGACTCTGATGCTCTTTAATGCACGCGACTTGGAAGCAGGGATCCGAGGCAGGCTGGGAGCCTGGAGGTGGGCTGCAGGCTGGATTTGCTTTTGTGCAAGATGACACTGCAGGAGGTCAGCCCCAGGGGAAGCTGGGGTGGCTTGAATTGTGGGTGTTCTAGGGTTTTCCATTACATAAAATGTTACGTAAGCCAAGACAGCCAGTTCTACGTGTTATTTCGTGTCTAGGCGTTTAAGATCGTTCTCTCATGAATGTGGGTATCCAGGCGTTTATGATCGCTCTCTCTTGAATGTGGGTATCCCAGCTCTTTGTATTAAACGTTACCAGAATGTGGCTCTGCTAACACTCCAGACCCCTCTTGCTTGATCATAAGCCCAGCTCCCTGGTCTTTGTCTCCCGGGTGCTGTAGTTTCTCACCGGCGGTGCCTGGGGCTCCCTATTCACTGTGTGCTGGCTTGGATTCTGGGCCCAGAGGGCGGCAACTCTGACACCTGCAGGGCAGGGCGGCAGACATACTTCCCGTGCTGACAGCGAATAACTAAAAACGCTGCTCTGGAGAAACTCCTGTAGCCAGAGAATGTTTCTAAAAATATACACATATTTATTTAATATTAATTGATGATTGCTTTGCAATATTGGTTTGACTTCTGCCATACATGAGAGAGAATTTTTTGAAGGTGACCAGCTTACATGTTCAGAGGGCTTGCCTTGGTGTAGAATTTGTGTTGGTTTTTAACAGTAACAGGAGGAGAAGGGAGCCACAGATGAGATGGTTGGATGGCACCACTGGCTCAATGGACATGAGTCTGAGCAAACTCCAGGAGATGGTGAGGGACAGGGAAGCCTGGAGTGCTGCAGTCCATGGGGTCACAAAGAGTTGGATATGACTTAGCAACTGAACAACAGTGGAGCCAAATTGTTCTTTTTTTTAATCTTTACCACTGAGCCACCAGGGAAGCCCCCCCCACCCCCAAATCATTCTTTAATTTTTGTTTTCATGGAGAGAAGGGAAAGAGGAAGGAATGAAAACACAGGACCTGAGTGATATTTTTTGCAGACCTTTCTTTGTAAGAATATGCTCATTTTGGAGTTTTACCTGGAGAGCTGTTCTGAATATTTCACAGAATATTTTTAAAATTTAAAATATTTTGAAGTAATTTCAGAGTTAGAGAAAAGTTATTTAAAAAGTACAAGGAATTGCCATGATGGCGGTGGTTTAGCTGCTTAGTTGTGTCGAATCTTGTGACCCCATTGACTATAGCCTACCAGGCTCCTCTGTCTGTGGGATTCTCCAGGCAAGAATACTGGAGTTGCCATTTCCTTCTCCAGGGGATCTTCCCGACCCAGGGATCAAACCTGCGTCTCCTAAGTCTCCATTGGCAGGTGGCTTCTTCACCATTAGCGCCACCTGGGAAGCCTCCAAACAAGGACCTCTCACAAAACCACAGTACAACTACCTAAAGCCAGAAATTAATCAATGCAACATTGTTATTTAATCAATGCGTGCTTAGTGGCCTCAGTCATGTTCGACTCCCTGTGACCCCATGGGCTGTAGCCTGCCAGGCTCCTCTGTCCAAGGGATTCTCCAGGCAAGAATACAGGAGCGGGTAGACATTACCTTCTCCAGGGATCTTTCTGACCCAGGGAGTGAAGCTTGGTCCCCCACATTGCAGGAAGATTCTTTACAGTCTGAGCCACAGGGAAGAATAATGAACTTTATTAAAAATGTGTCAATTTTTCCACTAGTGCTTTTCATTTCATTTTCATTTAGTTTCATCTCAAACATTTTCCCACAGTTCGGGACCTAATCCAGGATCACATATTGCATTTAGTTCTCATGTATATTTCTGTCTTTAAAAATGAGTAAATTTGTGTTTTACTTGATAGTGGCCTTGATTTTTTTTTCTTTTCTTGCTATTGTGAGTCAGGGCCTTGTAATTGAAAGTTTTTCTGCTTCTGGGAATCATGGCTGTATCTTAAGTGGCTGGCAGACCCGGTGATGGAAAATATATAAATCCAGTAAATTCCCTGGTTGTCAAAGGGTTAGGATCACGCTCTCAGTGAGGAGGGCCCAGGTAGTCAGGGAATAAAGTTAACTGTGGGGCATGGCCAAGTAAATCCCATAAATTGACACAAACTTGAACTCAGACCTGCCAGTTCCTAGCTGTGTGACTTTGGGAAAATTGCTTCACTTCTCTGAGCAGCAATTTCCTCTATAAGCTGTAGATCATAATCTGAGTCTTGGAAAGTCAGTATGAGGATAAATGAAATAGATAATATCTAATGAAAACTTATCCACTGCAGGGCCTGGTGGAAGGAGCTTTACAGGCACTTTCTCCCATTCCCAGAGGGAATCCTTTTATATTATTTGAAACTGTGTTTTCATTTTCTTAGATTTAAACCACAAAGTAGTTTAAGTAAACTTTTAAAGACTGTTCATTACCTCAACTTTTCCTGGTGGCTCAGAGGTTAAAGCATCTGCCTGGAATGCTGGAGACCCAGGTTCGATCCCTAGGTCGGGAAGATCCCCTGGAGAAGGAAATGGCAACCCACTCCAGTACTCTTGCCTGGGGAATCCCATGGAGGGAGGAGCTTGGTAGGCTACAGTCCATGGGGTCGCAAAGAGTTGGACATGACTGAGCGACTTCACTTCACTTCACTTCAAACATTTAAAAGATCTCTATAACATNGCACCCCACTCCAGTACTCTTGCCTGGAGAATCGCATGGAGGGAGGAGCTTGGTAGGCTACAGTCCATGGGGTCGCAAAGAGTTGGACATGACTGAGCGACTTCACTTCACTTCACTTCAAACATTTAAAAGATCTCTATAACATTTTTTTTTTTTGGTATATGTCAATTCCAAACTCCTAATTTATCCCTCCCTCTGCTTTCCCTCTGGTAAACGTAAGTTTGTTTTCTAGGTCTGTGAGTCTATTTCTGTTTTATAAGTTAATTTGTATCACATTCTGATTCCACATATAAGTGATATCATATGATGCTTATCTTTGTTTGACTTATTTCCTTTCATGTGATGATTTCTAGGTCTGTCCATGTTGCTGCAGATGGCATTATTTTATTCTTTTTAATGGCTGAGCAATATTCCACTGAAGCACGTCTTCTTTATCCATTTACCTTCAGTGGACATTTAGGCTCTCTCCATGTCTTGGCTACGGTAAACAGTGCCGCGGCGGACATTGGGGTGCATGTATATTTTTGGATTAGAGTTTTCTCTGGATATATGCCCAGGAGTGGGATCACTGGATCATATGGCAACTCTCTTTTCAGTTTCTTGAGGAAACTACACTGTTCTCCACAGTGGTGCTTTTTTTTTCTACACCGTGTGCCTTGTGGGGTCTTAGGTCGCTGACCGGGGCTTGAAATCAGGCTCTCACCAGTGAGAACACAGAGTTCTAACCACTGGGGGAAAGAATTCCCAGTGGTGCTTTTATAAATGAAAGTTTTCGCTTTGAGATAATTGTAGATTCACGTGCAGTTGTAAGACATAATTCAGAGAGAGCTCATGTACCCTTTATCCATGTTGCCCCTTTGGGAACTTCTTGCAAAACACTGGTACAGCATCTCGGCCAGGATCCTGGCACTGACGCAGCTGAGATGCAGGACATGCCCATCACACAAGCGTCCCTCCTGCTCTGCTTTTCTAGTCACACCTGCTTTCTTCTCTCCTTCATCCCCTCCATCACCTGTCAGCCACAAATCTATCCTCCAGTTCCCTAATTACACTATTTCAGAAATCTTATATATGTAGAACCACACGGTATGTAACCTTTGGGGACTGGCTTTTTGCATCCAGCATAACTCTCTGGAGACTCATGTTACCTGAAGAAATGGTTGTTTTTTGTTTATTGCTGGCTAGTAATAAACAAAAATTGCATGGTGTGTCACGCTCTATAGCTTGCTTTCTAGAGCTTAGTTAACTTGAGTTGCATTAAATTGGTCACACAGTTCAGTTGGCATCACCAACTCAATGGACATGAGTTTGAGCAAGCTCCGGAAATTGGTGATGGCCAGGGAAGCCTGGCGTGCTGCATCTATGGGTCACAAAAGNAAGAAGGTGAGAAGAAGAAAAAGAAGGTGAAAAGAAGAAGAAGAAGAAGGTGAGAAGAAGAATAAGAAGAAAAAGAAGAAGAAGATGAAGATGAAGTAGAAGAAGAGGAAGAAGAAGAAGTAGAAGAAGAAGAAAGTGAGAAGAAGAAGAAGGTGAGAAAAAAAAGAAGAAGTTGAGATGAAGAAGTAGGTGAGAAGAAAAAAAGGAAGGTAAGTAAAAGATGAAGAAGGAGAGAAGAAGAAGAAGAAAAAGAAGAAGACGTTTCAAAGAAGAAGGAGAAAAACAAGAAGAAGGTGAGAAGAAGAAGAAGATGGTGACAAGAAGAAGAGGAAGGTGAAAAAAAGAAGAAAAAGAAGATGAAGAATGTAGAAGAAGAAGAAAAAGAAGAAAGTGAGAAGGA
>SJYW01049898.1:831526-846797 GCA_006410735.1 Raphicerus campestris
CACTAGTGCTTTTCATTTCATTTTCATTTAGTTTCATCTCAAACATTTTCCCACAGTTCGGGACCTAATCCAGGATCACATATTGCATTTAGTTCTCATGTATATTTCTGTCTTTAAAAATGAGTAAATTTGTGTTTTACTTGATAGTGGCCTTGATTTTTTTTTCTTTTCTTGCTATTGTGAGTCAGGGCCTTGTAATTGAAAGTTTTTCTGCTTCTGGGAATCATGGCTGTATCTTAAGTGGCTGGCAGACCCGGTGATGGAAAATATATAAATCCAGTAAATTCCCTGGTTGTCAAAGGGTTAGGATCACGCTCTCAGTGAGGAGGGCCCAGGTAGTCAGGGAATAAAGTTAACTGTGGGGCATGGCCAAGTAAATCCCATAAATTGACACAAACTTGAACTCAGACCTGCCAGTTCCTAGCTGTGTGACTTTGGGAAAATTGCTTCACTTCTCTGAGCAGCAATTTCCTCTATAAGCTGTAGATCATAATCTGAGTCTTGGAAAGTCAGTATGAGGATAAATGAAATAGATAATATCTAATGAAAACTTATCCACTGCAGGGCCTGGTGGAAGGAGCTTTACAGGCACTTTCTCCCATTCCCAGAGGGAATCCTTTTATATTATTTGAAACTGTGTTTTCATTTTCTTAGATTTAAACCACAAAGTAGTTTAAGTAAACTTTTAAAGACTGTTCATTACCTCAACTTTTCCTGGTGGCTCAGAGGTTAAAGCATCTGCCTGGAATGCTGGACACCCAGGTTCGATCCCTAGGTCGGGAAGATCCCCTGGAGAAGGAAATGGCACCCCACTCCAGTACTCTTGCCTGGAGAATCGCATGGAGGGAGGAGCTTGGTAGGCTACAGTCCATGGGGTCGCAAAGAGTTGGACATGACTGAGCGACTTCACTTCACTTCACTTCAAACATTTAAAAGATCTCTATAACATTTTTTTTTTTTGGTATATGTAAATTCCAAACTCCTAATTTATCCCTCCCTCTGCTTTCCCTCTGGTAAACGTAAGTTTGTTTTCTAGGTCTGTGAGTCTATTTCTGTTTTATAAGTTAATTTGTATCACATTCTGATTCCACATATAAGTGATATCATATAATGCTTATCTTTGACTTATTTCCTTTAGTGTGATGATTTCTAGGTCTATCCATGTTGCTGCAGATGGCATTATTTTATTCTTTTTAATGGCTGAGCAATATTCCACTGAAGCATGTCTTCTTTATCCATTTACCTTCAGTGGACATTTAGGCTCTCTCCATGTCTTGGCTACGGTAAACAGTGCCGCGGCGGACATTGGGGTGCATGTATATTTTTGGATTAGAGTTTTCTCTGGATATATGCCCAGGAGTGGGATCACTGGATCATATGGCAACTCTCTTTTCAGTTTCTTGAGGAAACTACACTGTTCTCCACAGTGGTGCTTTTTTTTTCTACACCGTGTGCCTTGTGGGGTCTTAGGTCGCTGACCGGGGCTTGAAATCAGGCTCTCACCAGTGAGAACACAGAGTTCTAACCACTGGGGGAAAGAATTCCCAGTGGTGCTTTTATAAATGAAAGTTTTCGCTTTGAGATAATTGTAGATTCACGTGCAATTATAAGACATAATTCAGAGAGAGCTCATGTACCCTTTATCCATGTTGCCCCTTTGGGAACTTCTTGCAAAACACTGGTACAGCATCTCGGCCAGGATCCCGGCACTGACGCAGCTGAGATGCAGGACATGCCCATCACACAAGTGTCCCTCCTGCTCTGCTTTTCTAATCACACCTGCTTCCTTCTCTCCTTCATCCCCTCCATCACCCATCAGTCACAAATCTATCCTCCAGTTCCCTAATTACACTATTTCAGAAATCTTATATATGTAGAACCACACAGTATGTAACCTTTGGGGACTGGCTTTTTGCATCCAGCATAACTCTCTGGAGACTCATGTTGCCTGAAGAAATGGTTGTTTTTTGTTTATTGCTGGCTAGTAATAAATATATATTGCATGGTGTGTCACGCTCTATAGCTTGCTTTCTAGAGCTTAGTTAACTTGAGTTGCATTAAATTGGTCACACAGTTCAGCTGGCATCACCAACTCAATGGACATGAGTTTGAGCAAGCTCCGGAAATTGGTGATGGCCAGGGAAGCCTGGCGTGCTGCAGTCTATGGGTCACAAAAAGTCGGACACGACTGAGCGACTGAACTGAACTGAACATTAAGTTGGTCACACAGTAGGGCACACAAACGTCTCCAGGCCAGAAAGTAGTCAGACTGTATTTCCACTACAAGAGCAATACTTGAGAAAAAAATTTTTTTTTCTGGAAAACCTTTTCAAAACTTGAAATCAGAGATTCTTATTTTCCAATAGTGAGAGTATTAAAAATAAAACAATTCTCAAGAAACAAGATTGTTGAAATATGAAAAATTCCCAACAATTGATAAGACACTCTGGAGCAAGATCTCTAACAACACGCAATGTTGAGGCATAATGATTTTTCTCATAATTGCCAATTCTGTAAAAGTAAGAAAAACAAATCCAGGCGGAATGGTTTGGCAAGTTTCATGAATCCAGCTTAAGTTTTGCATTTTTGGTGCTGGTACCTTGCACTTCCTTCAGTTACAGGACCTAAGAAAGGGAGCATCAACGCCAAGTCTAAGTGACTCTAGAGGAGCTGTGATTGGCAGGTGGGGGAGGGCCATGAATGAGCTATGGCTCCCGTGGCAGGCTTAAATGATAATACTTGATGTAAAAACTCAAGTTACGCCAGGCAGGACATTTAGCACATAAGTGAATAAATGAACTGTTTATAAATTGACATTTGACTCTTCATTCTACATCCCCAGAAAGTTTGGGTTTTCAAGTTGACCCCCACACTTTTTTAAAATAACATATTCTCACTAGGAAAATGGGAGATCACTTTCCATTTGGCTGTCAGGGAAAGTTTTCCGCCTGTCTTGGATGTGGGGTAAGAATTTAACTACGTCTCCTCTGGCCGTTTAACTTCCAACACAGTCAAGGCAGCGCTGATAGAAATAAACGTGGAAGCAGGGCCGCAGGTTGGGAGCTGATGTGCATTAGAACTTCCCTGAACACCTCGAGTTTGCAGTTTTTAGGATGCCCTGAGTTGACCTGCAGGAAGGTAATTTAGCTAGTTTGCTACCCATTTAAGCCTCAGGCATGTTCAAGGTATACGTTTTTTTCCCCCATCAGGATTCTAACAGTATAATTTATTTTCTCCATTAGTGTTCACTCCTGAATGCTGGTTTGGATGCTTTTTCGGAAGACATGGAGCCACTTGACAGTGTGGGTTTTGGCTTTGCTAAAATTAATGAAATTAAATTAGTGGCCCCAGGCACTGGATGGTGGTCTTTTAAATTTTCTCCTTTGTAAGCAGGAAGGTAACTGACTGTACTCTTCAGTATTACTGCAAGTGAGTGAGTTGGCACAGGTGTGGCAGGTGTGTGGGTATAGGCTGACACAGGTGGTGGCACACATAGGTGGTAGCTTGGCACAGGTGTGTCCTGGGCTTAAACAGAGTCCCCAGAGGTTGACCATCTGCCCTTTGCCTGCAGACCTCGGCTCCCACCATGGGATCTGTCCAGCCCTCCCTCCCGCTGGAGTGGGCTCACTGGAAGATGGGGAAAGAGCTTATGTCTCTTGGTGTTAGTTTACTGTAGTGTTAGTCGCTTAGTCGTGTCTGACTCGTTGCGACCTCATGGATGGAGTCCACCAGGCTCCTCTTGTCCATGGGCTTCTCTAGGCAAGAACACAGGAACAGGATGCCATTCAGGGGATCTTCCTGACCCAGGGATCGAACCTGGATCTCTGGCATTGTAGGCAGATTCTTTACCAGCTGAGCCACCAGGGAAGCCAAAATCACATCCCATTGTCCCTGGGTGGGCTTGAATCACCAACATTTTGTTTAACAGCTGAATGTACTAACCGATTGCGCCAGAATTCCCATCAGGATGCCTGTGTGGAGGGGTGTGTGTGTGTGTCTAGCGGCTGAGTCCTTTCCTCAAAACCCAGTCCTCTTCTCCCCAGACTGGCAGACAGGTGAGGACTGTGGTCATCTGGCCAGCCTCTCTGCACCTGGCCTGCACACTCTGTGGAGTCCCGGCCCTGCTCTCAACTGGACATCTCGGGCACCTGGGTTCCTTTTTGCCTTGAGTCCAGAGGTCAGCCTCACCTAGGGGACCCGCAGCCCAGAATAAGCTCTGTGGAGGTCTGAACCCCTTGTGGGAGACAGGCTCAAATCTTTCCCTGTAGGATACCCCCAAAGCTCCAGGCACATCAAAGGAGTGGCTGCCCGGGCTTGTCTACAGTATTCCGTGCCAGTCCTCAGGTGACCGCTAGGGGGCAGTGTGGCCCGACTCCTGCTGCCGCCTGACGCCGCTCGGCCCAGCCCCGCTGGTTGAGCAGCGCTGTGTGCTGCAGCTCAGAGCCACAGCCACGGCTGTCGTCACGGCCTACAACCCGCTGCTTCTCCCCCTCGACCACAGCCCCAGGTCAGAAACCCTTTCTTGCCTCTGAGCCCCGGAACGTCTCCTTCATGGGACTCCTGGGGGCTGAGCAGCCGGAAATCTCACTTGGCTTGTGGCATATTCTGGCATTTCTTGCAAGTTTTGCTTTTAGTGTAACATTTCTACATTCAGGTTTACGTTTCCTGGGGAAAGGAATGTATCTTCATTTTTCTTTGATTTATCCCCGTCTCTGCTAGCCAAGAGCTCCCCACCCCAACTGCCTCCTCCACCCCTTCACTCACTGCCAAGCAGTCCTTAGCTTGGCACTAGGTCCAACAGGGTCTCGACGTGTACGTGTAGTGATGGGGTGGTGCTGGCCGGGGAGCGATCCAGAAACCGTACGTGAGGCCCAGGCCTGCTCGGTGCTGGGTATTTCTGGGTGTGTGTGCGGTCGCTTCAGTCCTGTCTGACTCTGCAACTCTATGCCCTGCAGCCCACCAGGCTCCTCTGCCCATGGGATTCTCCAGGCAAGAATCGTGGAGTGGCTGCCACAGCCTTCTCCAGGGGATCTTCCCGACCCAGGGACTGAACTCCTGTCTCTGCCTCTTGCATTGCCGGCGGTTTCTTTAGCATCTGAGCCTCTGGGGAAGGACCCGCGAAAATGACATGCTTTCCCCGTAACCTCTTCAGGGACTGGAGGACTAAAAGGACAAACACAGCAGTTAGGAGCTGAAGGCCTAGGAGGCAATCAGGCATCCCTTTTGAAAGCCTCTCGTCTCTGGGATGACCACTTTGATGACACCACGAGCTGTGTATACAGCATGGCTTCTTGGCAAGTGTAGGGGGCTTCTCAGGTCACTGACGGCAGTGACGACCAAGGGGTTCCATGAGAACGAGGCTGCGAGGATGCTGTGGGAAGCTCATTGCCCTAAACCTCCGAGCTAGGTTGTGGTTCTTTGACCTTGTATTATGTCTCTGTTTTATGCTTTTCTAAACCCTCTCATATTTTTTTTCCCATTGGTTGGTACCCAGCCTGTTGTGGGAGCTGGGACATTTGTTGGGGAGACTGTCTGGAGTCGCTGAGCTGATGGTGGAAGTCAGGATGGAAAGGGGATTGTTCTCTTGACACCTTCTGTCTTCTCCTCACTTTCACTCCTGCTTGGAAATGGATGCTGTTGGGAACCTCCCTGGTGGTCCAGGGGCCGAGAGCGCTCCCAGTGCAGGGGGCCGGGGTTCGATCCCTGGTCAGGGAAATAGATCCCACATGTAACAGTTAAGAGTTCACATGCAGCAACTAAGACCTGGCACAGCCAAATAAATGAATAAGTAAAATTAAGAAGAGAAACGAATGCTGTCTTCAGGGCAGGAGGGCACTGTGGGGCAGCGCCTTGGGCACCCTGGCAGTGCCATGTCTGTGTTCCTGTCACCCGCACGAGTGGCCAGTCACTGTGTCATCCGGTAACTTCTGAACTGGCCTCGGTTACTCAAAGCGTGGTCTGTGGACCAGCAGCATCAGCTGGAGCGCGTTGGAGCTGCAGTGTCCCGGCCCACCCCAGGGCTGCGCCGGAGCCCAAGGGGCTGCCATCCTCCCCACGAAACCTGTGTGGTCAGCGCGGCCTGTTGAGTGAATGGTCATCAGTCATGGTATGTGTGTCAGTGGTTGACGGGTCCTCCTTCCCAGGCCCTCAGTGATAGATATAGGGACCCCCAGGTAGGCAGCTCTCTGCTCTGAGCTCAGGGGTCAGATTTGCATTACAACCCCCAAGGGCCTCCTGAAGACCGCTGGACTGACTCTAGGCCCGCATGGAGGTCACTGAAGCCCAGCGGGGCCCACAGCCCGAGGACACTGTGTCTGTGGCCTCTCCCCTCTCACAAGGCCACTTCTGACCCTTCATTCTCCTCCAGGAGGGCAGTCTTCCCCAGCGCCGACCCAAGCCAGACACTCAGCAGAAACCCTAGTCATTTCCTCTAATGCGAAGAGAAAGGCGCCCACTTCATTAACAACATGAATCCCAGAGGGTCTGCATCAGTCTTAATTCCTAAGCACACAGGGCCCACGTGTTCATAAAAATGCTCTGAAGAAGCCCTGGGAACCCCTGTACCACCCCTGGTAGCATCCTCCTGTAAACACACCCACATCCAGGGGTGGAGCACATTGTCGTAGAAAGAATGGTGTCAGCTGGAACTGAGCTGAATTCAGCCTAATGCAAAATTCATGCCAAAGGATGGATGGCAAATGAAAGATAGCTTATTAATCCAGCTTATTCAAGGCTCCTAAGAAACAGTCGGGTGGCAGAAGCAGCCCATGAATATTCTCGACGCTAATTGGGACGGTGCTTTGGGCCTCTGCTGGGCGGAGGTGGGAAGGGGCGAGGGTGGGCGGTGCTCACAGTCTCCTTTGGGAGCCAAAGAGTTGGGCCTGGCTGTGAGCGGCCACCTCCCGACTGTGGCCACCTCCCGACACGGCTAAGGGAGCCGTGTCCCTGCCCCATCTGGACGACTGGATCACAGCCCCCTGCAGCGCGCACCGTCAGCCTGTCCCCCCACTCCTCCCTACGGGTGCGCACGCGTGGGTGGAGCAGGATCTGTATGGAGACGCTCCTGATGAGGAGTCAGGGGCGGGGGGCGCACGGCAAGGGCGGGGGCCTGGCGTCCCAGCTCTGCGCCTGCCAGCCACATGGCTTCAGGGACACCCCCTGCCCCGCTTGACTTTAGCTTCCCCTGCTCTAAGGTTCCACGAGTCCGGTGTGCAGAGTCCTGGAAGGGGTCTGGTGAGCACTCGGTACACAGCAGCTGTGCCACGTCGATTCGCACGGTGGTCCCCACTGACCTCCATCCCCTGAGGGTGGCCTGGTCTACTGCTTGCTTTAAAACATTTTTAAGGCCTTTTAAAAAATGTGTGGGCTCAGTCGCTCTTCAGTCGTGTCAAACTCTTTTCGACCCCATGGACTGTAGCCCACCAGGCTCCTCTGTCCGTGGGATTATCCTGTCAAGAATACGGGAGTGGGTTGCCATGCCCTCCTCCAGGGGATCTTCCTGACCCAGGGGTCAAATTCGAGTCTCTTACGTTTTCTGTATTGGCAGGTGGGTTCTTTACCACTAGCACCACCTGGGAAGATCCTTTTTAGATAAATATTTATTTAAGAGTCGTTTTTAAATTTCCAGTTACTTGGCTGCTCCAGGATTTAGTTGTGGCAATGTGGGCTCTCATTCCCTGACCGGGGATCAAACTCAGGCCCCCTACAGTGGGGGAGTGGCGTCAGCCACTGGACCACCGGGGAAGTCCCTAAGAGTAGCTTTAAGATCTCCAAAAAGCTGAGAGGGAGGTGCAGAAATTTCCATAGACACCCTCACCCTCACCACATGCAGCGTCCACCGCCAGAGTGGTGTCTTTGTTACAGCTGATGTACTTGCACTGATGGATCATTGTCACCCAAAGTCCATAGTTTACTTGCGTTCACTCTCAGTGTTGTACATTCTGTGGGTTTGGACAACTACGTAATGATATGTGTCCATCATTATAGTAGCGGACAGNACATGCAGCGTCCCCCGCCAGAGTGATGTCTTTGTTACAGCTGATGTACTTGCACTGATGGATCATTGTCACCCAAAGTCCATAGTTGCGTTCACTCTCAGTGTTGTACATTCTGTGGGTTTGGACAACTATGTAATGATATGTGTCCGTCATTATAGTAGCGGACAGGGTATTTCTTGTTTTCAGTTGTGCTGGATAGTAGTTGCAGCAAGCAGGATCTTCGTTCCCTGACCAGGGGTCGAACCCAGGCCTCCAGCATTGGGAGCACAGAGTCTTAACCACTGGACCACCAGGGAAGTCCTGCACACACAGTATTTTCACCGCCCTAAAAGCCCTCTGTGCCCCACCTATTCCTCTCTCCCTTCCTTCTGACCCCTCACAACCACTGAAAGGACCTTTTAACAGTCGCCACAGCTTTGCTTTTTTCTGGAATGTCATATAGTTGGAATAATACAGTGTGTAGCCTTTTCAGATAGACTTCTTTCACTTAGTAATAGGAACTTAAGGTTTCCTCCTCGTCTGTTCATATCCTGATGGCTCATTTCTTTTTGGTATTGAATACTATTTCATTCTCTACGGGTATCACAGTTTTTTTTTTTTTTTCTTTTTTAAAATGCATTCACCTACTGAAGGATGTCTTGGTTGCTTCCAAGTTTTGACAATTATGAATAAAGCTGCTATAAACATCTGTGTGCAGGTTTTTGTGTGAACATATGCTTTCAACTTCTTGGGATGGATGCCAAGGAGAGTGATTGCTGGATCATATGGCAAGAAGATGTTTAGTTTTGTAAGAAGACTAAAGCTGTCTCCCAAAGTGGCTGTACCACTTTGTGTTCTCACTGGCAGTGAGGGGACATTCCTGCTGCTCCACAGCATCACCAGCATTTGGGGTAGCCAGTGTCCTGGAGTTTGGACATTCCAATAGGTGTGCAGTGGCATCTCATGTTGTACAGTGACTTTACCTAGTAAACAGCACTGCAAAGGTGATGGAGTACCCCCTCTGTGATTAGATCACAACAGCCACGACTTTCCTATTGTTAGCTCTATCTCTCTCTGGCCCTCTGCTTGCTCGCTCTGTTTACCAGCTCCATGTGGCAAGGATCAGGAGAAGGTCTCCAGGCAACAGCCAGTGAGGAACGGAGGCCCTCAATCCAAGAACTTGAGAGGAACAGAATCCTGCCACCAACCACTTATGTGAGTTTGGAATCAGATCCACCCCCTGGCTGACTTGCTGGTGAGTGCAACCCCAGTGGTACCTTCAGTGCAGCGTGGGAGAGACCCAGATCCAGAGGCCCCAGCTAAGTCACGCTTGCATTCCGGACCCACAGAAACTGTGAGAAAGCAAATACTGTTTTTCAGACAGTAACTTTTGGGATCTTTTGTTATGCAGCAGTAGCTAACAGACACAGTAGCCCCCAGAGTATGTTTATTATATTAACTGTCCTAACTCTGGTTGCTGATATTGACAGGGTGCAGAGCTAAATCACAGAGAAGAGGAATTTCTAGAATACTGATTTCTCAGCCCCCATGCTGACTTAGTTCACTTGGGTTGAGCCCCAGAGGAGGCTGAAACACACCCCTAGCAGGAAAAAAATGTTGTTACAGATCATTGACTGACTATTGCAAAGAAGCAGAGAGCGTTGAAAAAATGCTGAGTTCTGGCCTTGTTGTAGAAGACTCTGATTCAGTAGACTAAGAGTTAGACCAGGGATCTGAAGTTCAAAAAAACAACCTCTGGTGTTTCTCACAATCGTTTTGGGTTGGGAACTCTTGGGTTAGGTGATATTTGCATTATTTAGCTAATGTGCACATTTCCTGCATTGTCTGCCTAATATTAAAACAGTGGCTTCTATTCCTGACTGCACACTATGATCACTGGGGGAGCTTTTAAAAAAATACCCTACCTGGCGCACCACCCCAGACCAATTAAACCAGAGTCTCTGGGGTGGGGGGGCTCTGGCACTAATATTTTTAAAAGCTCTTCTGTTAAATCTAATGTGCAATGAGGGTTGAGATCTTCTGTTNGAAAGCCCTCTGTGCCCCACCTATTCCTCTCTCCCTTCCTTCTAACCCCTCACAGCCACTGAAAGGACCTTTTAACAGTCTCCACAGCTTTGCTTTTTTCCAGAACGTCATATAGTTGGAATAATACAGTACGTAGCCTTTTCAGGTAGACTTCTTTCACTTAGTAATAGGAACTTAAGGTTTCCTCCTCATCTGTTCATATCCTGATGGCTCATTTCTTTTTGGTATTGAATACTATTTCATTCTCTACGGGTATCACAGTTTTTTTTTCTTTTTTAAAATGCATTCACCTACTGAAGGATGTCTTGGTTGCTTCCAAGTTTTGACAATTATGAATAAAGCTGCTATAAACATCTGTGTGCAGGTTTTTGTGTGAACATATGCTTTCAACTTCTTGGGATGGATACCAAGGAGAGTGATTGCTGGATCATATGGCAAGAAGATGTTTAGTTTTGTAAGAAGACTAAAGCTGTCTCCCAAAGTGGCTGTACCACTTTGTGTTCTCACTGGCAGTGAGGGGACATTCCTGCTGCTCCACAGCATCACCAGCATTTGGGGTAGCCAGTGTCCTGGAGTTTGGACATTCCAATAGGTGTGCAGTGGCATCTCATGTTGTACAGTGACTTTACCTAGTAAACAGCACTGCAAAGGTGATGGAGTACCCCCTCTGTGATTAGATCACAACAGCCACGACTTTCCTATTGTTAGCTCTATCTCTCTCTGCCCCTCTGCTTGCTCGCTCTGTTTACCAGCTCCATGTGGCAAGGATCAGGAGAAGGTCTCCAGGCAACAGCCAGTGAGGAACGGAGGCCCTCAATCCAAGAACTTGAGAGGAACAGAATCCTGCCACCAATCACTTATGTGAGTTTGGAATCAGATCCACCCCCTGGCTGACTTGCTGGTGAGTGCAACCCCAGTGGTACCTTCAGTGCAGCGTGGGAGAGACCCAGATCCAGAGGCCCCAGCTAAGTCACGCTTGCATTCCGGACCCACAGAAACTGTGAGAAAGCAAATACTGTTTTTCAGACAGTAACTTTTGGGATCTTTTGTTATGCAGCAGTAGCTAACAGACACAGTAGCCCCCAGAGTATGTTTATTATATTAACTGTCCTAACTCTGGTTGCTGATATTGACAGGGTGCAGAGCTAAATCACAGAGAAGAGGAATTTCTAGAATACTGATTTCTCAGCCCCCATGCTGACTTAGTTCACTTGGGTTGAGCCCCAGAGGAGGCTGAAACACACCCCTAGCAGGAAAAAAATGTTGTTACAGATCATTGACTGACTATTGCAAAGAAGCAGAGAGCGTTGAAAAAATGCTGAGTTCTGGCCTTGTTGTAGAAGACTCTGATTCAGTAGACTAAGAGTTAGACCAGGGATCTGAAGTTCAAAAAAACAACCTCTGGTGTTTCTCACAATCGTTTTGGGTTGGGAACTCTTGGGTTAGGTGATATTTGCATTATTTAGCTAATGTGCACATTTCCTGCATTGTCTGCCTAATATTAAAACAGTGGCTTCTATTCCTGACTGCACACTATGATCACTGGGGGAGCTTTTAAAAAAATACCCTACCTGGCGCACCACCCCAGACCAATTAAACCAGAGTCTCTGGGGTGGGGGGGCTCTGGCACTAATATTTTTAAAAGCTCTTCTGTTAAATCTAATGTGCAATGAGGGTTGAGATCTTCTGTTTTAAACCTTTAATGAACACACAAAATTTACTCATCATCTGTGTTTGGAGGCTGTGTTTGATTATTGTCTGTTTTTAGTCTTTCATAGGACTGATTTTTTATTCAAGATGTGAGTTTTCCAGTGTAGCCCGATCTGTGTAAACCTGTTTGGATCTGATCTCCCTTTGAGCTGAAGACTAGCATTCCACCAAGGTGGCTGAAGATGGCACTTGCTTTAAATAGTTTTTTGGGCAGCTTCACCTATTATTGGTTAATTCTTTGGGTTTGTGGAAGAACTGAACCTTGAGGTCTTTTCCACACACACTGCTCTTGAAACACTCTCCTCTATTAGGCGTTTTGCAGGTGATTCTTTTGATGGTGGTGACCAGAGAGGCAGTGAGCCTGGGTCCTGGAGAGCTGGAGGGGCGACCCTTTAGGGCAGGTCAATAAAGCAAAGGGGCTTCCCTGGTAGTTCATTGGTAAAGAATCTTCCTGCCAATGCAGGAGACGTGGGTTCGATCCCTGGGTTGAGAAGATACCCTGGAGAAGGGAATGTCAACCCACTCCAGTATTCTTGCCTGGGAAATTCCATGGACAGAGGAACCTGGTGGTCACGACTTAATGACTAAACAGCAACAAATCCATTCACAAATGCTGCAAAGTACGTTTAGGAAGAACTTTGCCGCGTGCTCTTAGAGACAGCCTCAGAAATGCATGCGTCAACACTGGAACAAGGGTATGCAGTGTGGAGTGGGGTGAGATGTCAGGCAGACATTTTATTGCCCGTCAGCTACCTACTAGGTGTTTGCCTGACTTTTGTGATGATTAATCCTTTAAATATTGGTTCCCAAAATATGCTACCAAAATCAGCAACATCAGCATCACCTGGGACATAGATAGAAACGCACATTCGGACTACTCAGTCATAAAGAATAATGAAATAATGCCATGTTCAGCAATCCATGGACCTGGAGATGATCATACTGACTGAAGTAAGTCAGAAAGAGGAAGACAAACACCATATGATATTACTTATATACAGAATCTAAAATATGGCCCAGACGAACTTATCTACGAAACAGACTCACGGACACAGAGCACAGACTTGTGGTTACCGAAGGGGTGGGGGATGGGAGAGGGAGGGACTGGAATTTGGGATTAGCAGATGCAAACTACCGTTGATAGCATGGATCAAAACAAGGTCCTACTGTGCAGCACAGGGAGCTATGTTCAACATTCTAGGATGAACCATAATGGGGAAGATTATGGAAAAGAATGTATATATATGTATGTATGTCTAAATGATTCACTTTGCTGTATAGAAGAAATTAATACAGCATTGTAAATCAGCTATAAGGTGCACATGCGTGTCTGACTCATTCAGACCCCATGGACTGTAGCCCACCAGGCTCCTCTGTCCCTGGGATTTCCCTGGCAAGAATACTGGACTGAGTTGCAGTTTCCTCCTCCAGAGGATCTTCCCAACTCAGGGATCAAACCTACCTCTTGTGTCTCTTGCATTGGCAAGGATATTCTTTACTATAGTGCCACCTGGGAAGCTATACTTGAATAAAATAAATTAAAAAAAAAAAGAAGAAACCACTCCTTCTTACACCTTAATCTTGGACTTCTAGCTTCCAGAAATGAGAAAGTAAGTTTCTGTTGTTTAATGTCCTCCACCAAAGGAAAAAAAAAAAAAAAAGAAAGAAAGAAAGAAAGAAAAAAAGCTCATTTTCGGGCCACCTGGGACCTGGTGAATCCGAAACTATGAAGGTGGGCCCCAAAGTGCATGTTTTAAGCCCTCAGATCTTCAGGTTTGAGAAGCACTGCGTAAAACATCCTTGGTCCTTTAAATAACCCTATGTGTTATCATTCTCATGTAGATAATGAACCCTTAGGAAGGTGCTATCTCCAAACTGCCCCAAACAGGAAGTGGCCTCACAAAACTGAAATACACACCCAAGTCAGCCCAACCCCAAAGACCCCAGAGCTCGCACCATATCCATCCTGCCTGCAAAGAAAACCCAGAGTCTACTTTTATTTCCAGCTCCTCCTAACACTCCCTTTCCCCCAAGGGCAGCCCACCCCTTTCTCCCTTTTGTGGTCCTCTCTCAGTCAAGGGAGCCTTCTCTGCCTTGCTCTCTGAGTTTTGTCTGTTAAGAGGTTTGAAGAGGTGGTATCAGCAGTTGTTGCTCAGTTGCTCAGTCGTGTCTGACTGTTTGTGACTCCATGCAGTGCAGCACACCAGGCTTCCCTGTCCTTCGCTATATCTTGGAGAACGCTCAAACTCATGTCCATTGAGTCGGTGATGCCATCCAACCATCTTATCCTTTGTCATCCCCTTTTCCTCCTGCCTTCAACCTTTTCCAGCATCAGGATATCAATAGTGCCTGGTATCATTCTGAGTAGTCTTTGCAAACAAGAAAACAATGCCAGCAAGTCAATCTTATGTGCAAACGGCAGTAAAATCCCACTAACTGCCTTCCTAGCTCTGGTTTTATAGAATAAAATCAATGACAGTTCTGTTAGTCTGGGTCATTTTAAAGGCAAAAGACACTGGGCATCTGGAGAGTGGGTTCAAGGATGGAGGCTGTGTCTCACTGATGCTCAGTCCGGAAGGAAGTTAACAGAGTGCTTAAACCTTTAGTCTCCAGCACCTCAGCCACCAGACCACCCCACCAGAGGAGGGCAGCTCATTAGCATAAGGTGACCCTGAAGCTCTGGCTTTCAGCCTCTCCAAGACTCAGAGCCACGAGAGGGCAGCATCCACTAGAGCATCCCAAGCCTGTCCCTGATACTCGGGGGATTTCCAAATTAAAATAAAAAATATCCGCAGTCTGGAGAAGACCGTGAGAGATCCTTCATGCTGGCCCTGCCTCCATCCTTCCAGGGCTGTCTGAGCCTGAATCAATGTGAGGACCCTGGTCATAGAGTGATCAGGGAAAGGAGCTCCTCCAATCTCTTGTGTAATCAAAGGACTCATTTGTTTACATATTTCCCATCCTCCCAGTTATTTTTTATTGCAGCATAATTAAAACCTCCTAGTTTTTTATTCTAAAAAATTCTAACCTATAGACAAGCAGGAAGATGAACACCTGCTTACTCTTCACTCCAATCGGTCGATTATTAACTTTTAACTACATTTATCTCCGCTCTCTCTCTCTCCCTTTTTTAGTTGAACATTTTAAAGTAACTTGCAGACATTCTGCGGTTTCACCTCCCAGTGATTCAACATGCATCTCCTAAGAATGAAGACATTTCCCCACATGAGCACGACATCATTGTGACCCTCAAAAAATTTATCAATACTTGAATATTGGTAGCTCAGTTGGTAACGACTCTGCCTGCAATGCAGGAGACTCTGGTTTGATTCCTGGGTTGGGAAGATCCCCTGGAGAAAGAAATGGCAACCCACTCCAGTATTCTTGCCTGGAGAATCCCATGGACATAGGAGGCAGGTGGGCTATAGTCCATGGAGTGGAAAGTCAGACACGACTTAGTGACTAAACGACCGCCATGTAATACATGGTCCTGTGACCCCAGGTATGGTCTTCTTTTGATTGGAGTAGAGTTGCTTTAC
>SJYW01049898.1:847788-870047 GCA_006410735.1 Raphicerus campestris
GAAAAAATGCTGAGTTCTGGCCTTGTTGTAGAAGACTCTGATTCAGTAGACTAAGAGTTAGACCAGGGATCTGAAGTTCAAAAAAACAACCTCTGGTGTTTCTCACAATCGTTTTGGGTTGGGAACTCTTGGGTTAGGTGATATTTGCATTATTTAGCTAATGTGCACATTTCCTGCATTGTCTGCCTAATATTAAAACAGTGGCTTCTATTCCTGACTGCACACTATGATCACTGGGGGAGCTTTTAAAAAAATACCCTACCTGGCGTACCACCCCAGACCAATTAAACCAGGGTCTGTGGGGTGGGGGGGCTCTGGCACTAATATTTTTAAAAGCTCTTCTGTTAAATCTAATGTGCAATGAGGGTTGAGATCTTCTGTTTTAAACCTTTAATGAACACACAAAATTTACTCATCATCTGTGTTTGGAGGCTGTGTTTGATTATTGTCTGTTTTTAGTCTTTCATAGGACTGATTTTTTATTCAAGATGTGAGTTTTCCAGTGTAGCCCGATCTGTGTAAACCTGTTTGGATCTGATCTCCCTTTGAGCTGAAGGCTAGCATTCCACCAAGGTGGCTGAAGATGGCACTTGCTTTAAATAGTTTTTTGGGCAGCTTCACCTATTATTGGTTAATTCTTTGGGTTTGTGGAAGAACTGAACCTTGAGGTCTTTTCCACACACACTGCTCTTGAAACACTCTCCTCTATTAGGCGTTTTGCAGGTGATTCTTTTGATGGTGGTGACCAGAGAGGCAGTGAGCCTGGGTCCTGGAGAGCTGGAGGGGCGACCCTTTAGGGCAGGTCAATAAAGCAAAGGGGCTTCCCTGGTAGTTCATTGGTAAAGAATCTTCCTGCCAATGCAGGAGACGTGGGTTCGATCCCTGGGTTGAGAAGATACCCTGGAGAAGGGAATGTCAACCCACTCCAGTATTCTTGCCTGGGAAATTCCATGGACAGAGGAACCTGGTGGTCACGACTTAATGACTAAACAGCAACAAATCCATTCACAAATGCTGCAAAGTACGTTTAGGAAGAACTTTGCCGCGTGCTCTTAGAGACAGCCTCAGAAATGCATGCGTCAACACTGGAACAAGGGTATGCAGTGTGGAGTGGGGTGAGATGTCAGGCAGACATTTTATTGCCCGTCAGCTACCTACTAGGTGTTTGCCTGACTTTTGTGATGATTAATCCTTTAAATATTGGTTCCCAAAATATGCTACCAAAATCAGCAACATCAGCATCACCTGGGACATAGATAGAAACGCACATTCGGACTACTCAGTCATAAAGAATAATGAAATAATGCCATGTTCAGCAATCCATGGACCTGGAGATGATCATACTGACTGAAGTAAGTCAGAAAGAGGAAGACAAACACCATATGATATTACTTATATACGGAATCTAAAATATGGCCCAGATGAACTTATCTACGAAACAGACTCACGGACACAGAGCATAGACTTGTGGTTACCGAAGGGGTGAGGGATGGGAGAGGGAGGGACTGGAATTTGGGATTAGCAGATGCAAACTACCGTTGATAGCATGGATCAAAACAAGGTCCTACTGTGCAGCACAGGGAGCTATGTTCAACATTCTAGGATGAACCATAATGGGGAAGATTATGGAAAAGAATGTATATATATGTATGTATGTCTAAATGATTCACTTTGCTGTATAGAAGAAATTAATACAACATTGTAAATCAGCTATAAGGTGCACATGCGTGTCTGACTCATTCAGACCCCATGGACTGTAGCCCACCAGGCTCCTCTGTCCCTGGGATTTCCCTGGCAAGAATACTGGACTGAGTTGCAGTTTCCTCCTCCAGAGGATCTTCCCAACTCAGGGATCAAACCTACCTCTTGTGTCTCTTGCATTGGCAAGGATATTCTTTACTATAGTGCCACCTGGGAAGCTATACTTGAATAAAATAAATTAAAAAAAAAAAGAAGAAACCACTCCTTCTTACACCTTAATCTTGGACTTCTAGCTTCCAGAAATGAGAAAGTAAGTTTCTGTTGTTTAATGTCCTCCACCAAAGGAAAAAAAAAAAAAAAAAGAAAGAAAGAAAGAAAGAAAAAAAGCTCATTTTCGGGCCACCTGGGACCTGGTGAATCCGAAACTATGAAGGTGGGCCCCAAAGTGCATGTTTTAAGCCCTCAGATCTTCAGGTTTGAGAAGCACTGCGTAAAACATCCTTGGTCCTTTAAATAACCCTATGTGTTATCATTCTCATGTAGATAATGAACCCTTAGGAAGGTGCTATCTCCAAACTGCCCCAAACAGGAAGTGGCCTCACAAAACTGAAATACACACCCAAGTCAGCCCAACCCCAAAGACCCCAGAGCTCGCACCATATCCATCCTGCCTGCAAAGAAAACCCAGAGTCTACTTTTATTTCCAGCTCCTCCTAACACTCCCTTTCCCCCAAGGGCAGCCCACCCCTTTCTCCCTTTTGTGGTCCTCTCTCAGTCAAGGGAGCCTTCTCTGCCTTGCTCTCTGAGTTTTGTCTGTTAAGAGGTTTGAAGAGGTGGTATCAGCAGTTGTTGCTCAGTTGCTCAGTCGTGTCTGACTGTTTGTGACTCCATGCAGTGCAGCACACCAGGCTTCCCTGTCCTTCGCTATATCTTGGAGAACGCTCAAACTCATGTCCATTGAGTCGGTGATGCCATCCAACCATCTTATCCTTTGTCATCCCCTTTTCCTCCTGCCTTCAACCTTTTCCAGCATCAGGATATCAATAGTGCCTGGTATCATTCTGAGTAGTCTTTGCAAACAAGAAAACAATGCCAGCAAGTCAATCTTATGTGCAAACGGCAGTAAAATCCCACTAACTGCCTTCCTAGCTCTGGTTTTATAGAATAAAATCAATGACAGTTCTGTTAGTCTGGGTCATTTTAAAGGCAAAAGACACTGGGCATCTGGAGAGTGGGTTCAAGGATGGAGGCTGTGTCTCACTGATGCTCAGTCCGGAAGGAAGTTAACAGAGTGCTTAAACCTTTAGTCTCCAGCACCTCAGCCACCAGACCACCCCACCAGAGGAGGGCAGCTCATTAGCATAAGGTGACCCTGAAGCTCTGGCTTTCAGCCTCTCCAAGACTCAGAGCCACGAGAGGGCAGCATCCACTAGAGCATCCCAAGCCTGTCCCTGATACTCGGGGGATTTCCAAATTAAAATAAAAAATATCCACAGTCTGGAGAAGACCGTGAGAGATCCTTCATGCCGGCCCTGCCTCCATCCTTCCAGGGCTGTCTGAGCCTGAATCAATGTGAGGACCCTGGTCATAGAGTGATCAGGGAAAGGAGCTCCTCCAATCTCTTGTGTAATCAAAGGACTCATTTGTTTACATATTTCCCATCCTCCCAGTTATTTTTTATTGCAGCATAATTAAAACCTCCTAGTTTTTTATTCTAAAAAATTCTAACCTATAGACAAGCAGGAAGATGAACACCTGCTTACTCTTCACTCCAATCAGTCGATTATTAACTTTTAACTACATTTATCTCCGCTCTCTCTCTCTCCCTTTTTTAGTTGAACATTTTAAAGTAACTTGCAGACATTCTGCGGTTTCACCTCCCAGCGATTCAACATGCATCTCCTAAGAATGAAGACATTTCCCCACATGAGCACGACATCATTGTGACCCTCAAAATATTTATCAATACTTGAATATTGGTAGCTCAGTTGGTAACGACTCTGCCTGCAATGCAGGAGACTCTGGTTTGATTCCTGGGTTGGGAAGATCCCCTGGAGAAAGAAATGGCAACCCACTCCAGTATTCTTGCCTGGAGAATCCCATGGACATAGGAGGCAGGCGGGCTATAGTCCATGGAGTGGAAAGTCAGACACGACTTAGTGACTAAACGACCGCCATGTAATACATGGTCCTGTGACCCCAGGTATGGTCTTCTTTTGATTGGAGTAGAGTTGCTTTACGCTTGTGTTAGTTTCTGCTGTACAACGGTGTGAGCCAGTCATTTGTGTACATATATCCCCCCGCCCCCTCCCGCCCTCTAGGTCATCACAGGGCCCCGAGCTGGGCTGCCTGGGTTCCACAGCGGCTTCCCACCAGCTGTAGTTGTGACACACGGCAGTGTCTGCCTGTCTGTGCTCCTCTCCCAGTTCATCCGCCCTCCGCTTGCTCCCTCTGCCCCCAGTGTCCACAGTCTGTTCTGTGCATCTGAGTCTCTCTTCCTGCCCTGGAGACAGGCTCATCTGTTTCTACATTCCACATGTGTGTGTTAATATACCGTAGTTGCTTTTCTCTTTCTGTTCTTTGCAGGGATTTTCAGTCCTGGTCCAGAGTCCACTCAAGAACCATGCACTGCATTTAGTGATCATGTCTCTTAAGTTGCCCCCCCTATTTTTCTAGAACTGTCTTCCCTCTTTTTGAGGGAGAACTTTCTTCCAGGATTTTGAGATTCTTTTTGACAGTCCTGTTCGTTTGACTTGTAGAATGTCTGTCAGCCTGAATCTGTTTTGTTGTTCCTGTATGTTTAGATTCAAGGTCAATATTTTGACAAGAATTTGATCAGGTGTCCTTCCTGTGGCATCACCGTAGCTGGCGTGTGCTGCCACATGGCTCATTCCTGGAGATGCTGAGCTGGGGCCCCTGATGGGGTAGAAGACCCGAATTTCGGGTCCCGCTGTGTGACTGCAGACCAGACACTTAACCCCTTGAGCCTGAGTTCTCTCCTTTGTCCAGTGAAAGGTTTGGACTTGATAATGTGTGGATTCNGGTTGGGAAGATCCCCTGGAGAAAGAAATGGCAACCCACTCCAGTATTCTTGCCTGGAGAATCCCATGGACATAGGAGGCAGGCGGGCTATAGTCCATGGAGTGGAAAGTCAGACACGACTTAGTGACTAAACGACCGCCATGTAATACATGGTCCTGTGACCCCAGGTATGGTCTTCTTTTGATTGGAGTAGAGTTGCTTTACGCTTGTGTTAGTTTCTGCTGTACAACGGTGTGAGCCAGTCATTTGTGTACATATATCCCCCCGCCCCCTCCCGCCCTCTAGGTCATCACAGGGCCCCGAGCTGGGCTGCCTGGGTTCCACAGCGGCTTCCCACCAGCTGTAGTTGTGACACACGGCAGTGTCTGCCTGTCTGTGCTCCTCTCCCAGTTCATCCGCCCTCCGCTTGCTCCCTCTGTCCCCAGTGTCCACAGTCTGTTCTGTGCATCTGAGTCTCTCTTCCTGCCCTGGAGACAGGCTCATCTCTTTCTACATTCCACATGTGTGTGTTAATATACCGTAGTTGCTTTTCTCTTTCTGTTCTTTGCAGGGATTTTCAGTCCTGGTCTGGAGTCCACTCAAGAACCATGCACTGCATTTAGTGATCATGTCTCTTAAGTTGCCCCCCCTATTTTTCTAGAACTGTCTTCCCTCTTTTTGAGGGAGAACTTTCTTCCAGGATTTTGAGATTCTTTTTGACAGTCCTGTTCGTTTGACTTGTAGAATGTCTGTCAGCCTGAATCTGTTTTGTTGTTCCTGTATGTTTAGATTCAAGGTCAATATTTTGACAAGAATTTGATCAGGTGTCCTTCCTGTGGCATCACCGTAGCTGGCGTGTGCTGCCACATGGCTCATTCCTGGAGATGCTGAGCTGGGGCCCCTGATGGGGTAGAAGACCCGAATTTCGGGTCCTGCTGTGTGACTGCAGACCAGACACTTAACCCCTTGAGCCTGAGTTCTCTCCTTTGTCCAGTGAAAGGTTTGGACTTGATAATGTGTGGATTCCTTTGACTCCAATACTCTCTGAGAGCAAGATCTACTCTTTGTGAGACGCTGATCCTAAACAAACCTGCTCCCTTTGTGCCTCACTCACCTTGTCTAGAGAAAGGGACCAATAACCCCTGCCCCATGTACTGAATTGAAAAACAGCTCTTAGGGAGAGGCGTGGTGTGTGTGTGTGAGTGTGTGTGTGTGAGTGTGTGTGTGCTCAGTCATTTTGGATTCTGTGATCTCATGGTCTGTAGCTCCCAGGCTCCTCTATCTGTGGAATTTCCCAGGCAAGAATACTGGTGTGGGTTGCCGTTTCCTCCTCCAGGGGATCTTCCCAACCCGAGAACTGAACTCGCATCTCCTGTGTCTCCTGCATTGGCAGGCAGATTCTTTACCACTGTGCCACCTGAGAAGCCCCAGAACAATGTGGATTTCCCTTAAAAAACTAAAAAAAGAATTTAAAAAGCTGCAAACCGCAGATACAAAAATAAGGAGTTGTTCTTACTCAGGGGCAAGGAATTTTTATTCCTGAAATGAAGGAATCTAAAGATTGCCTGTGTCTTCAGAACTTTCTTTCTGCAGCTGCTCCAGCAAGAAAAAGTAGCATTTTAATCCAGACTGCTTCTCTGGAAGCCTCGGTGTTTTGAGCTGAAGGGTCATTAAAAGACCAGATGGCAGAGAAACCTTTTAGGCTACTGTTTCCAGAAGCTCCATGGTTCAGTTGGAAACCCCGGTGCCCTGGCAATGCCCTGCAGAAATGAAGATCAATGGTACCATGTGGTATCAATGCATCTGTGTTTGTCCTGGGCACAGCTGCCCACCTGCTTTGGAGATGAGGAGCAGAAACAAGGCTTGGACCGGTCACATGTCACCATAGCAACTGCTGTGTGTGTGCTCGCTTGCTACCCATCAACCAACTGTGGGGCAAGGGTAGTGCCAGGGGCCCGTGGAGGGGGCCAATGAGGATGGCGGGGAGATGTGGGAGGGTCTGGAGCAGAGTGGCAACAACTTCTTCTATTTTTCTCTCATTTTAATTTTTTTTGGTGAGACATAATTCACATGGTATGCTGCTGCTGCTGCTGAGTCACTTCAGTCGTGTCCGACTCTGTGCGACCCTATAGACAGCAGCCCACCAGGCTCCCCCATCCCTGGGATTCTCCAGGCAAGAACACTGGAGTGGTTTGCCATTTCCTTCTCCAAAGCATGAAAGTGAAAAGTGAAAGTGAAGTCGCTCAATCATGTCTGACTCTTCACGACCCCATGGACTGCAGCCTACCAGGCTCCTCCATCCATGGGATTTTCCAGGCAAGAGTACTGGAGTGGGGTGCCATTGCCTTCTCCGAATACACATGGTATAAAATCCATCTAAAACAATACAGCGGTTTTTGGTATATTTAAAAATAGTGAAAGTATCACCCCTACCTAATTCCAGAACATTTTCATCACCCCAAATAGAAATCCTNCACATGGTATAAAATTCATCTAAAACAATACAGCGGTTTTTGGTATATTTAAAAATAGTGAAAGTATCACCCCTACCTAATTCCAGAACATTTTCATCACCCCAAATAGAAATCCTGTAGCTGTTAGCAGTCACTCTCCATTCCCACGTACCCCTCCATAGATTTTCCTATCTGGGGCATTTCATATGCACAGAATCCTGTAATATTTACCCTTCTGTGCCTGATGCAAATATGGCACGATATTTTTAGATTTCATCCCTCTTGCAACATGTATCAGTCCCTCATTTCTTTTTTAGGGTTGAATAATATTCCAGTAGGGCTTCCCTGCTGGCTCAGTGGTAAAAGAATCTGCCTGCAATGCAGGAGACCTGGATTTGATTCCTGAGTTGGGAAGATCCTCTGGGAAAAGAAATGGCAACCCACTCCAGTATTCTTGCCTGGGAAATCCCATGGACAGAGGAGCCTGGTGGGCTACAGTCCATGGGGTTACAAAAGAGCAGGAGATGACTTAGGGACTAAAGAACAATATTCCATTGTATGGATGTACCGCTTTGCTTATCAATGCATCAATTGATGGCCCCTTGGGTTGTTTCTACTTTTTGGCTCTTGTGAATGACATTGCCATGAACACTCATGTTCAGGTTTGTGCATGGACATGTTTTCATTTCTCTTGGCCACACATCCCGGAGTGGAGTTCCTGTGTTCTCTTGTTTTTACTTCTGCCAGCCTGCAATATTCTCATGTTGCAACCCAGGCACATGAAGGGTGTGTAGGATAGAGAGGCATTTGGGGCCTCTGCCCACTGAGGGTCCTACTTTTTTTCCCCCTACAGTTCAGGTTTTTTACTCTCTTTACTCCCATCATGAGAGTGGTTAAATCAGGGTGGCAGCAACGGAGGTGGTGAAATGGTCTAATTCGGATATGTTTTTCAAGTAGAGCCAACTGAATCTGCTGATAGATTTGATAAGGGTGTGAAAGAGAGCCCGCAGTGATTCACAGGGAATGGGCTCCAACAGTTCAGGCTCCTTAGTTCTCACCAAGGGACCTTCTCTGGGTGGAGCAGGCTGGTGCTTCAGCTGAACCTAAGTACCTTTCTCTTTGGGATTTCCCAGGTGGTGCTAGTGGTAAAGAACCTGCCTGCCAGCGCAGGTTAGACATAAGAGACTCGGGTTCGCTCCCTGGATCAGGAAGATCTCCTGGAGGAGAGTACGGCAACCCACTCCAGTGTTCTTGCCTGGAGAACCCCATGGACAGAGGAGCCTGGCAAGCTGAAATCCATACAGTTGCACAGAGTTGGCTAGGACTGAAGTAACTTAGCTTGAACCCACAGGGTATTTGCCATCCCTGGACCAAGGTTTGGGATCCTACCTGCTGTAAATGGCATTGTTTCATTTTTTTGATGGCAAAGAAGATATACAACGGTCGAAAAACTGTGGGGATAGTGGGTTGCTTGAAGGGGTGTTTTTAGGAGCTCTCCAGTGGGGAAGAATAACGCTGGGCTTGATTTGGGAAGGGGATAGAGATAAGAGGAACTGCCCTGTGGGTGGGCCAGCCATAGGATAGACTCAGGCCCAGGGAGCCTGGCTGTGTCTTGCGTATCCATTGCTTTGAAGCACCAGCCAGTGACAGAAAGGACTGGAGAGAGTGGGGAGGGTGTCTGGGCACCAGATAAGAGAGTGCAGTGCCAGGATTCATTCCAGTGGGAACTGAGAATGCAAACCCGGAAAGCAAGACAGATACTTGCTTGAATAGACTTTTCAACAGCAAAGAGATTATTAAAACTGAGAATCCTGGGATGCCAAGGCTTCAGCTTGGGTCCCCAGACAACGGGTCTATGGCCGTCTGATTTGTTCCAGACAAATATCCAATTGTCCTTCCTGTCTTGATAAGGCCAGACAGGGGCTAAGTGCCTATAGACAGGGTTGGTTTTCTTCCCCAAGTATTGTGAGCCGGCACTCCTGACCTTTGGAGAGCTCTGCTAGAACTTGCCACAATTATACTACTCTCCTTCAGTCGTCTGTGTGGGGCCCGCTGTCAGATCGTGAACTTGGATCCATAACAATGATTGGAGACTGAGCTGACTCTAATGCATATGAATTGTGTGACCTTGGGTAAGTTACCCATCAGGCTTACTTATAGAAATCGACAAGCTAATTTTAAAATGTATACAAAAAGCAAAGGCACTGACATACTAAAACNTGGGCTCCAACAGTTCAGGCTCCTTAGTTCTCACCAAGGGACCTTCTCTGGGTGGAGCAGGCTGGTGCTTCAGCTGAACCTAAGTACCTTTCTCTTTGGGATTTCCCAGGTGGTGCTAGTGGTAAAGAACCTGCCTGCCAGCGCAGGTTAGACATAAGAGACTCGGGTTCGCTCCCTGGATCAGGAAGATCTCCTGGAGGAGAGTACGGCAACCCACTCCAGTGTTCTTGCCTGGAGAACCCCATGGACAGAGGAGCCTGGCAAGCTGAAATCCATACAGTTGCACAGAGTTGGCTAGGACTGAAGTAACTTAGCTTGAACCCACAGGGTATTTGCCATCCCTGGACCAAGGTTTGGGATCCTACCTGCTGTAAATGGCATTGTTTCATTTTTTTGATGGCAAAGAAGATATACAACGGTCGAAAAACTGTGGGGATAGTGGGTTGCTTGAAGGGGTGTTTTTAGGAGCTCTCCAGTGGGGAAGAATAACGCTGGGCTTGATTTGGGAAGGGGATAGAGATAAGAGGAACTGCCCTGTGGGTGGGCCAGCCATAGGATAGACTCAGGCCCAGGGAGCCTGGCTGTGTCTTGCGTATCCATTGCTTTGAAGCACCAGCCAGTGACAGAAAGGACTGGAGAGAGTGGGGAGGGTGTCTGGGCACCAGATAAGAGAGTGCAGTGCCAGGATTCATTCCAGTGGGAACTGAGAATGCAAACCCGGAAAGCAAGACAGATACTTGCTTGAATAGACTTTTCAACAGCAAAGAGATTATTAAAACTGAGAATCCTGGGATGCCAAGGCTTCAGCTTGGGTCCCCAGACAACGGGTCTATGGCCGTCTGATTTGTTCCAGACAAATATCCAATTGTCCTTCCTGTCTTGATAAGGCCAGACAGGGGCTAAGTGCCTATAGACAGGGTTGGTTTTCTTCCCCAAGTATTGTGAGCCGGCACTCCTGACCTTTGGAGAGCTCTGCTAGAACTTGCCACAATTATACTACTCTCCTTCAGTCGTCTGTGTGGGGCCCGCTGTCAGATCGTGAACTTGGATCCATAACAATGATTGGAGACTGAGCTGACTCTAATGCATATGAATTGTGTGACCTTGGGTAAGTTACCCATCAGGCTTACTTATAGAAATCGACAAGCTAATTTTAAAATGTATACAAAAAGCAAAGGCACTGACATACTAAAACAGTTTTGAAAAAAGAAAATCCACTCAAGAAAATAAAGTTAGAGGACTCCCCCACCTGATTTTGAGACATACTATAAAACCACAGTAATCAAGACCATGTGGTATTGGAAAAAGGATAGACACATAAATCAATAGGATAGAAAAGAATCCAGAAATAGACCACACATATATGGTCAACTGGTTTCGACAAAGATGTCAAGAAGTTCGATGAAGAAAGAATGACCTCTTCAACAAATGATGCTGGAAAAAAACTGGATATCTCGTATGCCAGCAAAGAACTTTCAACCATACTTTGCACCCTATGCAAAAATTAGCTAAGATGAATCATAATAATTGTAAAACTTAAAACCACAAAACTTCCAGATGAAAAATAGGAAAAATTCTTTTGTGACCCTGCATTAGGCAAGGATTTCTTATATGGGGTACAAAAAGCATGAACCATAAAAGAAAAGAAATAAATCAGACTTCATCAGAATTAAAAACTTACGCTCTTCAAAAGACACTTATTTCAAGAAAATGAAAAAACAAGATAGTTTGCAGACAGTATTTGCAAAACACATTTGATAAAGAACTAGTATTCTGGTATTAACTTTGTGAATGAAGAACTTGAATAAAGAGCTCTCACAATTCAAAATAAGAAAACAAGTAACCTAATTTTTAAAAAATGGAGAAAAGACTTGAGCAGATACTTAACCAAAGAATATGTACGGGTAGAAAATGAGCCCAGGAAAAAATGCTCAGCGTTAGTAGTTATTAAGGAAATGTAAACTAAAGTCACAATCAGCTATGAACTGCATCATCTTTACCCATTCCTCTGTTGAAGGACATTTAGGTTACTTTGCCATTTTGGCTGTCGTAAATAAAGAGTGCTGCAGTGAACTCTGGGGTGCATCTATCTTTTTCATAGTATGGTTTTCTCTGGGTATATGCCCAGGAGTGGACCTGCTGGATCATATGGTGGCTCTATTTTTAGTTTTGAAAGCAGTCTCTACAGTGTTCTCCATAATAGTGGTCCCAATTTATATTTCCTTCAGCAGCATAGGGTGATTCTCCACACCCTCTTCAGCATTTATTGTTTATAGATTTTTTTGATGATGGCCATTTTGACTGGTGTGTAGTGATACCTCATTGTAGTTTTGATTTGCCTTTCTTTAATAATGAATGATGTTGAGCATCTATTTGGGTGCTTTTCTGGCATCTGTATATCTTTCTCGTAAGAAGAATGAAATAATGCCATTTGTAGCAACACTGATGGACCTAGAGATTATCATATTAAGTGAAGTAAGTCAGATAAAGACAAATATCATATGATATCACTTATATGTGGAATCTAATAAAATGATACAAATGAACTTATTTACAAGATAGAAACAGTCTAACAGACCTTGAAATCAAACTTATGGTTACCAAAGGGGAAATGGGGGGACGTGATGAATCAGGAGATTGGGAATGACATATATACACTACTATATTTAAAAGAGATAACTGATAGGACTTTACTGTGCAGCACAGGGAACTCTACTCAATATTCTGTAACAATCTATATGGGAAGAGAATCTGAAAAAGAATCTATCTGCTAATGTAGGAGGCGCAGGATGTGGGTTCAATCCCTAGGTTGGGAAGATCCCCTGGAGTAGAAAACGGCAAACCAGTCCAGTATCCTTGCCTGGAGAATCCCCCTGGACAGAGGAGCCTGGGTGGCTACAGTCCATGGGGTTGCAAGGAGTTGGAAACGACTGAGCAGACATGCATATATATATCATAACTTATTCACTTTGCTGTACACCTGAAGTTAACACAGTATTGTAAATCAGCTATAGTTCAACACAGATTTTTACAAAATGACCATTGGNACCCCAGAGACAGCAGCCCACCAGGCTCCCCTGTCCCTGGGATTCTCCAGGCAAGAACACTGGAGTGGGGTGCCATTGCCTTCTCTGAGATATAAGTGTATTGATTAGCTATTGCAACAATAATGCTGTATAACAAAGCATCCCAAAGTTCAGCAGTTTAAAAAAGCCTCAAATTTTTTTTTCTGTTGTAGGGATTTTTAAAATTTGTTGACTAATTTATTTTTTAAATTTAACTTTTATTTTCTTTGGAGTAGACTTACTATACTGTAGTAGTTTCTGATGTATAGGAAAGTGATTTAATTATACATATTTACACTTCTGTTCTTTTTCAGATTCTTTTCCCATATAAGTTATTACAGAATATTGAGTAGAGTTCCCTGTGATATACAGTAGTCCTTATTGATTATCTATTTTATGTATAGTAATGTATATATGTTAATCCCAAACTCTTAATTTATCCCTTTCCCTCACCTTTCCCCTTTGGTAACCATAAGTTTGTTTTTGATGTCTGTAAGTCTATTTTTGCTTTGTAAACAAATTCATTTGTAGATGTGTATAAGAGACANGCTCAGATGGTAACAAATCTGCCTACAATGCAGGAGACCCAGGTTTGATCCCTGGGTCGGGAAAATTCCCTGGGTTAGGAATGGCTACCCACTCCAGTGTTCTTGCCTGGAGAATTCCATAGACAGAAGAGCCTGGTGGGCTATATAGTCCATGGGGTCACAGAGAGTCAGACAAGACTGAGCAACTAACACTTTCACTTTTTACTAATACGTATATAGTATCAATTTATTTATTATGTAGTTTATGACCACCTCGTTAAACTGTAATCCCTTTGCCCAGTAAATATTACCACTTGAGCAAAAAATAAGTTTGTTCTCTTTGTACCATGCCATGTTATCTCTTCCTGGTGTTTCCTGGAGCTCCATGAACTCAAAGCCACAAGCCCAGCTGAAAGTTAAAACAATTTAACCAAGGGCCTCTGTCCTGCCAAGTGGCCGTTTGTCTGCAGTCTCACTTATGCACTTACCCTGGGTCTGCATCATTGCCCCGCGTGGGTAGAGTTCAGCCGTTGACCAGCTGGGCTGCTCTCGATGCTAGGTCACACCCAGCTCTGTGTGGAGCAGTCAGACCTGAAGACACGCGCACCGGGGCCCCCACTGCAGAAGAAGCTTTCTGTCCACTCTCTTTCTTCTTGTCCTCTTTGCCAAAATGACCTTGTTTGCTAGAGGACAATTTCAAGCCTGCTCTGGATGGGTTTCTTAATCAAAATGGATTATGCTGACATAAAGGAATGTGTCCTTCTAGGTTAGCTGCCGAAGGCCCCGACCATTCCACTGAACCAGGGCAGTCAGAAGTACTCCTCTGTGTCTGCCAACACCAACCAGCATCTCCTGGTGGCCCTTGGTGGTGGTCTCACTGAAGAGCTTGTCAGGGTCTGAGGAGGAGAT
Organism: Raphicerus campestris; assembly: GCA_006410735.1. NCBI lineage: Eukaryota > Metazoa > Chordata > Mammalia > Artiodactyla > Bovidae > Raphicerus > Raphicerus campestris. The sequence goes on from SJYW01049898.1 coordinate 861,685, forward strand.
CAGCGGGGAGGCAAGGCCAGCTGGCCAGGGCAACGCAGGTGACTCAGAAGGTGACATTCTCCTCTCTGAGACACTGAGGAGCTCCATGAAGGGGCCTGTGGGAGTCTGCATTTTGCCAGATGCAGACATTGTGTTTTTCCTGACAGCGAAGTTGTTTTTCTGCCTACATGGGTCACCAGCTGGCTGCTCTCAGCGTAGATGCCCACAGAAAAGTGAACTGAAGCAAATGGTCCCCATGACAGCTCTTAAGGCTCACAACGCACCTCAGCTCTGTGGGTGAGAAGCATCTGGAAGTCGGGGGTGGAGGTACCTCACAGGGTGCCCTGTCTGTCTGGAGACTTCTTACATGTACCACTCACAGCCATTTCAAAAGTTTCTTTGTTAACTTCTCATTTATTTATTTATTTATTTTTTCTTAACACCAAAAACATTTCGTATTGCGGTATAGCTGATTAACGGTGCTGTGGTGGCTTCAGGTAAACCGTGAAGGGACTCAGCCATATATATACGTGTATCCATCTCCCCCAAACTCCCATCCCACCCAGGCTGCCATATAACATTGAGCAGAGTTCCCTGTGCTATAAAAGAGGCCTTTGTTGGTTAGCCATTTTAACTATAGCAGTGTGTATTGAACTTTTTATTTTGTATTGGGGTGTAGCTGACTAATAGTGTGAGTTTCAGGTGGACAGTGAAGGGACTCAGCCATACATACATATGAATTCATCTCCCCCAAATTCCCCTCCTCCCCAGGCTGCCACACCACACTGAGCAGAGTTCCCTGTGCTAGACAGTAGGTCCTTGTTGGTTATCCACTTTAAATACAGCAGTGTGTACATGTCCCTCCCCAGCTCTCTACCTATCCCTCCCTCCATCCCTCCCCCTGGCAACCATAACTTTGTCCTCTTAAGTCTGTGAGTTTCTTTCTGTTTTGTAAGTTCATCTGTATCGTTTCTTTTTTGATCCCTCATATAAGGGATGTTGTACAATATTTCTCCTTCTCTATCTGACTTCTTTTCCTCGTGTGACAATCCCTAGGTCCATCCATCTTGCTGCAAATGGGCTTATTTCATTGCTTTTAATGAACCGTTGTCAAAGTTTTGAACAGTTACCTCTGACCTCCTGGCTGGATCTCGGGCAAATCCTCATTTCTCGTCTCTTCTGACCCTCTCCACGTGCACGTTGTTCCCAGCCGTGTCGCTGAGGCAGCTCAGTAGAAGGAATGTTTTTCACCCAGGATGGGGGAGAGGGCTGGGAAGAATGATGGAGACATCATTTCACAGATAAACCAGCAAAATGCTTGTTTCTTGGGAGAGGGATGGGTTTCGGTTTTGGAAAAATTTCTGAGTGACTTTGAAAATGTTGGTGGATGAATAGGGCTACTGTAATGCCAGTCATCTTTATATACTTATTATTCACCACTGCTTGTAATAATCCCTCAGAAGCTGGGGATGAAATTAGTTTCTCAGTGATTCCTCTTTGCACTCCGGATAATTCCTATATGACTATTTGCAAATCCTCCAAACTTTGTCGGAGTTTGTTGGTGACGCGCTTCCGGGGGAGAACAATGTAGTTTTACTTCATTACGAATATACTGCCATCTGGGCTTCCCAGGTGGTGCTGGTGGTAAAGAACCCCCCTGCCAGTACAGGAGGCAGAAGAAAATGGGGTTTGACCCCTGGGTCAGGAAGACCCCCAGGAGGAGGGAATAGCAACCCACTCCAGTATTCTTGCCTGGACAATCCCATGGACAGAAGAGCCTGGCGGGCTACAGTCAATAGGGTTGCAGAGANATGTAGTTTTACTTCATTACGAATGTATTGCCATCTGGGCTTCCCAGGTGGTGCTGGTGGTAAAGAACCCCACTGCCAGTACAGGAGGCAGAAGAAACTGGGGTTTGACCCCTGGGTCAGGAAGACCCCCAGGAGGAGGGAATGGCAACCCACTCCAGTATTCTTGCCTGGACAATCCCATGGACAGAAGAGCCTGGCAGGCTACAATCAATAGGATTGCAGAGAGTCAGATACAAGATAGCGCACAGGCAGGGATTGCCTTCTAGGCGCTGGTTTAATGGGACGAGGGCAGGGAATAAGGAAGGAAGGAGGGAGGGAAGAAAGGAACCAGCGCTTTTTGAGTGTGGATAAGATATTTGATACTTATAGGGCAATGGCCCCATTTCATTCTTCCCACAAATCTTTGGGGTGGGTACTTGGATTCCCATTTTACAGATGAGGAAACTGAGACTACATAAATGGAACTAGCCAATAATCTGGAAAATAACAAGTGGGGAGTCAAACCCAAGTCTTTCTGAATCCAAACCAAAAGTGAACCAAATGCTTGCTGCCACTCACAGAACACCTATCCTCCTTACCAGTCTCCCTAGACAATGCTTTCCTTGAAACAACCAGAGCTTCGCCCCATCACCTCCTAGACAAATAGCTATGACTTTCTCTCCATCTCATCTGTGCCTTTCAATATTCCACTCCTCAGACTTCCCCTGGGGTTAGATTTGGCTTTAAACACACACACAAAATAATGATTTCTCACTGCATGTGGCCGAAGACTCTTCTTGACTAGCATCACCTTCTCAGCCCCTCACATGGATCCTTCGGCTGCTTCCAGCCCTTCATTGCTGCTGCTGCTGCTAAGTCACTTCAGTCGTGTCCAACTCTGTGTGGCCCCACAGACAGCAGCCCACCAGTCTCCTCTGTCCCTGGGATTCTCCAGGCAAGAACACTGGAGTGGTTGCCACTTCCTTCTCCCAGCCCTTCATTAGCAACATCTAAATGATGCTATACACACAGTTTGTATGCTGAAACAGGGCCACACACAGCCATTTAACCCATAAGGTGGAGCACCTGACCTTGGAGAACTTTCTGTCCAGGGCAGCATGGGTCCCAAAGTGCAGGCCATAGGTGCATGACTCAAGGAAAGAAGCAGGAATGTGGAAGGTAAACAAAACCTTTATACCTTGTTCAGGTGAAGGAGTGAAACAAGTGGCGTTCCTTCTGGAAATAAGATCCCAAAGCTGGCCCTTCATACACATCGCCCCACCCCCTCAGGGGAGTGTAACAAGACAAAATGGAGACGCTGCATTAGCACGGATTCTTAAAAATTAATTTTTGCTGGAGTATGGTTGCTTTGCAGTGCTGTTAGTTCGTGCTGTTCAGCAAAGTGGATCAGCCATACGTGTGCACGTATCCCCTCTTTTTTGGATTTCCTTCTCATTTATATCACCATAGAGCACCGAGTAGAGTTCCCTGTGCTACATAGTAGGTTCTCATTAGCTGTCTATTTTATACACAGTACACATAGTGGATATATGTCAATCCCAATCTCCTGATCCATCCTCCGCTTTTCCCTCTTGATATCCATACGTTTATTCTCTACTTCTGGAGGGCACCTCCCTTGGCAAACTGGCCTTTGACCTGGCTCCTTTTTCTCCACGCCCCATGTTTGACTCTATCGTAACTTGTTCTCCTGCTCCAGCTCTTTTCGTAATAAGAGTGCCCGGAGGTTGGTTTCTGAACGACTCTCTGTGATGGGCAAGGCGGCCCCGGGTGTCTCGCCCTCGTCCTGTGGGTTACTTTCACGGTAACTACCTTCGTGGCTAATGCCCCGATTTCTGCTGTCTTGCGTGGATACCAGCTCTTCCTCTTCCTCCCTCCATGCTGAGACACCAGCGCTGACTCCTCCTCTGCCCAGTTTTCTATTTTCCCCATCTTCCTCCCACCACTCCATTCTCATTTCAGTGGAGGACTTGAGCTGGGGGAATGTTAGTGCTATTCTATTGGCCACTGGGAGCTGTTGAAGATTCCTGAGCACAGAGCTGGCTCTGTCCGTGGGGACCTGGAGGTGGTGAGTAGGATGGGGACCCAGTCAGGGACATCATTCATGACATTGTAATTGTGGAGGAAAGGATAATGAGAGTCCTAAGCTAGGATGCTGGTGTTGGGAATGAACATGAGAGCAGAACTGCTGAAGGAGTTCCCGTCCCCCTGGGATTCCTAAGCCCCTAGATCTTGGAAGGGAACTCTAGCCTTTACACTGAGAATATCCAAATTTTGACTTTTGAGTAAAGCTTGCCTTGGAAAGGATTCCCAGGTGAAAGTTATATAATTCTCGTCAGTAGTGTGGGTAATGGCTAGCTTTGTACAAAATAAAAGAGCTAGGAAAGATGTTTTGGTCTCAAAGGAAGGAGAGAAAATAACCTGAATTAATAAAAACAAAAGAAGAGGTCTAAAGTTAGGTTCAGAAAATGAGATAAGAACGGAAGATCAAGACTTTTCCAGTGAGGGAACAGGAAGGAGGAGGGGTGTGTGCTTCAGTGGAGCAAAAACTCATGCTATTTACCTATTTGTCTCTTAGTTGACACTAGAATTACTGTTTGGAAAGAAAATATTTTATTTAGGAAAATATCCTTCTTGGTATAGAAGATGAGGCAAGGAGGGCATAATTTTAGTGAGTGTCAAGAGATAAATTTCTCTGCATTGTAAATAAGCAATAAGAGAGGAGCAGAGAGAAGATAGGAAGGGGGTGAAAAGAGACAGGAAAGAATATTAGGATATCGTGGTACGTGCTGGGACTTTTAAGAATGGGGATAATAGGGACCCCCTCCCCGGTGGTCCCATGGCTAAGACTACACACCCCCAATGCAGGGGCCCAGGTTCCACCCCAGGTCAGGGAACTAGATCCCACATGCTGCAACTAAGACCTGGTGCCACCACATAAATGATTAAAAGAAAGAATGGGGATGATGTTACTTAATTGGAAATGATTTGCATTTCTGAGACATGCTTCCCTTTCCCCCTTTCCCAGGACCTTTGGAAAGTCTGCTACTTCCAATGGAAGGTGTTTTTTTTTTGTTTGTTTGTTTTAAATCCACAGACACCATAAGTGTGCTGGGTCTGTTGCCCAGGTTGATGCTATGGGAATTAGGGGGCTTCATGGAGAAGGCAATGGCACCCCACTCCAGTACTCTTGCCTGGAAAATCCCATGGATGGAGGAGCCTGGTAGGCTGCAGTCCATGGGTTGCTAAGAGTTGGACACAACTGGGCAACTTCACTTTCACTTTTTACTTTCATGCATTGGAGAAGGACATGGCAACCCACTCCAGTGTTCTTGCCTGGAGAATCCTAGGGATGGGGGAGCCTGATGGGCTGCCGTCTATGATCCGCACAGAGTCGGACGTGACTGAAGCGACTTAGCAGCAGCATTCAGGAGTAAGTGAGGTTATCCACCTGCTGACCTGATTTAGCTACAGGAACCTGAACCTGGAAGGGACCCTTAGATTATGCAAATTTTTCAGGAACAACCAGAAAGCTTAGGAGAGGAACCTGGATTTCTACAAATCAAGGACCTACAAAAGTTCCAGCTGGTTATATCTGGTCCTTAAGGGTAGGAAGACCCTAGTTAGATTACCTATCTTGGCTTTTCTGGTTTATAGCCAGAGCGAAGGTAGTGAGGAAGGGGAGTCCAGATTGCCTGAATATGTTACACCAATTTGGAATGACCAATTCTGGATGCAGAGACCTTCGGACCAGCTCAGATGTGAAACCTGGGAATCTCGGCTCAGTGGGGAATATGAGGACTGGGGAAGTGAGGATTTTGGATCTGATCTCTGTGGGTTAGTGTGTCAGGAGGCTGCAACAGCAGCAGATACAGCCAACTGGAGCTCATTTCCTGGGTCTTCCAGCCACAATAAGGATGGCTTTCTTGAGACCCTTCCAAACTGCCTCGTTCTGAGATGTATAAGCTATACTCTGAATCAGGCTTCCCTGGTGGCTCAGCATTAAAGAACCCGCTTGCCAATGCAGGAGATGCAGGTTCAGGCCCTGTATCGGGAAGATCCCCTGGAGAAGGAAATGGCAACCCACTCTAGTATTTTGGCCTGGGAAATCATGTGGACAGAGGAGCCTGGTGGACTGCAGTCTATGGGGTAGCAAAGAGTCAGACATGACTGAGCGACTGCACAACTACAGTATTCTGAATCAGCGCTGCTCCAACCTAATGTGCCTCAGAGCTGCCTGGATGGCTCGTTCAGATGCTTTGCTGAGCCCCATCCTCAGAGTCTGGGAATGGAGCCTGACAATGTGCATTTCTCACAAATTCTCTGCTGCCGCTGGTTTGGGAACAACACCTGGAGACCCACTGTCCTCCACCAGCATTTCTCAAACTTTACTGTGCATGGGGGTCGTCTGGAGATCTTGTTATAAAGCAGGTTCTGATTCAGTAGGTCTGGGGGTGGGGCCTGACAATTTGCATATTGACAAACTCCTGGGTGACGCAGATGCCGTTCTCTAGGTGAAACACAGCAGGACCCTGTGGTCCTTGTCCCCCGTGTCCTCTGCCTGCCTTTTGTCTGTGGAAAAACTGTAGTCAAAGAAGAAATTTAACCAGAGAAGTGAGAACATGCGGCAGCTAAGGAAACCAGTCAAAGGAGACCAAATAGTACTAAGGAAGTCATTAAGCAGAGTCAAGGACCTTTAGATGATACTCTGAGCCATGTCCCGCGAACTGTCTTGTAGATACTGAAACCCCCACTGGGTGGAAGACATTACCTGCAGGATGACCAACTTTACCCAGGACATGAGCTGCCTCAATTCCCAGAACTGGCCTCAGAGGAATGGAAGCAGACTGACCCTGGCACTGAAGATGAACTGTACCTAAAACAAGCAAGACGATGCTGGTCAGACCACCGATGGCCAATCTGAAGCTGACTATCAGAGCTGACTGTGCTGGTTCTGCCTGTAGCCCCCTCCCTCTGTCTATAAAAGCTCTCACTCTTTGCTTGTCGAGGGGATGAGGGAGTTGGCCTTCAGACAGATGTCCACCCTCCCCACCCAGTTGCTGGAATCTGAAGTAAAGCAAGCTTTCTGTCCACAAGCTGGCCTGTTTTATTGGCTTTTGGGTGGCGAGCATCCAAACCCCACCTTTATGGACCACTGTTTAAGTAGCAATGGCACCCCACTCCAATACTCTTGCCTGGAGAATCCCATGGACAGAGGAGCCTGGTAGGCTGCAGACCATGGGGTTGCGAAGAGTCGGTAATGACTGAGCGACTTAACTTTCACGTTTCTCTCTCATGCATTGGAGAAGGACATGGCAACCCACTCTAGTGTTCTTGCCTGGGGAATCTCAGGGACGGGGGAGCCTGATGGGCTGCCGTCTATGGGGTCGCACAGAGTCGGACACGACTGAAGCGACTTAGCAGCAACAGCAGCAGCATTTAAGTAGCATTGCCCCTCAGGGTTGCCTTAACCTCTGGCTGGCTGCAGGCTAAGTGTTCCTGTTCACCTAGGAATAAATGCCTCCATTCCCTGCCCGGGCGACTCCGCCCAGTGTTCCTCCAAGCTCGGCCCCAGAGGGACAGTTAAGCCTTGTCAGGCTCCAGCTCGCTGGCTTCTGCAGGGTTGTGGCCAGACGTCTGCACTCTCCCACTCCCCAGGGCCAGCTCTGCCCTCACCCGGCTGGCAGTGGCTGCCGCTAGTCCCAGCTGTTCCTTTGCCCTTGAAACCAGCCCCTCTCAACAGCTCTCCTGTTTCCCACTGTCCCTGGCCACTCCCGAATGACTCCAGGTTCCAAAATGGGACTGCTATAGCCAGAAGCCAGCAGCTGCTAGAGCGACAGGGTAGAAGGACCTGGGACGTGGTTCCAGTAAGGAGAAGATGAAAAGAAAGAAATATGCGGGCAAAGGAAAGTGTTAATGCAGGCCTCATGCATTGATTTGTTATTTGTAAGATTTGTTACTTGCAGAATTGGAATAACAAGGACTTAAACCTAATCAGCACAGTGATGGATTTAAGGGAGGGTTTCTTGTGGGGTGAGGCTGTGGGAAGGGAACTTGTTTGGGGTTCAGAAGACCCAAGTTCTAGTGCTAATTAAGATCCCCGTCACCCCCAGCCTCACTGTTCTCATTTACAAGAGAAGGTTGGATGAAACCAACTCAGAAACCAAAATCTCAAAATCTAATGTATAGAGTGAGTTTAAAGTGAGTTCCTCATTTTTAGAAGGATTGTCAAGGAAGGCTGGGAAAACCCTAGGCTCTGGAATTTGCAAAACCTGAATTTAATTAATTAATTTTCAATTTAAAAAATGGAAGTATAGTTGATTTACAATGNTTTTTAGAAGGATTGTCAAGGAAGGCTGGGAAAACCCTAGGCTCTGGAATTTGCAAAATTAATTAAATTTGAATTTAATTAATTAATTTTCAATTTAAAAAATGGAAGTATAGTTGATTTACAATGGTGTGTTAATTTCTGCTATACAGCAAAGTGATTCAGATATATATACAGAGAGAGGCATGTTTTAAAAGATTCTTTTCTGTTATTATTTATCATAGTATTTGTCATATGTTTATCAAATG
>SJYW01049898.1:873153-894577 GCA_006410735.1 Raphicerus campestris
GTTTCCAAAGGTGCCACTGCCTTGGCGTCAGCTCCCAAATATAACCTCCCCCTCTCCGCAGCACTCTGATAGCAGCAGCTGACCATGGGCAGTGTCATATCAGAGGGCCAGTCTTTCTATTACCCCATGCCCAGCATCCTTGCAAGATATAACAGACATAAGAATGTTCATTCCTGTGAACCTTAATAAGTTCACTGTTTGGCCCAGTGGGTGGTGTTGCCTTCAGTATTAATCTCTGAGTGGTGGGCAGTTAATTTCCTATCACACCTGGTGCTTTTGTTTAGTTGTTTTGTGCCTAATACGTTTGGCTTTTGTAGTTAGGTGCTTACTTAGCACAGTGTATCTACGAAGAGCCACCTGTGGGCCATATGATAACCCCACTCGCCAAACCACTTCATCTACCGACAGAATTTTCTCTGTGGTCTGCCACACTATGTCAGAATCCAACTAGGGTGCTGCAGTCTCCTGGATCCCCAGCTATATTGTGAAATGGGCACAATAGATCCTATATGGTGGGTTTGTTGTATTAAATTATATAATAGTCATCACACCTTATGTAGTAGGAAGGAATATAAAAGACAAAGATTATAACTTTTATATTTCTTCTATGGGATTATTCCACTCCCCTGGAATAATCAGTGACTAAGACTTTGTTTGGAAAAGGCAATGGCACCTCACTCCAGTACTCTTGCCTGGAGAATCCCATGGATGGAGGAGCCTGGTGGGCTGTAGTCCATGGGGTCACTAAGAGTCAAACACGACTGAGCGACTTCACTTTGACTTTTCACTTTCATGCATTGGAGAAGGAAATGGCAACCCACTCCAGTGTTCTTGCCTGGAGAATCCCAGGGACAGAGGAGCCTAGCGGGCTGCTGTCTATGGGGTCGCACAGAGTTGGACACGACTGAAGTGACTTAGCAGCAGCAGCAGCAGCAGCAGCAGCAAGACTTTGTTTGTTTATATCAAAAAGTTTAGTGACTTCCCTGGTAGTCCAGGGGTTAAGACTTCACCTACCAGTGTAGAGGGTGTGAGTCTGATCACTGGTCAGGGATCCCAAAGCCTCCTGGCCTAAAAAAGCAAAACACAAACAGAAGCAATATTGTAACAAATTCAACAAAGACATGAAAAGTGTAACACATTAGAAACGTGTTTAAGGCAGGAGGAAGGTGAAAGAAGGGGAAGGTGGCCATGTTCTCAGCTATTTTATCTCTCCAGGGTGCAGAGCTGAGTCCTCGGTCACTGGTGCCCCACTCAGCCCCTTTCCATGCTTCTGGGATCACAGTCCTCTTAACAATTTCCCTGCTGGCTCCGGAGTGATGTGGCATTGCTATTTTTTGACATTATATGTTATTTTGTGTGAAAAGTATAAAGTAGATATTCTTTTTAATAAAAGTCTAATAATTGATTTCTTTCCTTGGATCCCTCCGCTGGATACCAAATCCCAAAAGAGAGAGAGTTAGTTTAATTTGTCTGGCCTTGATGATGGCCCCAGCCCTTCAACCAGGGGAGAGGATGTCAGTCTTGTTGACAGTTCCACCAAGCAAATTAGGGCAAGATGATGTTCATGAAAGGAAACTAGGTCAGAGTTGCCAGGAGTACAAAGAGCCCATGCAGTGAGTGTGCAAAAATTCCAAATCTCCACCACAGGGGGTGCAGTATTTACTCCTATAAAAATGATAAAGCCCAATAAAGAGACTTCTCCAAAGCAACAGTTCAGATTTGGACCTAAAAAATCATAAGAAATAGCACAATTTAATCATTTGTCATACATATATATACACATATATATACATATGTATGTATATGTGTATTTGTATGTATCTAATCACTTACGTATGGAGAAGGCAATGGCACCCCACTCCAATACTCTTGCCTGGAAAATCCCATGGATGGAGGAGCCTGGTGGGCTGCAGTCCATGGGATCGCTAAGAGTCGGACATGACTGACTGACTTCACTTTGACTTTTCACTTTCATGCATTGGAGAAAGAAATGGCAACCCACTCCAGTGTTCTTGCCTGGAGAATCCCAGGGACGGGGAAGCCTGGTGGGCTGCTGTCTCCAGGGTCGCACAGAGTTGGACAAGACTGAAGCGACTTAGCAGCAATCATATATGTATACACATACATGTAACTGGCTCAGTGGTAAAGAATCCACCTGCCAGGACAGAAGACCCGGGTTCAGTCCTTGGGTTGGGAAGATCCGCTGGAGAAGGAAATGGCAACCCACTCGAGTTCTTGCCTGGAAAATCCCATGGACAGAGGGGCCTGGTGGGCTGCAGTCCATGGGGTTGCAGTGAGTCAGACACGACTTAACAACAGCCCACACACTAGGAGGCAAGGTTAGTGTAGAATATTTTGTAGTGACATGATTCATTAACATTACCTGTTTCTAAGAGATGCTAATTTGTTCATAGCTCTCAGCCTCCTGCCTGGCTCTCTCGCCATCTGAGTCCGCCAGTCTGTCTGGCTTCTGCCAGGTGCTGTGCGACGTTCTGACTCTAAGATGGAGTCCAGGTACCAGCCTTGGTGGCCCTTGTTCCCAGGGAGTCCCAAATTGATGAAGAGAGACCGACGGATGGGTGGGTCAGTTCCTCTTGGCTGGTGACCTTGAGGGGGCCAATGTTTGGATTTGGGGTGCTGACTGTGTCAGGGCACCAGGGGCTGAGATACTTGCTGCATTCCATTCTGCAGGACTCCTGGGACTTTTCGCAAACCTGTGTCTTACTTGCACGAGTCCAGAGCCAAGTGGCTGGACCCATGAGTGCCATGAGGACGCTATGGGCTGTGGACACAGGACGCCGGGCTCCCTGGGCGCCCTGTGCCCTGGCCAGCTCCTTGTCGGGATGGAGTCAGGGCTGCCGGGAGTGAGGTGGTGCTTTCTCCGCCCCACCCCTCTCTCCACCTGCATGTCTGTCAGAGGACTCCAAAAGCTCCTCTCCCTAGCTTCTCCAGAAAACTCGCCCTTTCCTCAGATGGTGGACATTGTCCCTGGTCACTAGGCACTCCTTTATGACCATCAGTTTATCCGAGACCTACCTGTTAAGCAGTGTGAAAGGGCCAACACCATCCTTGCTCCCTCTTTCCATCCGCTCTTGTTGGAGAGAGACCAACCAGAGGACGGTGGAAGGGGTTTTATTTAATTTCATTTCTATTCACTTTCAAGCCTCCAAAGCAGTGGGATCGACTCCTCTGCTTTTGGATCAGGCTCAGAAGGCTGACAGAAGTCTCACTGACTCTGAAGATACTGGGGACGCATCTTCTGAAGCTCTGCTTCGATTTTGTCACCTGCCTGCTCTCCCCCTACCCAGGGGACAACCCAGACTCTTCCCCCTGGCACTTGAGGCCCTGTATAGAAAGCGGATCACTAGCCAGTTACACCTCCCGTGGTCCATGCCTCCTTCCCCATCCTCTGTTTGGGCCACAGTGGGCTCCACTGCATCCCCCAAACCCACCTCCTCTTGCTTGGCCCATTCTGGCCTGTTACCCAGAATGCTTTGCCCTCCCATCAGCTCTTCACATCCTACTTTGTTTTCAGGTTCAGTTCAGGGATCACTTCTGTTAGGAAGCCTTCCTAGTTGGAGGGTGTCTCTCCTTCCTCTCCCTTTTCAGGGCATTTTTGGTGGTGCTCTCTTATTTTTTCCCATTCTAATTGGCCTGCTGTATAACCTGCCCACTTTCCTCACTACATCCCATTTCTTATAGGTGACCAGACACTCAAGACAAATTCTGAGAGAAGGGATATTGGGTAGCCACCTTGGCATTACTTCTCCCATTCCATCAAGTGGCAATTCTGCTAATTTTAACCTATGCAATATTGCTTGAGCTCATCCCTTCCTCTCTGGTGTGATGACTGGAGCTGGAGTCCTTGTCACTGCTCCCAGAAGTCTCTGCAGCATCCATCCAGCTGGGTTTCTTGCTGTGGCCCACTGGGCTCAAACTCAGCATCCTCACAGGGCTGCGAGTTTTGTGTTTCTCTCCCCGCTAGTCTATCAACTTCCCCGGTAGCAACCACATCATGATCATGAAGGCCTGGGGTCTAATAGATGCTTAATAAACTTTGAATGAATAATGAAGGATGGATAAGTGATGCAGTTATGGAGTTGGGAGTGGGAGTGCACAAATCAGTTGGGATGGGAGGATGTTATATGATCATGGGTCCTTGACTCATATAAACATCCTGTCTTCCATCCCTGACCCCATTTTACCCATCTGTAAAATGACAGTGATGATCTTATATTTGAGGTCCAANTGGCTGGATGGCATCATGGACTTGATGGATGTGAGTCTGAGTGAACTCCAGGAGTTGGTGATGGACAGGGAGGCCTGGCGTGCTGCAGTTCACCGGGTCACAAAGAGTCAGACACGACTGAGAGACTGAACTGAACTGAACTGAACTGAACCACAATATCATCATCACAACAAAAATACAATCATTTCTTAATTTTAGAGACTACCTCTTTTGTGTTTAATGTTTCGTGATTGTGTCAAAATGCTCTGATTCTTTTGGATCGGTTCTTCAAATCAGATTTCAAACAGTGTCTTCACACGGCATTTGGTTGTTCCAGCTCTTATATTTCTTTCAATCTATAATAGCTTCTCCTCTATTCTAAAAAAAAGAATTAGGTCTAGAGGCTTGACTAGATTCAGGTACTTAAAAAAAATACTGCATATATTAAAAGTTTGCACTTTCTTTAACCTACAACATTTTGAAAAAAATTCAGTGTTGCATTTATGATAAATTTTCATTATGATAAAATTTTAATTGTATTGCATAATGTTTCATAAATATGCATTTATTCCCAGGTCCTCATTCTTGGACAAAACTGATAATGTGAAGAATGTTTTGGGAAGATGCCCTGGTCTTTTATCACACCAGATGAGTCAGGCTTCAGGAAGTCCCAACACAGCTGCTGGAAAAGGGAAGTCAGCTACTGGGGACCAGATGTAACTGTCACAAAGTCTCTCAGGAAGGATTTTAAGGCTGAGAGGAGGTCCCAGTTCAGGGCCTATTTTCTCTTGCTTTACACACAATTCTAAGAAACTTCATTTTATTTTGGCAACCCACAGTAAGTATGAAATGGAAAATTAAAAGGAGCAGGTGGTCAGGAGACATGAAAAGGGCTGGATGACAGCTACACGATTGAAGGGAAAACAGAAGATAAATGAGAAATCAAAACTGGGGACTTCCCTGGTGGTCCAGGGGCTGAGACTCCGTGCTTCCAACGCAAGAGGCACAGGTTCAGTCCCTGGTCACAGAACTAAGATCCCACATGCTGTGAGGGCTGGGCAGGAAGACACAACCAACAAAAACCCCCAAACTGATGAAAACTGGAGAAGGCACAGAATCCAGGAAAAACTGAAATAGCAGCCAAGGAGGTTCATCTTCCTTTCAGTGGGTACATCATCAGTTCAGTTCAGCCGCTCAGTCATGTCCGACTCTTTGCGACCCCATGGACTGCAGCACGCCAGGCCTTCCTGCCCATCACCAATCATACTTGTCTGTTGATTTGCGTTGTCTATTTCAATTGTCACACCAGCTTTCTGAGGTAGCTGCTATAATGTTCTGTATTTCACTGATTAAAAAAAAAAAAGAAATATTCCTAAAGTCCCCCAGCTGGGAAGGGAAAGCCCGAGAAATGGTCTTATTGCTCCGTGATGAAGCATAGAATGTGCATAGATAAACTGATGACAGTGGCCAAAGGAAAACGGAGATCCTGCGTCTCTTGGTGAAGCAGGCAAGGAGTCGCATGATATGTTTTAAAATGTACTGACTTATCCACAAACTGGGAAAAGTTAGAAGTCTATAGTCACTTTAAACAGCTTCAGGTTTCTAGAAAATTTATATACATTGAAGTACAAGTGCAAATGTTTAGAGCTAAATATTCCAAAAATTTTTACAAACCAGAAACACAGAACTGGTATAGCAGTAGTTAAATTCAAGGACTGGTTTATCTTGAAGTGTTACCTGGTAACTTTTCAGTGATATTGATATCATCCATTTCTCCATCAGCATAGACTTTTCCTGTGGTTTGCTAGAATTTTCAGTGAGACATTTGATTGCCAGCCTTCCCAGGTGGCTCAGTGGAAAAGACTCCACTTGACAGTGCAGGAGACTCAGGAGACATGGGTTTGATTCTTGGGTCAGGAAGATCCCCTGGAGCAGGAAATGGCCACTCATCCAGTATTCTTGCTAGAATAATCCCATGGATAGAGGAGCCTGGTGGGCTACAGTGCAAGGCGTTGGAAAGAGTCGAACTCGGCTGAACTACTGAGCCACACACACACTGGTAAGCTCTAATTGAGAATCTGATGTTTGTCTTTTCCCTTCTGTATAACTCAAGATTGGATTAGTTAGAAATGGGTTTCCCCATCACACCCTATAAATGGTGGAGACTATTAAGGAAATGATTACTGCATTAGTCTCTTCTTGCAAAAAAAGTACATGATTGGAGCCTTTAGTTTGGGTACATTCTACATGACCCACATCTTAACCAATTCTTACTGGAGGTCAGGAATTTGGGAAAGGTAAATGCGTCATCATCAGAAATGACACCTTGGAAGTCACCTCAGCAGCATGTTGACTGTCTGAGACTCAGTCTTCGACAGCCCACCTGAGAGGCAGAAAACAGAGAACTCAGTTTGAGGTCAACATCAGGCAAAATCCACAGGGCTTCCCCTGTGGCTCAGCTGATAAAGAATCCGCCTGCAATGTGGGAGACCTGGGTTCGATCCCAGGACTGGGAAGATACCCTGGAGAAGGGAAAGGCTAGGGAAAGGCTATCCACTCCAATATTCTGACCTGGAGAATTTCATGGACAGTATAGTCCATGGGGTTGCAAAGAGCCGGACACGACTGAGTGACTTTCATTTTCACTTTCTTTCATCAGACATATCCAGCACCATTTGGAGCAACTTAACGAAGGGACAAATAATCCCCTGCTGCAACAAGTTCCGAGACCTTCAGTAAATAATTTGTGGTGTTCATAGTGATGATTCTGAATCAGCAAGCCATATTAATAGGGAAACAGTAAAACTAAAAACCAAACGTTTCCCTTCAGCTCTCTGGAAAACTTAGTAATCCAGCAACGATTCATTTCCTGATCATCCCAGCTAACCAAACTTTTATGCTATGGTGCTTTGAAAAATAAAGAAGCTTCTTTTGTTTTACCGGCAGAGAAATTCTGAACTAATCTCACCTGACATGACATTTTTCTGTGACATCTTCTGTGCCTTTGACAATTTTCACAGCATATGGATTCATCATTTCATTGTCAGACACATCAGTTAATTAGCTAATTTGGGTTTTGATTTACACGTATTGAACACCACTTTTCTCTGAGCACATAGAAACCCCTTTATGTGAAATAAGTGGCATTATGTCCAAGAGAATGGTGTTAGATTATCTTCTGCTTTGGAGGAAAAGGAGGTAATTAGTTTGATATATATTTTTTCATTTGCTGACTTTAATGTCATTTTCACCACAGAAGAAACGGTGAATGGCTGTGACCAGTCACTGCTCCTGGTTTTTGTGGCTCTGACATTATATAAAAGGAGCATGGGGAAATGAAATAAAAGAGCCTCAGTTGAATCTGTAGATAAGTAGTGTTCTTAATACTTCAACAAAATCTAAAAGAGTTTGCAATTCATACGGCTTTTCTGAAAGGCTGCCAAGAGGGATATTTTCAATAGCTTGGTGAAATGAGGAATTAAATGCAGATTTTTCTGGAAAAGACTGGAATTTAATATAAGATTGGAACAGGTTAAATTCTCAACTAAAAATGCCGGACAGAGAATGAGACTGTTTAATTTCCAGCACACAAAGACACATGACATTGCTAGGAATGATGAATGCAGCGCAGGCTGCTGTTTCAAGCTCCTGTGTTCATTTTCAAAAACAGCCTGGGAAATTTCTGCCATCCTTTGGAATCCAAGGCAGTGGCAAAGCTGCAGTCCAATGTGATGGATTACACGGCCAATCTGCTTGAAGTTTGTGCTTCATTAATCCAGCTCTTTGAATTTCAAAGAACTGAGGTGATGTCATTTGGAACGTACATCACAGAGCATTAATGGGATTCCTTGGTCAGAAGGGAGAACTAAGACAATGTGATGGGGATGAGGGGGATTGATGTTACTAATAATTGAGGAATGGAAGAGTCTGCCTAGCCTCCTCGCCCCCAGCTCTCTTGTAAGCTCTGATGGAGCCCTCTTTGTGGGTCAGCCTTGTAAGAACGGAACACAAAGCTCTGCTTGTTCAAGGGGTTCCCAAGAATTCAGCAGCATCAGAAGCGGTTAAAAGTTTCAGTCTATCTAATTCAATGCAGCAGAACTGACTGGTTCCTCCTGTCTCCAGTTCCACAGCCCACCGCCCTGTCTGGGTCACGTTGGCAGGGCTGGTGGGAGCCCTGCCCATCACAGTGCTGTGCTGACAATTGGATGCTTCTCATGATGGGCTGGGCTTCATCCGTGTGAGGCCTGAGGCAGAAGGGAGATTGAATCACTGCCAAAGAGGCAGGCTGGGAACCTGAGCCAGGAGGGGGTCCCAGGAAAGATCCAGTGAAATAAGTGAATGGGAGGGGAAGGGACATTTAAGCAGCCTGCACTCTGTCAAGCTGGGTGCTAGGAACTATCACAATTCATAAAATCATTACAGCGACTGTCTAGGGTAGCAATAGGAATACAGCATCTGGTGCGGTGTTTAAGAATCCGCCTGCCAATGGAGGGAACATGGGTTCGATCCTTGGTCCAGGAAGATTCCACGGACTACAGGACAACTAAGCCCATGCACCAGAGCTACTGAACCCAAGCTCTGGAGCCTGAGAGGTGCAATTGNATGTGATGGATTACACGGCCAATCTGCTTGAAGTTTGTGCTTCATTAATCCAGCTCTTTGAATTTCAAAGAACTGAGGTGATGTCATTTGGAACGTACATCACAGAGCATTAATGGGATTCCTTGGTCAGAAGGGAGAACTAAGACAATGTGATGGGGATGAGGGGGATTGATGTTACTAATAATTGAGGAATGGAAGAGTCTGCCTAGCCTCCTCGCCCCCAGCTCTCTTGTAAGCTCTGATGGAGCCCTCTTTGTGGGTCAGCCTTGTAAGAACGGAACACAAAGCTCTGCTTGTTCAAGGGGTTCCCAAGAATTCAGCAGCATCAGAAGCGGTTAAAAGTTTCAGTCTATCTAATTCAATGCAGCAGAACTGACTGGTTCCTCCTGTCTCCAGTTCCACAGCCCACCGCCCTGTCTGGGTCACGTTGGCAGGGCTGGTGGGAGCCCTGCCCATCACAGTGCTGTGCTGACAATTGGATGCTTCTCATGATGGGCTGGGCTTCATCCGTGTGAGGCCTGAGGCAGAAGGGAGATTGAATCACTGCCAAAGAGGCAGGCTGGGAACCTGAGCCAGGAGGGGGTCCCAGGAAAGATCCAGTGAAATAAGTGAATGGGAGGGGAAGGGACATTTAAGCAGCCTGCACTCTGTCAAGCTGGGTGCTAGGAACTATCACAATTCATAAAATCATTACAGCGACTGTCTAGGGTAGCAATAGGAATACAGCATCTGGTGCGGTGTTTAAGAATCCGCCTGCCAATGGAGGGAACATGGGTTCGATCCTTGGTCCAGGAAGATTCCACGGACTACAGGACAACTAAGCCCATGCACCAGAGCTACTGAACCCAAGCTCTGGAGCCTGAGAGGTGCAATTGCTGAAGCCCGCCTGCCTAGAGCCTGTGCTCAACTGCGAGAGAAGCCACCACAGTGAGAAGCCCATGCACCGCAGCTGGAGAGCAGCCCGCTTGCAGCAGCTGGAGATGCCTGTGCAGCAGCAGAGACACAGTGCGGCTAAGCCAGTAAAAGTCCTTATCAAGAAGCATGTCCCCTGGTGCAAAGTGGCTGCTCAAAACTCTGAAAACAAAAGCACAAAGCAAATGAACAAAAGCCCTAAGAACTACCCAAACCTCAACACTGTTCAACTGGGTGATAATATTGTCCTTCCTTTTCAAATGAAGAAACTGCGGTTCAGAGACTTGCTCAGATAGTAAGAGAGCTTTATTTTTTGTAAGCCACAAAAACGCGCTTCAAACATTAGCTATCATTCCTGTATCACTGTTGCTGTTCAGTTGATAGGTCATGCCTGACTCTGTGACCCCATGGACTGCAGAATGCCAGGCTTTCCCTGTCCTTCACCATCTCCCTGAGTTTGCTCGAACTCCTGTCCATTGAGTTGGTGATGCCATCCAACCATCTCATCTTCTGTCACCCCCTTCTCCTCCTGACTTCAGTCTTTCCCAGCATCAGGGTCTTTTCCAATGACTCGGCTCTTCACATCAGATGGCCAAAGTATTGGAGCTTCAGCTTTAGCATCAGTGCTTTCAATGAATATTCAGGGTTGATTTCCTTTATGATCAACTGCTTTGATCTCTTTGCTGTCCAAGGGATTCTCAAGAGTCTTCTCCAGCACCACAATTCAAAAGCATCAATTCTTCAGTGCTCAACCGTCTCCAACTCTCACATCCACACTTGACTACTGAAAAAACCATACCTTTGATTGTATCACTGAGCAAGCCCATTTCCTTAAAGGCTTTGCCTGTGGCAGTACCTGAAACATTATAGCGATTCAATTCTTATTTGCCGATTGAAAGACTCCTTGACCACTGGGTAAGATGGGCTGAAGATATCTGAATGAAGCTATCGTCTCCCAGAAAGAAAGATGAGGATTTCTATACACATGTACCATCTGCTGTGTGGAGTGTCCAACACTGCGCAAGAAAATTGAAATTAGTCATCTATTTAAAAAGATGAAGTGAAATTTCTCAGGATAATTTAGGAAACCTTAACTCTGCCTTCAGTTCAGTTCGGTCACTCAGTTGTGTCCGACTCTTTGGGACCCCATGAATTGCAGCCCCCCAAAATAAAGTCTGACACTGTTTCCACTGTTTCCCCATCTATTTCCCATGAAGTGATGGGACCAGATGCCATGATCTTCGTTTTCTGAATGGTGAGCTTTAAGACAACTTTTTCACTCTCTTTCACTTGCATCAAGAGGCTTTTTGGTTCCTCTTCACTTTCTGCCATAAGGGTAGTGTCATCTGCATATCTGAGGTTATTGATATTTCTCCCGCTTGATTCCAGCTTGTGCTTCTTCCAGCCCAGCGTTTCTCATGATGTACTTTGCATAGAAGTTAAATAAGCAGGGTGACAATATACAGCCTTGATGTACTCCTTTTCCTATTTGGAACCAGTCTGTTGTTCCATGTCCAGTTCTAACTGTTGCTTCCTGACCTGCAGATAGATTTCTCAAGAAGCAGGTCAGGTGGTCTGGTATTTCCATCTTTTTCAGAATTTTCCACAGTTTCTTGTGATCCACATAGTCAAAGGCTTTGGCATAGTCAATAAAGCAGAAATAGATGTTTTTCTAGAACTCTCTTGCTTTTTCAACGATCCAGCAGATGTTGGCAATTCAATCTCTGGTTCCTCTGCCTTTTCTAAAACCAGCCTGAACATCTGGAAGTTCACGGTTCATGTATTGCTGAAGCCTGGCTTGGAGAATTTTGAGCATTACTTTACTAGTGTGTGAGATGAGTGCAATTGTATGGTAGTTTGAGCACTCTTTGGCATTGCCTTTCTTTGGGAGTGGAATGAAAACTGACCTTTTCCAGTCCTGTGGCCACTGCTGAGTTTTCCAAATTTGCTGGCATATTGAGTGCAGCACTTTCACAGCGTCATCTTTCAGGATTTGAAACTCTGCCTTAGAAACCTTGAAAACTCCATTAGGATCAAAATGTAGGAGTGTTTTTATTGGGTGATGATATAATCTGAAAGAGTGAGAAGTTTTCTGTTTGACGGTGCAGATGGGGTTTATATTTCATGTTAATGGTCATATCTAATAATGTGGATAGTAGTTTTTGTTGCCTATATGTTTATTAACATTTGAAGGTGATTTGAACTTGATAGCATGTTTTATTGCTTTCTCAAACAGTAGCAACTCTTTCATTTTAAATATATTTATGATATTACACATATATTTCAAGACATAAAGTGAATTTGTAAAAAAGATATAAAAATCTTTATACATTCTTATTTCTAGGCTTTACTTTCTTGTAGAGTCTGATAGGCTTGATGTATGCATGCTCATTGCTCAGTCGTGTCTGACTTTTGCAATCCAATGGGCTGTATGTAGCCCACTAGGTTCCTCTGTCCATGGGATTCTCCAGGCAAGATTACTGAAGTAGGCTGCCATTTCTTCCCCCAGGGGGTCTTCCCAACATAGGGATCAAACTTGTGTCTACTGAGTCTCCTGAACTGCAGGTAGATCTTTACCGCCGAGCCATCGGGGAAGTCCTTGATGGTCTTGGACATAACCATTAAAAGTTGGTCAATAAACTGCAGTTTTTAGAACCCAGAGAGAGTAAGTTTTAAACAGGGACCTCAGGATTCTGTGTTCATTCACTCCTGGTGCCATTTTCCTGGGAGAAAACTCAGATTTTCTCTATCCCATTTGGATTTCCATTTCTTGACTGGAGTTGAGACTGTCAAAAGCTCTGATAGAGTAGAAACTCAGCTGTAGGTAGAAAGTCTCTGTACATTTTTCAGAAATTAAAAAAATTGATGTGGAAAATTTTGACTAGTATGAGATACAGACAGTGTTAAAAAATGTAAACTGAAGCATAGTTGATTAACAATGTTGTGTTAATTTCTGCTGTATAGGAAAGTGATTCAGTTATAAATATACATTCTTACTTTTAAATTTTACAGCCACTTAGTTTTTGCTGTGATTATATACATATACGATTAAAAAAAATTATTTCCTGATGGCTTAGTGTTAAAGAATCCACCTGCAATGTAGGAGATGCAGGTTCAATTTCTGGGTTGGGAAGAGCTCTTAGGGGAGGGCGCAGCAACCCACTCCAGTATTCTTGCTTGGGAAATCCCCTGGACAGAGGAGCCTGGTGGGCTACAGTACATGGAGTCCCAAGAGTTGGACACAACTCTTGCGACTATACCACCACCACCATATCTTTTTAAAAATGGAACTATAGTTGATTTACAATATTGTGTTAATTTCTTCTGTAGAGAGAATAGTTTTTCAAACCCTCTCATACCCTTGCCCAGATCCAGCGTTATCACCATTTTGCTCATCTTATTTTATTTATTTCCCCCATTTATTTTTTTCTGCATTATTTGAAAACAAATTCCATCTCATTATCATTTTACCTGTAAGCAGTTCAATATAAATCTCTGTTAAGGACTGTTAAAAAACTGCCTTACAGTGATCACACCCAGAACAATTAATGGTTCCCTTAGCACCATCTAATACACTGCCCATATTAACATTTCCCTGATTGTTTTAAAGATGTCCTCTGTGGTTGCTTGGTTTGAATCGAGATCCAATTACTGAATGTTTTTTCTGAAGCATAGCTGCCTCCCTTGGGCTGCCTCAACTGCCTTCGTAGACTGGGAGACCAGAACTAATGTAACTAAGGTAAACAAGGGCTCTAAGGCAGATGGTGCCATCTGCTAGTTAGGGCCGAGTCCAAGTAGAGCTAACTAGGGAGAATTAACCTGACTTCTTGGGCTCGGTTGGAAGAGGGCCCCTGAGTGACTGGCCACAATCCTCAATGGGGAGAGTGGTCTCATTCCAAATTCAAGAAGTGGACTGTGCTGGGTCATTCCATCCTGTGGCTTCCAACACAGCAGTGGAATCCTCGAGAACCTGGTAGGAATAGCAGTCATTCCAGGAGAGTCACCATAAGAAGCTCCTGTGGGATGGGAAAGATGGCCTTAGGTCCCCAGCTCAATTAGGAGTATTTGTAGGAAGTAGAAGAGCAGGCAGAGAATGAAACGGCAGGGACTAAGTTGGAGACGGTGGGGTCAATCTACGTTGGAGGGAAGAAAGAGTGTAACTGGCTTCATGGCTCTCCTAGGATATTAATTATCACATACGTTCAGAAACAAGACTATTTGGTTCATAAGGTAGAGCCCAACAGTGGCATCTGGCCATTGGATCCTAGTTCTGGAAACATGACTTCATTGCAAGTCCCATCGGGTGTGGGTGGGGGGAAGTGGGCAATCCATGCCTACCCTGACTACTCTGAGATTGCTTGGAAACCTGTGTGAGCCTGCCACATAAGCAGAAGAGGGCATGCAGGTCGAACTGACATAAGGTGGTATTTGGTACAGAGATACACGTTACCAGTTACCAGAAAAGACATGTTACCAGTCTGAAAGAATTAGAACTGTCTCCTCAGATACAGCGATAGTCTTTGTCCATGCGTGCGTGCATGCTAAGTCACTTCCATCATGTCCGAGTCTTTGCAACCCTGTGAACCATAGCCTGCCAAGCTCCTCTGTCCACGGGGTTCTCCAGGCATGCATACAGGAGTGAATTGCCGTGCCCTCCCCTAGGGGATCTTCCTGACCCAGGGATTGAACACGCATCTCTTGAGTCTCCTGCATTGGGAGGCTAGTGCCACCTGGGAAGTGCCAGTCTTTGTCTATATTACTGATAATATAAGTAACATCCCTAAGTATAGAAATATTGAAACCTGACATCTGAATAGAATTTCATAGTTCTCAAAACATTTTCATAAGCATTGCTCCTTTCATCTTCACAAAACCCTCATCCACTTAAAATTGATATTGATGTTTAGTGAGCTTTGACTATGTATCATAATCTGGGTGCTCTTATATCTTGTGCCATCATTTACACCTATCTCTTTTTAAAACATAGGGATTTTTGTCTCTAAAATCTCTTGTTTTATTGGACAGGGTTCATGTCAAGAATCAGGATAAATATATAATTCATGTTCTACAGGGACATGGCTTCTGCAATTAAGGACACTGGACAAGCTGTCTCTGCAAGGCTGTCTCAGTCCAGGGAGGCACCAGTCAGATGGTCAAGAAGGAAAGATCACAAGCAGGTTGGAACCGCATGTGCACAAGTTGAAATCCCATAAAGATGAACTGAACTCTGTCTGTTCTTGTTACATTTGACCTTGGAAATGAAGATAAGCTGCAGGAGGCAGAGCACACACATGGAGCTGAACACACACATCCAGGGGGGGCAGAGACAGGGAAGGAATATTTAGAAGGAGAAGAGAACAATGACAAGACTAGCTGCGCTTCACCTCAGAGGTGAATCTGCTGATCAGCCACCTCTGTGCTACAAAATAGCTGCTGCCTCCCTTCCATCTTCCAACTCTCCTGAGAGACTTTCTCTTGGAGCCGGTGCTAAGAGGAAACACCCAAGGAAAGGGAATTCTGGGAAATGTAGTTCAGCCTAACAGCTGGCACACAGCTGGCATACCTGTTCTAAGATGTGCAAAGGTAAGGTGGTTCAGTGTGGGAGGCAGGAAGTAGGGCTTTTTTTGGGCAGCCCTCAGTAGGAAGTTAAGGTAAATTGACCTTAGTGACCACGTTAAACTTTCTACTACTGCAGACGGTGCTTCATATTGTAGGATCTGCTTTCCTGATGTTTTCCACTAAATTTTGTGTGAAACAGGGCAGTGTGTCCTATACTTGAATGAAAGTGAAAGTATTAGTCCCTCAGTCCTACTCTTTGTGACCCCTTAGGACTGTAGCCTGCTAGGCTTCTCTGTCCATGGGGATTCTCCAGGCAAGAGTACTGAAGTGGGTTGCCCTTTCCTACTCCAGGAGATCTTCCCACCAAGGGATCGAACCCAGGTCTCCTGCATTGCCAGCAGATCCCTTACCAGCTGAACCACAATTAGCAGAAAAGCATGGCGTGCTGGATGACTTATGGTAAAGTGTCTTTCATTCATTCACTCAGCAACTAATTGTTGGCTCTGGTGGTGTTGCTCTGCTCATTCTGCTTCTCAGGGGACCGTCCAGCGTGCCATGGAGGGACAGCTTAATCCTTCAGTGTCCCAGCTGGAAGCAGCTAATTGTCACTGACTCCAGCAAGTCTGTGCCTGGCAGACTGTTCACTTCAACTAGAAGGGCACCTGGCCTGTCACAGCATCTTCCCTCACCCAAGCAGACACTTGGCTATGGGAAGAGCCTTCCTGAGCAAATGTGGGCTCAGGTAAAGGACATACCAGGGCCCATTCAGCTCTCACCCAGCTTGGCACTCAGGCAACATGCTCTTTGGGAATCTGTCACTATGCACCCTGCAGGACAAGAGGAAGGAACTCTGTCTCGGCTGGTATGAAAGTGTGTGGAGTGGGGAGTTGCTAACATCCCTTTGCCTGTCTTTATGGGATAGGTGACTTGGAGTCAACTTTTTTTTTGTTTTTGAGGTTCATATGTTCCATATACATTAAAAAATTATATATTTATTAATGGCCGTGCTGGGTCTGATCTCGGGTGGCCTTGGCCTGCAGAGGGCTTGAAGTGGGGCTTGGGTTCTCAACCAGAGACTGAGGCAAGGTCACAGTAGTGAAAGCACCAGATCCTAGCCACTGGACCAGTGGTCAGTGACCAGGGCCCTGGCCCTTCAGCTTTGCAGAAAAGAACTTCCACAGATAGAAAGTAGTGAAGCAAGTCAAGTATTCATCAGGAGGAAAAAGGATTACAGTACGTGTGGCTAGACACACGGGCAGACTCAGATGGAGAGCCCCTGAGTTGCTGAGGTGCACCCTGGTGGCAGTTTGAAGTACTTCTATGGGGGGCATTTCTTCTGGGTTTCCTTTGGCCAGTCATTCTGATTTGCCTGGTTCGCAGTCCATATCTGCTGCATCTCAGGATCCTCCCATGTGTGTGAATGTAGTCTAGATGGATCCTACCACAAAGGCCTATGGGCAGAACATCCCTTGACATGACTCCCCTTTGGCTTCCAAGGAGCCTTTTCTGCGCCATGTGTGGTTGGGGAGGTCTCTTGACTTTGGGAATGAGAAATACGTGGTCTGTGCAGGGTCCAGCCTCCTCCCTTAATTGCCCTGCTCTTCTTGTCTTAGAGTTTCAGTCAACGGACAATGAATCTCCAATTGCTCTTCCCTGAGGGGGGCCCATCTGCCTCCAGCCTCAGGGTTTCGTTTTGGTGCATGGGTTCTCACTGTGGTGGCTTCCCTGGTGGCAGAGCAGAGGCCTTGGGATGCTCAGACTTCGGCAGTTCTAGCTCGTGGGCTCCAGAGCTTGGTTTCAGTAGTTGGGGTGCATGGGCTTAGTTGCCTCGAGGCATCAGAATCTTCCCAGACCAGGGGCTGAACACATGTCCCTTGCATTGGCAGGCAGACTTTTAGCCACTGGACAACCAGTGAAGTGCTGGAGCTGCCCCTGAAATCAAGAACAGAGACTAAATGGCCTGGTGGGTGTTCCGACAGTCCCTGAGGATGTGTGCCGGGACGTTTGCATCCCAGAGCCTATTACACAGCCCTGGAAGCAGATCNTGCTGGGTCTGATCTCGGGTGGCCTTGGCCTGCAGAGGGCTTGGAGTGGGGCTTGGGTTCTCAACCAGAGACTGAGGCAAGGTCACAGTAGTGAAAGCACCAGATCCTAGCCACTGGACCAGTGGTCAGTGACCAGGGCCCTGGCCCTTCAGCTTTGCAGAAAAGAACTTCCACAGATAGAAAGTAGTGAAGCAAGTCAAGTATTCATCAGGAGGAAAAAGGATTACAGTACGTGTGGCTAGACACACGGGCAGACTCAGACGGAGAGCCCCTGAGTTGCTGAGGTGCACCCTGGTGGCAGTTTGAAGTACTTCTATGGGGGGCATTTCTTCTGGGTTTCCTTTGGCCAGTCATTCTGATTTGCCTGGTTCGCAGTCCATATCTGCTGCATCTCAGGATCCTCCCATGTGTGTGAATGTAGTCTAGATGGATCCTACCACAAAGGCCTATGGGCAGAACATCCCTTGACATGACTCCCCTTTGGCTTCCAAGGAGCCTTTTCTGCGCCATGTGTGGTTGGGGAGGTCTCTTGACTTTGGGAATGAGAAATACGTGGTCTGTGCAGGGTCCAGCCTCCTCCCTTAATTGCCCTGCTCTTCTTGTCTTAGAGTTTCAGTCAACGGACAATGAATCTCCAATTGCTCTTCCCTGAGGGGGGCCCATCTGCCTCCAGCCTCAGGGTTTCGTTTTGGTGCATGGGTTCTCACTGTGGTGGCTTCCCTGGTGGCAGAGCAGAGGCCTTGGGATGCTCAGACTTCGGCAGTTCTAGCTCGTGGGCTCCAGAGCTTGGTTTCAGTAGTTGGGGTGCATGGGCTTAGTTGCCTCGAGGCATCAGAATCTTCCCAGACCAGGGGCTGAACACATGTCCCTTGCATTGGCAGGCAGACTTTTAGCCACTGGACAACCAGTGAAGTGCTGGAGCTGCCCCTGAAATCAAGAACAGAGACTAAATGGCCTGGTGGGTGTTCCGACGGTCCCTGAGGATGTGTGCCGGGATGTTTGCATCCCAGAGCCTATTACACAGCCCTGGAAGCAGATCTGATGAGCTGGGCCTCGGGGCCAGCGCGGCTCTAGCACCTGCAGCAGGACTGCAGGTCCTGCTTATGTGCCTGGTGTGCAGAGTGCTGACATCGGGGTGCTCCCTGGGCGCTTCTTGCCATTAGTAATCTTTGTTCTTTGATCTTTGCTTAATGGAAAAGAAAGCTTTGTGTGTTCACTGGAGGCTTTGGTGTCCCAGGCTGGGAAGTGGAGCTCAGGCAGGCAAATCTGAAAGGCAGCGCTGATCCGGTCAGGGGCTGCAAATTAGTGTGTTCTATTAATACTTTGCAGGCTGGTTTTATTTATTGGCCTTTGGTGGGTGATGATTTTCTACGCTTTTTGCATTAAGTCTAGGTAATGGTATCTAATGTCTTAACTCTCTCTCCTTGTCACAGGGGAAGGTACGGGGGGACTCTCAGAAGTTCAGATGTGTTTTTCATGCTTACCCAGCCGTGTCCAACTCTTTGTGATCCCATAGGCTGTAATCCACCAGGCTCCTCTGGCCATGGGATTCTCCAGGCAAGAATACTGGAGTGGGTTGCCATTTCCTCCTCCACATGGGTGCTTCAGGCACTGACAAATAGGCTAAATTTTTATGTCCAGGAAGAGGGAGCTCCAGACACAGATGGGGCACTTGGGAGGCAAAGGCATCACCTGGGACCTCTTGGGAGGCCAGGCCCCTCTGTGCAAGGGTTGCCATGCCCTCCTCCAGGGGACCTTCCTGACCCAGGGATCGACCTCATGTCCCTTACATTTCTAGCACTGGGAGGCAGGTTCTTTACCACTAGCGCCAGGTGCTTATGCAAAGTTGATTTCTCATGGAGAATTATGAAACTTGCTTCCTGTCAACATCAGGCTCAACCTGAAGCTGTATTTGCTGAAATGATCACATATCCATCATACGGCACACATCATCGCCATGGGATTAACAATGGTAGACAGACAAAAAGGGAGACCTTACTTTGACATAGACTGTATTCATTTGGGGCCGCCACCATGGATGGGATGGATTAAAGAGTAGGTAATTTATTGTCTCACAGTTCTGGAGGCTGGAAGTCCAAACTGAGGTGTCATCAGGACTGGCTGCTTTGGAAGCTGGGAGGAAAGCGTCTGTCTCTTCCAGGCCTCCGTCCGTGGCCTGGGGGTGGTGGGGCCTCCCCATGCTATGTCTTTGTGTCCAGTTTCCCACTTGTTATAAGGATATCAGTCATATTAGGTTTATTTCTATCCTCATGAACTCATTTTTAACATGATGGCTTCCATAAAGATCTTATGTCCAAACACAGTCATATTCTGAGATAATGAATGTCAACATAATGAATTTTTTTGAGGGGAGAGGACACAATTCAGCCTATAACAGCCCACAATTAGCTATTCTCCCCCATTTTTTAGAGACGAGGAATGGGGGCCCAGAAAGCTTTGGGGAAACATGGTTCATCAGTGGGGACCTGGGAATGGCTCCCAGCTTCCTACTACCCTTGCAGGGCTCCTTTGGAAGCCAGGTGTGTGAAGAGGCGACTGTACCCCAAATGGGCATGGAGTTGGTGTCATTATGTGGGTGGCCAGCTTGCTCTCAGGTAATGTTTAAGTGGGCCTGTTGCTCAGCTTAAAATGAGGCTTCTCCCATCTTTAAAAAAAAATTAATTAGCTTATTTTTGGCTGTGCTGGGTCTTTGTTGCTGTGAGCAGGCTTTCTCTAGTTGCAGCAAGTGGGGTTGATCTCTAGTTTCGGTGCATAGGTTTCTCAGTGGCTTCTTTTGTTGTGGAGGACAGGTTCTAGGGCACACAGGCTTCAGTAGTTGTGGCACATGGGCTTAGTTGCCCCGAGGCATATGGAATCTTTCTGGACCAGGGATCAAACCCATGTAGTGGATTCTTATCCACTGTACCACCAGGGAAGTCCAGTTTCCCTCTTCTTACTTTTCTGCTTTTAAAAAGGGCTATGNGAAAGGGCTCTGTTTCTTGACCAGAACTCCAGGAAGGTGAGCTTATCCTGGTTGCCTTCTGCCCCCAGAGTCCCTGACTCGTCCTTCAACAACCTCCCCCATCCTCCCTCTACCTTCTCTGAGCACGTTTCCCGGAGGGGCAGCACCAAGAATGCTATCATTATCCCTCTTCCTGGTCCCTGGCCAGCTCTAACCTCAGGTGGGTGCAGAACTCAGCACACGCCCCAGACCTTCCTCTGAGCTCCTTCACCTACTCAAGTCCAGTCTCGCAGAAAGCCCCTGGGAATTATAGCTTCCTAACACAGAAGCTACAGGATCAAGTGTAACACTTTTTGGTGCTTAAGTCAGGGGAAACTCTTAGCATCTTTCTACAAACACTTTCTCTTCCTCCACTGGCTCTGAGCCCTCAGGAGCCTGAGGCAAGAGACAGCCCTGCTTGGAGGGAAGATGCTGTCCCTGGAGAGGACGATCTGAGCTCTATGCCTGGCACTCAGGTGCAGGCAGCTATGTCTCCCGGAACCACTGCCCCCATGCAATGTGAGGCCTGCTGGAGGCCCTTGGACAAGAGAAGTCCTTAATGAAAGTGTTTTTGAGAAGACAGAAATTTTTTTTAAAAAAGGAAGCATTATGTAATATATAATATATATACAAAATTTGCATTTATGTACAGATTTGTATTCATTTATATATATGTCTATATACATTCATATAACTGTCTCTAAATATTCTTTCCCTCTCCCTCCACCACTCCTCAGACTTTGCAAGATGAAACAGAAAATTAAAGTTACAAGTGGTCCTTCCTAGAGGGTGTCAGACAACAAGTGAAGTAATTCAGACAGAGAAGGAAGCATATCTTTTGACATCCCTTATATGTGGAATCTAGAAAGAGATGATACAAATGAGCTTACTTACAAAATAGAGACTCACTGACTTAGGAAAGGAACTTATCGTTGCTGGGGGGAGGATGGGGGTAAAGGATAGTTAGGGAGTTTGGGATGGGCATGTACACTGCTGTGTTTAAACTGGATAGCCATTAAGGACCTGTCCTATAACACAGGGAACTCTGCTCAATGTTATGTGGCAGCCTGGATGGGA
>SJYW01049898.1:906631-920502 GCA_006410735.1 Raphicerus campestris
TCATTTTTTTTAATGTTTTAAATTTTATATTGGAGTACAGTTAATTAACAATGTTGTGTTAGTTTCAGGCATACAACAAAGAGATTCAGTTATACAAATACATGTATCTCTTCTTTTTCAAATTCTTTTCTTATTTAGGTTAATATAGAATACCGAGCAGAGTTCCTTGTGCTGTACATAGGTCCCTGTTGGTTATCTATTTTGAAAAAAGCAGCAGTGTGTACATGTCCATCCCAAACTCCCAGTCTACCCCTTCCCCTCTTCCCTGTATTAATCATCCATTCATTTTCTAAGTCTGCGAGTCTGTTGCTGTTTTGTAAATAAGTTCATTAAGATTCCATATACAAGGAACATCATGTGATATATGTCTTTCTCTATCTGATTTATTTCCCTTAGTATGATAACCTCCAGTTCCATCCATTTTGCTATGAATGGCATGATTTCAGTTTTTTTTTAACGAGTCAGCCTCTGTGTTAAGGGGAGGATACTGAGGGGCAGAATGGTTGAGGGACCTAGTCATACGATGGTCCACGATAGAGCTTCCAGGTCTTTCTAATTCCTAAGTCTAAGTGCTTCACAGGACACACGAGCCGCTACCTTGCATGCCAGTTCCAGCTGACTGGTGGTGGCTGCATGGAGTGCTCGGGGGTTGGGCTGATTCAAAGGTGGCCTTTAGTCTTCGGGGCCCTTGTCTGTATGTATCCTGTTTGCCCCACTCCTAGCAGGGAGCCCTTTGGAATTCTCAGCCAAAAGGCTGCTTTCCCCAGGCCTTGCTGCTTGCTGGGCCCTAGACTCCAACTTTACTCCTTTGAAGCCATTAAGAGGCCTACACTTTGTTCAGCCTTTCAGCCACCAGTCACTGCACTGGAACTGGCAGTTGCTGCAGGGCTCTCAAGTGGCGGCTCACCCTGTACTTCTCTTAACTCTGGGCTCTTGGTCCCTCAAGTCTCTGCTTCTTTGGCAGCTCTCTGATGTCTTCAAACAGGTATTTTAAATATCTTCTATTCCTCCAGTAATTTTAGCAGGAAAGTCACCTGGCTACATGCTAATCCACCTTTACCAGACCTGTCCTAGTTTAGGATGTAGAGAAACCAAAACTGGAATTAAAAAAAATTAATGAACTTGGCCCTGTCAAGTCTTAACTCCTGCACATGGGATCTTTGGTTGCAGTGTTCAGGCTTCTCTCTAGCTGTGGCACTCGGGTTCAGTAGTTGTAGCGAGTAGGCTTAGTTGTCCCCAGCATATGGGATCATAGTTCCCTGACTAGGGATCAAACTCAGGTCCCCTGCATTGGAAAGCAGATTCTAAACCACTGGACCACCAGGGAAGACTCCCAAATCTGGAATTTTGATGCTGAGTCATTTGGGAAATTGGCCTCCTCCCAGCAACCCTTCCCTGAACACAGCTGTAACTCTGAAACCTCTCTACATTTCAGCTGGGTTACTAGGGCAGTTCAGTGATGGAGCCTGGAACAGGCAGCATTTTCTTTACATGAAGGACAAGGGGCACAGTTTTTCTGGTATTGGGGCCTCTAGCCAGTAATGCTGGTTGAGTTATGCAAGGCAGACTCCAGGCAGAGCTGGCTATCTAAGAGAGTAATCACGTCCCCTTCTATCATGTCCAGTGTGTTCTCTTGACAAAATTTTGTTAGCCTTTGCCCTGCTTCATTTGTACTCCAAGGCCAAACTTGCCTGTTACTCCAGGTATGTCTTGACTTCCTACTTTTACGTTCCAGGCCCCTATGATGAAAGGGACAGCTTGTTTTTGGTGTTAGTTTTAGAACGTCTGATAGGTCTTCATAGAACCGATCAACTTCAGCTTCTTCAGCATCAGTGGTTGGGACATAGACTTGGATTACTGGGATGCTGAATGGTTTGTCCTGGAAATGAACTGAGATCATGCTGTCATTTTTGAGACTGTACCCAAGTACTGCATTTTGGACTCTTCTGTTGACTATGAGGGCTACTCCATTTCTTCTAAGGGATTCTTGCCCACAGCAGTAGATGTAATGGTCACTTACATTAAATTCACCCATTCCCATTCATTTTAGTTCACTGATTCCTAAAATGTCTTGACATCTCCTTTTTGACCACTTTCAATTTACCTTGATTCATGGACCTAACATTCCAGGTTCCTATGCAATATTGCTCTTACAGCATCGGACTTTACTTTTACGACCAGTTACATCCACAGTTGACTGCTGTTTCCACGTTGTCTCAGCCTCTTCCTTCTTTCTGGAGCTATTCGTAATTGCCCTCTGCTCTTCCTCAGTAGCATACTGGACGCCTTCTGACCTGGGTGCTCATCTTCTGGTGTCATATCTTTTTGCCCTTTCATACTGTTCATGGGGTCTCTTGGCTAGAACACTGGAGTGGCTTGCCATTCCTTCCTCCAGTGGAGCACTTTTTATCAGAACCCCCACTATGACCCATTTGTTTTGGGTGACCCTGCACAGCATGGCTCATAGTTTCATTGAGTTCCACAAGCCTCTTTGCCACGACAAGGCCGTGATCCGAAGCGCTACATCCCTGGTTCATAGGCAGGTACCCAGTGGCCACAGCAAGGCTCAAATGAAGCCCATTAAGTCCACTTGGGCACAAGTTGACCAGGCAGGAGTGTGAGCAGATCTGTGGATGATAAATATCTGCCTCATCCTTCCACTGTCACCTGTGAAATCTTCCGAGAAACAGACGGGGCAAGGAGGCCTGCTGCTAGCTGTGAGCTGTGCTTCTATTTCTCAAACAGTTCGCCCTAAAATGGTCAGAATAGGTAATGATGTATAAAAGGAATGAAATGGTGACAAAACGGACCTGTTTGCAAAGTGCTTGTGCAGTATTTATGGCCCAGATATGCCATTCAGTGCTTTATTTGGAGAGTGATTGATGGCCTAGCAACACACAGACATGTCCCAGTACTTCGCTTTGTAGGAATTGGTGACGTGTAGAAAGGGCACATCCTTTGCCTTTGGGAGGGGCCAGGATACCTTTCCTCTCTGGGTGGCCAGCGGCAAAGCCTCCCGGGCTGTGTCCCTCACTTGTTTTTCCTGCGACTTGGCACCTTTGTAATTTTGCAGCGTCCTCTCCTCTCCCTCCAGCCCATGAGGCATCCCTAAGCGCAACCACAGTGGCAGAAAACCAAAGGAGAGCAAGATGTGATCTGGGCAGCGTGAGGCTTGGTCACAGCTGTGTCAGTGGGCAGTATGCAGATGGGAGGAAGGCCAGGGGCATTGTGAAGTCAGACCTCTCTGGGTCGAAGCCCGGTTCTGTGACTTTCCTGTCCTTGGCCCATCACTTAGCCTCTGAGTCTCTCCTTCATCATCTGTTAAAAGAGGCCAATCATGCCAACACAGCAGCTTTGCCTCGCGGTGGACATAAGACACTGTCTATGGAGGGTAACATGTCCTCAACCTGGCTTCTCAATTTCTCCACTTTCCAACCACCACCGGCCTTTTATCAGATGGTGTCTTAGCCACCCCTGTCTTACTCATGCCCTGCATCTTGTCACCACCAGAAAAAGCAACACATCAGAATCTCAGTTCTGAACGTCACAGTCTCCAGTGCTTCCACTTGCTCAGGGCCCTCACTGCTGTGCTTCCTTTACTGAATCTAGACCTCCCATCAGCATGGTCTTTGCCCTGGAAGATGGCAACAAAGCAGACTTTCTGCTCCCATGCCTACACCCCTACCCTCTTCTCTCCAAAGCAGATAGACTGATGCCCTCAAATTTTAATTCTACCACGTTCTTCCTCTGTTTAAAGCCTTTCAGTGATTTCCCTAAGTGGTAGCCAACAGACCAACCAACCAATTAACTCATAAATGCTGGTGAGCACCTACTTGGCACTGGCTGCCATGATGGATGATGTCAGTGCAAAAGATATGTGCAGAGCCATCAGCTCCTCCATGTACAGTGATGTAAAGTCACCCACCATGTGTCTGGAACTATCTTGTTTAATCTTTACCACAAACATCATTTTCCCCCTTTGTCAGCAGATGGAATTGATCCTCAGAGAGGTTACAGGACCGCCTGAGATCACACAGCTGGGATGTGATCACACCAGGAGTAGAACCAGGCAGCCAGGCTCTTCAGCCTGTTTCTGCCACGTTGTCCTGCCTGGGTAGCTCTAGGGCCATGGCTTAGCCCCATCACTTACTCATGAAACCACCACCATTATAAACCCCATGCTATAACATCAATAACTTGAAGGGCACCCCACATCCAACACAACCCCTTTGTAGAAAATCTTAGGCTATTTCCCAGGCAAAAACCTATATTCTGTGTTTTCGCATTTTCTTGGCTCTTCCCAGTATCTGCATTCCAGGCTTTTGGTCTTACAATCTCTTCCTTCTCGCTGTCATCAGTAATTCTGCATCTAACAGTTCCGTGACATCTTATCATTATCACCATTTTGGATGAAGAAGACAATCAGGCTCAGAGAGTTTCATTTACTTGCTGGTTCCCACTTAATGGTAAGTAGAACAGAGCTTTGGTCCCAGAACTTCTGCTAAAAAAAATTCCATCCCATTATTCCTCGTGGGTCATGTCACTGTTTTTTGTGCCTGTGGAATTCTGCAGCAGGGGGGCCAATAGTGTGTGCTTAATGCTGGCCGCTTTCAGCAGTTCTTACAGCTTTGTGTTGGGAAGGGCTCTGCGGTTGCATTTGGACTCACCTATAATGAGCATCCTGGTTAGTTAAGAGTTGTCTGCTAAGTGTGGGGCCGTGTATTGGTTGTTCTGGAATTTTTTTTTAACTTAATTTTTAAAAGTTTTTTTTTTTTTTTTTCCTGATGTAGACCAATTTAAAAAGTCTTTACTGAATTTTTGTTACAATATTGCTTCTGTTATTTATTTATTTATTTTTTGGTTCTTTGGCCTCAAGGCATGTGGGATCTTATCTCCCTGACTGGGGATTGAACTGGCTCTCCCTGCATTGGAAGGTGAAGTCTTAACCACTGGGCCCCCCGAGAAGTTCCCCTTGAGCATCTATATTATCTCTTAGGTAACATAATGTGGCAGCATCTAGCAGTGTCTGGGATGAAGTTGAAGCTCAGAAAGTGTGAAATTTTGGTAGAGTTGTTTCTAGGGAGAAGGGTAGCAAAGGATATGAATTCTTTTAAAATAGCCTGCGTCTGCTTTTGCATTAGATGGGGTTCAGAAGATGGATACACTAGACCAAGGGGTCAAGATGTAGGTGGTGGTGTAGGCAAGGTGGTGTAATATAAAGAACTGGGACTTTGGGGCTGGCATTCCTGGGTTTGAAATTCCTCTCTCCTGTGGTAGCTGTGTGACCTTCAGCAAGTCGCTCCAAAGTCACAAGCTCCATTTGTGGAGGTGGTAATGGTACTGATCAAATTTGTTGAGTGGATTAAATGAGATCATGTATATAAAGGTGACACACAGAAAGTGTTCCATAGACAAAGGGATATATAGAAAGTGTTCCTGACATACAGGAATTGTCCCATAGATGTGAACTATTAATAGTATGGTGCATGAAATCACACCATGGTTCCTGACATACAAAAGGCACTCAAAGTTTTTCTTTCCTTCTGCCTCAAGAGACCAGGCAGAATGTTCTCTTCCTTCTGCCCCAGATCCTTTGGCTGCAAAGCAGCATCTGCTAGCCTCATGTTCAAGTTCTCCGGGAGCCATGGAGATGACTGTAAGTTTGCAGTTGCCAAGAAGACAAAGGCAAAGAAAAGATCTGGTCTGCTCTCAAATTAGGACCTACTTCTTCCAGGGGAAAGGTACTTACAGATGGCCTCGTTGGGAGGGGCTGTGAGAGGCTATAGCCTGGGCCCTGAGGTTATTTGCAGCAGTTACAGATGGACTACCAGCGTGCACTATCAGGATACTCTACTGATGCTAAACATCTCTTGGTCCAGCTCTGCATTCTTACCTTCTACTGATCATCTGGCAGGCAGTTAACTCAGGAATGTGCTTTGGGCAGAAGGGGAGGTCTAGGCAAAGTGGATGGGCATTAATACAGGTGGTTAGGACATCCCTGGTGGTCCAGTGGTCAAGACCCTGCACTCCCAATGCAAGGGGTTCGATCCCCAGGTCAGGGACTAAGATCCTGCATGCCACAGGGAGCAGCAAGGGGCTTAATATCCTGGATGCAGAGTCTTTCAGGAAGTGTCTGGAGAGNATAAGACACTGTCTATGGAGGGTAACATGTCCTCAACCTGGCTTCTCAATTTCTCCACTTTCCAACCACCACCGGCCTTTTATCAGATGGTGTCTTAGCCACCCCTGTCTTACTCATGCCCTGCATCTTGTCACCACCAGAAAAAGCAACACATCAGAATCTCAGTTCTGAACGTCACAGTCTCCAGTGCTTCCACTTGCTCAGGGCCCTCACTGCTGTGCTTCCTTTACTGAATCTAGACCTCCCATCAGCATGGTCTTTGCCCTGGAAGATGGCAACAAAGCAGACTTTCTGCTCCCATGCCTACACCCCTACCCTCTTCTCTCCAAAGCAGATAGACTGATGCCCTCAAATTTTAATTCTACCACGTTCTTCCTCTGTTTAAAGCCTTTCAGTGATTTCCCTAAGTGGTAGCCAACAGACCAACCAACCAATTAACTCATAAATGCTGGTGAGCACCTACTTGGCACTGGCTGCCATGATGGATGATGTCAGTGCAAAAGATATGTGCAGAGCCATCAGCTCCTCCATGTACAGTGATGTAAAGTCACCCACCATGTGTCTGGAACTATCTTGTTTAATCTTTACCACAAACATCATTTTCCCCCTTTGTCAGCAGATGGAATTGATCCTCAGAGAGGTTACAGGACCGCCTGAGATCACACAGCTGGGATGTGATCACACCAGGAGTAGAACCAGGCAGCCAGGCTCTTCAGCCTGTTTCTGCCACGTTGTCCTGCCTGGGTAGCTCTAGGGCCATGGCTTAGCCCCATCACTTACTCATGAAACCACCACCATTATAAACCCCATGCTATAACATCAATAACTTGAAGGGCACCCCACATCCAACACAACCCCTTTGTAGAAAATCTTAGGCTATTTCCCAGGCAAAAACCTATATTCTGTGTTTTCGCATTTTCTTGGCTCTTCCCAGTATCTGCATTCCAGGCTTTTGGTCTTACAATCTCTTCCTTCTCGCTGTCATCAGTAATTCTGCATCTAACAGTTCCGTGACATCTTATCATTATCACCATTTTGGATGAAGAAGACAATCAGGCTCAGAGAGTTTCATTTACTTGCTGGTTCCCACTTAATGGTAAGTAGAACAGAGCTTTGGTCCCAGAACTTCTGCTCAAAAAAATTCCATCCCATTATTCCTCGTGGGTCATGTCACTGTTTTTTGTGCCTGTGGAATTCTGCAGCAGGGGGGCCAATAGTGTGTGCTTAATGCTGGCCGCTTTCAGCAGTTCTTACAGCTTTGTGTTGGGAAGGGCTCTGCGGTTGCATTTGGACTCACCTATAATGAGCATCCTGGTTAGTTAAGAGTTGTCTGCTAAGTGTGGGGCCGTGTATTGGTTGTTCTGGAATTTTTTTTTAACTTAATTTTTAAAAGTTTTTTTTTTTTTTTTCCTGATGTAGACCGATTTAAAAAGTCTTTACTGAATTTTTGTTACAATATTGCTTCTGTTATTTATTTATTTATTTTTTGGTTCTTTGGCCTCAAGGCATGTGCGATCTTATCTCCCTGACTAGGGACTGAACTGGCTCTCCCTGCATTGGAAGGTGAAGTCTTAACCACTGGGCCACCCGAGAAGTTCCCCTTGAGCATCTATATCGTCTCTTAGGTAACATAATGTGGCAGCATCTAGCAGTGTCTGGGATGAAGTTGAAGCTCAGAAAGTGTGAAATTTTGGTAGAGTTGTTTCTAGGGAGAAGGGTAGCAAAGGATATGAATTCTTTTAAAATAGCCTGCGTCTGCTTTTGCATTAGATGGGGTTCAGAAGATGGATACACTAGACCAAGGGGTCAAGATGTAGGTGGTGGTGTAGGCAAGGTGGTGTAATATAAAGAACTGGGACTTTGGGGCTGGCATTCCTGGGTTTGAAATTCCTCTCTCCTGTGGTAGCTGTGTGACCTTCAGCAAGTCGCTCCAAAGTCACAAGCTCCATTTGTGGAGGTGGTAATGGTACTGATCAAATTTGTTGAGTGGATTAAATGAGATGATGTATATAAAGGTGACACACAGAAAGTGTTCCATAGACAAAGGGATATATAGAAAGTGTTCCTGACATGCAGGAATTGTCCCATAGATGTGAACTATTAATAGTATGGTGCATGAAATCACACCATGGTTCCTGACATACAAAAGGCACTCAAAGTTTTTCTTTCCTTCTGCCTCAAGAGACCAGGCAGAATGTTCTCTTCCTTCTGCCCCAGATCCTTTGGCTGCAAAGCAGCATCTGCTAGCCTCATGTTCAAGTTCTCCGGGAGCCATGGAGATGACTGTAAGTTTGCAGTTGCCAAGAAGAC
Organism: Raphicerus campestris; assembly: GCA_006410735.1. Taxonomy (NCBI): domain Eukaryota; kingdom Metazoa; phylum Chordata; class Mammalia; order Artiodactyla; family Bovidae; genus Raphicerus; species Raphicerus campestris. Next base: position 915,084 of record SJYW01049898.1, read on the forward strand.
AAAGGCAAAGAAAAGATCTGGTCTGCTCTCAAATTAGGACCTACTTCTTCCAGGGGAAAGGTACTTACAGATGGCCTCGTTGGGAGGGGCTGTGAGAGGCTATAGCCTGGGCCCTGAGGTTATTTGCAGCAGTTACAGATGGACTACCAGCGTGCACTATCAGGATACTCTACTGATGCTAAACATCTCTTGGTCCAGCTCTGCATTCTTACCTTCTACTGATCATCTGGCAGGCAGTTAACTCAGGAATGTGCTTTGGGCAGAAGGGGAGGTCTAGGCAAAGTGGATGGGCATTAATACAGGTGGTTAGGACATCCCTGGTGGTCCAGTGGTCAAGACCCTGCACTCCCAATGCAAGGGGTTCGATCCCCAGGTCAGGGACTAAGATCCTGCATGCCACAGGGAGCAGCAACGGGCTTAATTTCCTGGATGCAGAGTCTTTCAGGAAGTGTCTGGAGAGTTTGAAAAATGCTGGACCGATGGACTGAAAAAGATACCTGAAAGACTGCTTAGCTCTGTCTTGCTAGCCTTCCCCACTTGAAGGTGATCATAATTATTTCCCTGTGCTTGTTCTAGACTTTTGTTTTTGGGAGTTCTTATTTGAAACTAAATTTGTTTTGAGGATTGTGGGGCTTACTGTTGAAAAGCACAGGTTTATCTACCTACCCCTTCAGATGTGGTCCAGATCCTGACGCTATTACTCTCTTGCCTCAGAGTAATTAGTTTACCCTTCTCTCTTCTAATTTGTTAAGTGGGACCATGACACTTTCCTTAGGGCTTATTTGGGAGAAGAAAATAAAAGAATGAATGGAAAGCATGCATCATGGAGCACAGCCCAGAGTAGGTGATGGAGCTTGTCACTGGCATCACCGACTGATCAGATTTTTGGGGCAGAGAGGGAAGTGTTCTTAGGACTCAGAACATTCAGTTTCCCTGCAGGTTGAATGTGCAGAGAAGTCTCCAACCTCCCTAGGCCCCGTGGAGATGATGTCACTTTGCCTCCATTACCAAGTTGTTGTAAACTACAACAAAGTAATGGATGAGAAAGGCATGGCTAACTGTTAAGTACTATCCAAGTCGGGGGTGATTTTGGAGGGAATCAGGATTATTAAGGAGTAATTCACATGCAGTAAAATCCACCCCTTTGAAACTGTACAGTTAGTTAAGTTTTAATAAATGCCTTCTGTGGTGTAGCCATGACCATGGTCAAGATATTGAACCATTCCATTGCTCAAAAAAAAAAAAAAAAAAAAGTTCTCTTGGCAGTAAATCCCCCTCTCCAATACCAACCCCTCGGCAATCGCTGAGCAGCTTTCTGTTCCTGTAGTTTTGCCTTTTGTAGCTGAATGTTAAGTAAGTGGAATCAGCCAGAGTGTATGGTCTTCTGTCTGGCTTCTCTTATTTAGCACAGTGATTTTAAGATTCCCCCGCATGGATTGTGCATCACTAGTACATTCTTTTTATTCAGTTCAGTTCAGTCACTCAGTCGTGTCCGACTCTGCAACCCCATGGACCGCAGCATGTCAGGCCTCCCTGTCTATCACCAACTCCCGGAGCTTGCTCAAACTCCACTGAGTCAGTAATGCCATCCAACCATCTCATCGTCTGTCATCCCCTTCTCTTCCTGCCTTCAATCTTTCCCAGCATCAGGGTCTTTTCCAATGAGTCAGTTATTTGCATCAGATGGAGCTTCGGCTTCAGCATCAGTCCTTCCAATGAATTTTATTATTATTATCATTAAATAATTTAAAAATTAAAATTATTATTAATATTTTTATCTGGGTATAGTTGCTTTATGATGTTGTGTCAGTTTCTGCTGTACAATGCAGTGAATCAGCTGTATGTTTACATATATCCTCTCTCTTGGATCTTTCTGTTATTGAGTGGTTTGTCATTGTATGGGCTTCCCTGGTGGCTCAAATAGTAAAAACTTTGCCTGCAATGCAGGAGACCTGGGTTCAGTCCCTGGATTGGGAGGATCTCCTGGAGAAGGAAATGGCAACCCACTCCAGTATTCGGGCCTAGGAAATTCCATGGACAGAGGAGCCTGGCAGGCTATAGTCCATGAGGTCGCAAAACAGGAAGTACTGAGCAAATGAGCATGCGTGGCTGTATGCCAGGCAGGAAGCAAGCTCTCACCAGGACCCAGTCTTGCTGACACCCTGATCTCAGACTCCTTGCCTCCAGAACCTTGAGAAAATAAATTTCTGTCTTTTAAGCCACCCAGTGTATGAATTCTGTTATGGCAATTCAAGCTATGAAGACATGTAGATAGAATTTCTTTAAAAAAGAAATTATGGAATATTTCAAATATTTACATTTCTCACACAAATTCCTTTGACACACACCAAAACATTTGATTATAAATATGCTGTAAAAAGATCAGTACAACATTCAAAAGTATGAATGCACAGTTCTGTATCTTAAGATGTAACATTTCAAGTGCTGCCACTGCCGTGACATCTTTGAGCCTCACAGGGCCCCAAATACCTCACCGGATGTGCCCCTATCACAGCAGGGAAGGGTTCCCATCCAGTTAGTTCCCCTACCGGCTGATCAGCTGTGCCTTATAGGGTCCTTGAAAGTTGCTCAGTCATGTCTGACTCTTCGTGACACCATGGACTGTAGCCCATCAGGCTCCTCTGTCCATGGGATTCTCCAGGCAAGAATACTGGAGTGGGTTGCCATGCCCTTTTCTAGGGGGTCTTCCTAACCCAGGGATTGAAGTCAACGTCTCTTGCCTCTCCTGCATTGCAGGCGTATTCTTTATTGTCTGAGCCACCAGAGTCCTTACTTCCCTACCAACCCAAGGAGTTCTTCAAACAAACCGATCGCATATTCTCACTGGAACCAACGGTCACCTTTCAATTGAAGATTCCCAAAGTATATTTCCAACCAGACCTTTCCTCTGAGCCCTAGATTCACATCCAAAACTGACCGAATTGTCACTCAAATATCTCATATCTCATATTTCAAACCCTACACGTCTGTGTCTTGGGTTTTTAAAGCCTGTCCCCATGCCCTCTGGCCCCACCTGTCAATGGCACCACCAACCATCCAGTAAATGGAGTCACAATCATGTGGGAGACTGATTCTTCTTTTCCCCCATTACAGTCCATCCCCTAAGTTTATCATATGGCTCAGTTCATTCATGTTGCCACACTTCCAATTCCCTCTACCTTAGTCTAGGAAAAGCCTCTTCAGAGGAGCCTGTAAAGCCACCACTCAGCTTGTGTCCCCTCCGACTCTTATAGTCCATATTTAACACAGCAGTGATTAGTTTTAACTTTGTGTATACGATCATGTCNTATTGCAGTCCCAAGATGGAAATACAGCTAATGCGGCCAGAGCATTAGGAGCAGTGGCACGGATAACAGGGAGAGACAGATTAGGATTTGGCTTCCCTGGGGCTCAGATGGCAAAGAACCCACCTGCAATGCACTCTTCTGCTAAAACTTTTCAATGGCTTCCCACTCTGTTGATAATAAACTTTCAATCACTGAGCATAGACTGCATAGGTGTAAGTCACTCAGTCGCGTCTGACTCTGTGACCGTTTGGACTGTAGCCCACCAGGCTCCTCTGTCCACGGGATTCTCCAGGCAAGAATACTGGAGTGGGTTGCCATTCTCTCCTCCAGGGGATCTTCCTGACCCAGGGACTGGACCCAGGTCTCCTGCATTGCAGGTGGGTTCTTTGCCATCTGAGCCCCAGGGAAGCCAAATCCTAATCTGTCTCTCCCTGTTATCTGTGCCACTGCTCCTAATGCTCTGGCCGCATTAGCTGCATTTCCATCTTGGGACTGCAATATTTGAATCCTTTCCTAGCTCAGATTTTCACATGCTCTCCCTCTTCTGGAAGTCTATTTCATCAGTTTTTTCCAATGAGATTGTTTCTCACAGTGCAAGTCTCAACTTAACTCTCACCACTGTGCCTCTTTTTCCAAAAAAGACCCTACCCTTCATGGTCCTCCTTCCACCTAGATTATTTCCATCACAACACTGTGCTTTGCAATGCTTTATACATTTTGGGGGTCCAAATCCTCCATTGCAGTGTCATCTCCTTGAGAGCAGGGCTGTGTCTGTGTTGCCCCTTCTCATGTTCCTGGAATCCTGAGTGTCTGGCCCAGAGCAGGTGCTCACACATTCTTTAGGAGTTTGCAATTAGGGGCAGTGATGGGGAGGCAGGAGAGGATTTGGCAGGAGGTGTCCCTTCCTCCAGGCTCTGTGCTGGAGGGCTGTGTGACCTTGGGCAAAGTACTTCCTTTTTCTGGGCTTTTTACATATCTAAGTGTACGAAGTAAAGTGTTGGTCGCTCAACCGTGTCCGACTCTTTGCAGTCCCATGGACTGCAGCCCTCCAGGCTTGTCTGTCCTTGGAATTTTCCAGGCAAGAATATTGGAGGTTGCCAGTCCCTTCTCCAGGGAATCTTCCCAAGCGAGGGATCGAACCTGGGTCTCCTGCATTACAGGCAGATTCTTTACCACTGAACCACCAGGGAAACCCTCTAAGTGTATGGCAGGCAAAAAAACAACATATATTCCACAGAATTAAGCAAATCCCAAGGAAGGAACGAGTCACTCAAGTAAAGAAGGATCTTCACTTTTTAATCTCCTCGACTCCCCTGGCATAATAGCATCTGAGAAGTTGAAATATTTACTGCAGTGATGCTGCAGATATTCTCAGATACCATATGGAAGAGATCTGTGAAGCCCTGTAACACAGTCCCCCATTGTATATACTGGGGGGCTCTCCCTCTGCTATTATTGTAGTGAATTACTAAGAGGATATTTGTCATCTTTGGGGACTGGCAGAAATCACAAATATTTGTGCTTGTGTACATGATCCCTGGTGGTAATCAACAGAAAACCCTTTGCAGGACTCAAGGCCTCAAGTCCAAATGCACCAGTCTCTTCATGTTTATTAAACTCGCCTCTTTAATCATCACTAATTACAAGGCACATAAAACTGATGGAAAGTTTCAGGGACAAGAGACTGGAAAAGCCAGAAGGACACCAAATAATACCGTTGCTTAGAGAAAAGGAAGGATAATGTTCAGAAGTCTCTAAGAGAGAGAATTAGGAATCAGGGAGAAAAAGACTTCGAGTGTTATAGCAAATGATTTTAATTGAACCCGTGGCTTCATATATTCTTTTTTCTGCTGGAGCTTATTAAGCTAAAGTAAGATGTTAAGCACATTCTTTAAAATTTATATAAGAGCTAAGTTTCCTTTTAGATTTTTGGGGGAGGGGGTGTCATTCAGGATGAATGGGATCAAGGAGAGGAGGGGTTTGGTTAAAAAGATGGGAGAGAGAGGTGTGCTTGCTAAACAAAATGGGATTAAATATCAGCCCAGGTTTTTTTCTATCAATCCAACAAAGATTATCCTAGAGAACCTCAGTCTAGAGTTAAAAATGGGGTC
>SJYW01049898.1:922432-955365 GCA_006410735.1 Raphicerus campestris
ACAGAATTAAGCAAATCCCAAGGAAGGAACGAGTCACTCAAGTAAAGAAGGATCTTCACTTTTTAATCTCCTCGACTCCCCTGGCATAATAGCATCTGAGAAGTTGAAATATTTACTGCAGTGATGCTGCAGATATTCTCAGATACCATATGGAAGAGATCTGTGAAGCCCTGTAACACAGTCCCCCATTGTATATACTGGGGGGCTCTCCCTCTGCTATTATTGTAGTGAATTACTAAGAGGATATTTGTCATCTTTGGGGACTGGCAGAAATCACAAATATTTGTGCTTGTGTACATGATCCCTGGTGGTAATCAACAGAAAACCCTTTGCAGGACTCAAGGCCTCAAGTCCAAATGCACCAGTCTCTTCATGTTTATTAAACTCGCCTCTTTAATCATCACTAATTACAAGGCACATAAAACTGATGGAAAGTTTCAGGGACAAGAGACTGGAAAAGCCAGAAGGACACCAAATAATACCGTTGCTTAGAGAAAAGGAAGGATAATGTTCAGAAGTCTCTAAGAGAGAGAATTAGGAATCAGGGAGAAAAAGACTTCGAGTGTTATAGCAAATGATTTTAATTGAACCCGTGGCTTCATATATTCTTTTTTCTGCTGGAGCTTATTAAGCTAAAGTAAGATGTTAAGCACATTCTTTAAAATTTATATAAGAGCTAAGTTTCCTTTTAGATTTTTGGGGGAGGGGGTGTCATTCAGGATGAATGGGATCAAGGAGAGGAGGGGTTTGGTTAAAAAGATGGGAGAGAGAGGTGTGCTTGCTAAACAAAATGGGATTAAATATCAGCCCAGGTTTTTTTCTATCAATCCAACAAAGATTATCCTAGAGAACCTCAGTCTAGAGTTAAAAATGGGGTCGCAATTTCATTATCAGTCAGTATTTCCCTGGATCTGCCTTCTGCTGCTAGATGGGAAATTCAACCCCTCTTGGATTTTTCCAAGTGGTCGAATGGCTACCTGAGGTGTTCACATGTGCCCTGGGGAGTTTTTTGCTTGATTCCGTGGGGGGGCATCTAGCATTTTCCTCCTCTTCTGTTGAGGTTATGCTTATGGTTGCTACACGTAAAGAAGGCTGAGACCCCAGACCAGTCCATCCAGGGGAAGCCATTAGCTTTCTCAAGTCTTTCTAAGCATTCGGGGTGGTTGGGCTTCCTCAGTGGCTCAGTGGTACAGAATCTGCCTGCCAGTGCAGGTGATGCAAGAGACTCATGGGTTTGGTTCTTGGTTGGGAAGATCCCCTGGAGAAGGGCATGGCAACCCACCCCAGTTTCCTTCCCTGGAGAATCCCATGGACAGAGGAGCCTGGTGGGCTACAGTCCTTGGGGTCACAAAGAGTCAGACAAGACTGAAGTGACTGAGAATGTATGTGGTCAAGACATGATCTTATAGGAAGAACACAGTTTTCCAAGTAGATCGACCTGAGTTCAGTCTTGAATCTGCCACCAACTAGTCATATAAGGACCTTGAGCAAGTGACTCAGCCTTTCTGAGACTCCATCGAACCTCAAAGGGGCTTGTCACCTCTCCCCACCAAAGAGGCTTCTCTGTTGCTGGTTCTCATGGAGATGGAAAAGAACCCCCTCTCACTGCCTTACTCCTTTATGGTGGCCTTTGTGTTCCAGGACTCATGCCCCCATAAGGGGGCTGGATGACTGTACCTTCTGGTGACCAAGTTCAAGACATATTTCAAATCATTTCCCTTGCTTTCCCTCTTTCAAGCCTGTGTTCCTGCTCACTCTCTTCTCTGAGTATTACGTCATCCTAGAAGATTCCCTAGCTCCTTATAAACCCTGGAGATGCTTCCTCCATGGTTCTTGGGAACCCTTGAGCTCATTTGAAGCCCAAGTAAACACTGCTTCAGTTCAAGTTCAGAGCCCCCTTGCAGTAACACTTGTTTTTCCATTTCATTCTTTCTAAGTGTCCTCAAAAGCTTTACTGAGCAAAGAGCCATAATGCAGGGATTGAAAGGGCAGAGAGCAGCCGTGATCACCTGAACTGGAGCTTATGTGTTCACGGGCTGACTTTGGAGCTGATCTGAAGGGCAAACTCGGTCAGGATCCAACATAGCGCTTCCTCTTCAGTGATGCCGAGTGTTGGGTTGGAAAGACCCCAAGGAGCAAGAAGGAAAGTGGAGAAAGGAAAAAAGGGGTTTTACGTAAAATTTAAAAGGCTTTCAGGTGCTTCAAGGCCACTCTGCATGCTCACTGCTGAGCAGCAGAGTCTTGAATTCCTGGTCCTCCAGGCCAGGCACACAGGAACCCAGGGGGGTGACAAGAGAGCCTTGCTTATCCAGGGTGTCATTGAGCTGAGTGACTCACAGCAGGAAAAAGGCAAGATATTTCCCCCCTTTGTTGGCTTTCCTGGTGGCTCAGTGGTGAAGAATCTGCCTGCCAATGTGGGAGATATGGGTTCTATCCCTGGGTCAGAAAGATTCCCTGGAGAAGGGAATGGCAGCCCACCCCAGTATTCTTGTCTGGAGAATTCCATGGACAGAGGAACCTGGCAGGCCACGGTCCGTGGGGTCGCAGAGTCAGACCCGGCTGAGCGACTTCACTTTCACCTTTTGTGCGCTCCACACATTCTGTCTTTCCCCTGCCTGTGTGTCATTGCCTCTGCTCTCCAGCCCGCCTCCCGGTCTGCAAGGTTTGGCTCACCTGCCCTCCGCACACTCTCTTACCGCACACACAGTATCTGCAAATGGGTCCCACGTCCCTGCCCCGTTCCCTTGATCATTACCCTGTTGTTCTTCCCTCATGGAATGAACGCCTTCCTCCCACTCTGTCTGTCAAAGTCCTACTCATTCAGCAGGTGGCCCAGTGCAACAGCTTCTGTCACCAAAATGTGTCTGTGCCCCAGAGTTGTCTGTCACGCTTCTCTGTCCCCCACATAACACTCTGTCCTCCTGCCAGAGAACCTGTCTTCATATGTCAGTTATTAGTTACATGTCTTGTGTTATATCCTCCAGTTGCAAAGTCCTTGAAAGTAGCTTTTGATCTTATTCATTTCTTTAAATTGAAGTTTACTTAATTTACAGTGTAGGGTTAGTTTCAGGTGTACAGCAAAGTGATTCAGTTCTTCATCTATCTATCATCTACTTATCTATTTCAGATTCTTTTCCATTTATTATAAGATATTGAATATAGCTTCCTGTGCTATGCAGTAGGTTGTTGTTAATTTTATTTATAGTAGTGTGTATCTGTTATCCCCAAACTCCTAATCCATCCCTCCTTCTCCTCTATCCCTCTGGTAACTTTAAGTTTTGTTTTCCATGTTTGTGAGTCTATTTCTGTTTTGTAAATAAGTTCATTTGAACAATTTTTTTTAAGATTCCACATATAAGTGAAGTTAATTTGAACAAATTTTTTTTGATTCCACATATAAGTGATATCATGATATTTGTCTTCCTCTGTCTGACTTCACTTAGTATTATCATCTCCAGGTCCATCCATGTTGCTGCAAATGGCGTGATTTCACTCTCTTTTTGTNAGTGAAGTTAATTTGAACAAATTTTTTTTTGATTCCACATATAAGTGATATCATGATATTTGTCTTTCTCTGTCTGACTTCACTTAGTATTATCATCTCCAGGTCCATCCATGTTGCTGCAAATGGCGTGATTTCACTCTTTTTTTTGTGGCCAACGTATTCCATTGTGTATGTACAATGGAATGTACATGTAACACATGTGTAACATGCGTAATGCATGTATGTGTAACACATCTTCTCTATCCATTCCCCTGTCGATGGACATCTGGTTTGTTACCGTGACTTGGCTATTATAAATAGTGCTGCTGTGAACACTGCCACCTGAGAAGGGAAGCTAAGTATCTGAAATGGGGACAGAGGTAACTATTCAACCAGCACCAGAAAAAAAATGTGGTCTTGTCTTTCATTGACGAACTCTGCATGCAAGTTATTCATTTTATTTTATTTAATATTTTTTTAATGTGGACCTTTTAAAAGTCTTTATTGAATTTGTTACAACATTGCTTCTGTTTAATGTTTTGGTTCTTTGGCCAAAAGGTATGTGGGGTCTTAGTTCCCCCACCAAGGATCGAGCCCACACCCTCTGCATTGGAAGATGATAACCACTGGGGCACCAGGGATGTTCCCAAGTCATTCATTTTAAAAGGGTCAATCTTGGTGCTAGGAAAGCTCAGGGGAAGTTTGACCTTCTCATGCTTTTATCTGTAAGTGCTGAGGCTGGGAATGAGGATTGAGGAGTCTAGTCCTAGGACGACAGGCTGTTGGCCAGAACCTAGGCTGAGGAAGGGACCAGGCTGATTAACTATCCTGGTTTGTCTGGGACTGGCGGGGTTCTCAGTAGGCAGGATTTTCTGGGTTACACCAGGGGAGTCCCAAGCAAACTGATACAAGTTGTCACCCTCAGGGATTCACAGAGCCTAGCCAACTCTAGGGTGGAGGGACATGACCCTTGGCCAAACTGGGAGGCCTTCTTTTGTGGATGTNTTGAGAACTATTGTCTTAGAGTCTCAAAGGGTGGCTCCTCAGCCAGGATCCAGCATCACCTGGGAACTAGTTAGATATAGAAGGTCCCAGGTCCCACCCTAGACTGAATTAAAATCTGTATTTAATACGATCCCTAGGTGACACTTGTGCCCAGTAAAGGTGGGGGAATGTGTGGGATTCTGTGTCTCTAGGCAGGTGGGACTGGCCAACAGGTTTGCTGAGATGTTATTTACAAGCTATAGAATGGTTGAAGCAAGGATTTTGAGGTCAGCTATACCAGGCTTCCCAGAGAAGGCAATGGCATCCCACTCCAGTACTCTTGCCTGGAAAATCCCATGGACGGAGGAGCCTGGTAGGCTGGAGTCCGTGGGGTCGCTAAGAGTCAGACACGACTGAGCAACTTCACTTTCGCTTTTCACTTTCATGCACTGGGGAAGGAAATGGCCACCCACTCCAGTGTTCTTGCCTGGAGAATCCCAGGCATGGGGGAGCCTGGTGGGCTGATGTCTATGGGGTTGCACAGAGTCGGACATGACTGAAGCGACTTAGCAGCAGCAGCAGCATACCAGGCTTCCTAGTTTGCTCATGGACTTCCCTGGTGGCTCAGATGGTAAAAGAGTCTGCCTACAATGGGGGAGATCCAGATTCGATCCTTGGGTTGGGAAGATCCCCCTGGAGAAGGAAATGGCAACCCACTCCAGTCCTCTTGCCTGGAAAATCCCATGGATGGATGGAGGAGCCTGGTAGGCTACAGTCTATGCGGTCGTAAAGAGTCGGACACGACTGAACAACTTAACTTCACATACCAGGCTTCCTAGTTTGCTCAGCGGTAAAGAATCTGTCTGCTGATGCAGAAGAGGCAAGTTCAGTCCCTGGACTGGGAAGATCCCCTGGAGTAGGAAATGGAAATGCACTCCAGTATTCTTGCCTGGAAAATTCCATGGATAGAGGAGCCCAGAGGGCTACAGTCCATGGGGTTGAAATAAGTCAGACACAACTAAGCAACTGAGCACACACACACTTGGATTCTTCTGTTTAATAGCTGTGACCTATTGGGCAAGTCACTTGGTACCTCAGTTTCCTCACCTGTAAAATGGGGACAACTTGTACACCCATCACCTGGGATGGCTGTGACGAGAAGCTACCCATAAGGTGCTTTCCACACTGCCTGGCACAGAGCAAGTGCTNCAGGCTTCCTAGTTTGCTCATGGACTTCCCTGGTGGCTCAGATGGTAAAAGAGTCTGCCTACAATGGGGGAGATCCAGATTCGATCCTTGGGTTGGGAAGATCCCCCTGGAGAAGGAAATGGCAACCCACTCCAGTCCTCTTGCCTGGAAAATCCCATGGATGGATGGAGGAGCCTGGTAGGCTACAGTCTATGCGGTCGTAAAGAGTCGGACACGACTGAACAACTTAACTTCACATACCAGGCTTCCTAGTTTGCTCAGCGGTAAAGAATCTGTCTGCTGATGCAGAAGAGGCAAGTTCAGTCCCTGGACTGGGAAGATCCCCTGGAGTAGGAAATGGAAATGCACTCCAGTATTCTTGCCTGGAAAATTCCATGGATAGAGGAGCCCAGAGGGCTACAGTCCATGGGGTTGAAATAAGTCAGACACAACTAAGCAACTGAGCACACACACACTTGGATTCTTCTGTTTAATAGCTGTGACCTATTGGGCAAGTCACTTGGTACCTCAGTTTCCTCACCTGTAAAATGGGGACAACTTGTACACCCATCACCTGGGATGGCTGTGACGAGAAGCTACCCATAAGGTGCTTTCCACACTGCCTGGCACAGAGCAAGTGCTGTGTCTTTATTAGCTGTCATTTTACTATGAAGATGTGCTGATTTGTTAGAGCTGAAGTTTTTTTTTTTTTTTTTTTTTTTATCAAACTTAAGTTTCTTGGGAAATTATACAGTGAGTGGATGGGAGAGAGGGTTCACTTTAGTTAAGCTATAGTAATATTTTGTTTTGATTTTATGATCATTTCTGGATTTCTGGCTGGCAGTTATTTTAATTATCTGAGACTGGGAATGAATAAGATGTAACCTTCTTTTAAAATTTTCCTTGCTAGTTTCAGAGATGTTCTGGGAACTGGGTGTTAGGACATCAGAGACAAATCACTTCCTGTGGGCTCTTCAGGTTATAGCCCCTTGGTGAACCCATTTCCCCATCCCCAGGGCCAGCCAGCTGCTGGGAAGCTGCAGACATGCTTCTACTATATGGGAGCAGGCCAGGAGCCAGCCTTGAGGTTCTTGGCCCAATAAAAAGAACTCAATCCTCAGCAGAGCATGGCCTCAATGACTCACTGCTCTAAAGAATATAACTCATATATCTAGATGAGAGGCTCATATATTTGCTAGACACTGTTGCAATGAGTGGAGTGTTACTGAGAGCCAATCAGGATCATTAATGAAAAGTATGACCTCAATTCCAGCCAATCAGGCTGCTCCCAAAAGATCTGGCCCTTCCACAGGTTTCCTGTTATTTGTAACTCACTCAGAGGACTTGGGTCAGGGACACAGGTAGAACCACCTGCTGGGGACTCCAGTTTCTTTTGCATTGTAAATCCAGGGCCATAACTGTTTGGAAAAGGGCTCTGCAAAGTAGAGCCAGGCAATACTACTTGGACAAAGTGTTTTGAGGTTGCAGAAGTTGAGGACTGTCACCTATTACATCCTTTTCATGGAGACCAAGCAAGCAACTAGCATATTATAGACTTGCAGTGGTCATGGTATAAAGAAAACTCTGCAGCTTTGTTTTACTCAAATCTTTATGAGGATGTGTGCTATGGATTCATATTTTAAAATAATGTCTATTGAACATCTGGCTAAACTAGTGTTTTATGGAGCAAATTTTGGGAGCTGCTTAGAGAATCCTAAAACAAGCAATGCCTGCAACTTACATTGTGTTTGGTCAATCAACCATCAATCACTTAAGTTGCCTCTGGGTTCTGGGGCTGCTTTAGAGGTCATCATTAAGGGAGGTGATTTCATTTTCTGAGGAGGTTGCACTTAAGCTGAACCGTGAAGAGTGAGAACAGCCTGTTGAAGAGCTGTGGAGGAGCCCTGTAGCTGGAGGAACGGAGTGAGCAGGAGAATGGCAGATATGCAGGCAGAAACTGGAATATGCAGGGCCTTGTGGGCTCTGGTCAAACGTCTGAGTCCCTCTCCACCCCTGCGTGTGTGATGAGAAATCACTGAAGGATTTCCAGCAAGAATCTGACATGGCTTGGTTTGTTTTAGAAACACAATTTTGTCTACCCCACCGAAGATGGTTTATAGAGAAACAAAACTGGAAGGGAGTAGGACAGATCGTTTTTCAAACCTGGCTGCAAACAGTAACTTCAATGTTACATACTTTCCTAGAATCTTCACAAGGTCCATCAGGAAATGAAGTCTAACTGTCTTCTCCCAAGAAACTAAGCAGGGTTTGACTTGTTTGTGTTCAATGGTCGGCATCAGCAGAAGTCCAACTCCTCTTCCCTCCCAGGCAGCCATACTGTGAGGAAGCCAACACATGTGAGAAGCTCCATGTAGGTGCTCCAGTTGGCAGCCCCAGTCTTTTTTTCTCAGTCCAAGTGCCAGACATATGAATGAACAAGGTTTTAGATGATTTTGCTTCCCGCTGCCAAGATATCATTGGCCCTTGCATCCTCCCAGCTGAGCCCCTGACATCAGGGAGCAGAGATAAGTGTCCTTTCCAAATTCCTGATCAAGGAAATCGTGAGGAAATGAAAGTGGTTGCTTTAAGCTGATTAGTGTTGGGATAATTTGTTACATAGCAGTAGTAAGCAGAACAGGGGGCATAGGGAGGAGGCTGTTGCAGTGGCTTGGGCGGGGGGAAGATGCTGTCTTGAACTGAGGATTGTCAATTCCCATCAGCTGCAGCTCACCACAGGAACACAGCTGTTGATTTAAAAATGTAGATTGATTATTTGCTGCAGCATGGGAGTTTGCCCACCATGGAGGATCATGAACAATCTCAAAATAGAGCAGGTAAGGTACCTTGAGCTGCAAGGAGATCAAAACAGTCAATCCTAAAGTAAATCAGCCCTGAATACTCATTTGGAAGGATTGTTGCCGAAGCTGAAATTCCAATACTTTGGTCACCTGATATGAAGAACTGGTTCATGGGAAAAGCCCCTGATGCTGGGAAAGATTGAGGGCAAAAGGAGAAGTGGATGGCAGAGGATGAGAAGGTTAGATAGCATCACCGACTCAATGGACATGAATTTGAACAAACTCCAGGAGACAGTGGAGAACAGAGGAGCTTGGTGTGCTATGGTCCATGGGGTCACAAAGAGTTGGAAATGACTTAATGACTGAACAACAACAAAGGTACTTAGAAGGTTTTGGGGGGTAGAATTAGCTGTAGATGGTCTTGGCAGGAATTGACCAGAATTTTATTATCTTGGAAGCTGCTGCAATGGTGAGTGTTTTTATCTTTAGAACTCATGAATCTGTACACAGAGAGTGTTCGTTTGTCTCTAAGATCAGTATCTGGTCTTGGAACATATGGGTCTGAATGGGCTGGTGTTGGAAGGGCTTGTGGTTTACAAAGTCTGGGATGCACATCCTGGCTTGGTCTAGCACAGAGTCTCTGTTTGTAAGTCAGGGTACATTTGGCAAGTCGTGATTTCTGTTTCAGCTCCAAATTCCCCTCAACAGCTTCGTGGCCAGCTGTTCATTTTCAGAGTGAAATTGTGATTATGTTTTAAAAAAGAGACTCCTGATCTTTAAGAGATCTACAAAGGGAAATATTGACAGTGAAAATTAGCAGTTCTCAAATGTTTTGGTCTCAGAATATCTATCTACTGAAGTTACTGAGGAGGACTTCCCTGGTGGTCCAGTGGCTCAGAATCTGTGCTCCCAACACCAGGGGCTCGGATTTGATCCATTGTCAGGAAACAAGATCCTGAAAGCCTCAACTAAGACCCAGCACAGAAATGAATAAATATTTTTTTAAAAAGCTACTGAAGAACTCAAAGGGCATTTTAAAAATGTGGATTATGACTATTGACATTCACTATATTGAAAACTAAAACCTACAAAATTCAGTATTTAATTAATATTGGCAGCAGATAATAATTTTCTCCAAAATTCTAATCTTCACTTTAAGGTTTGAATTCTACTTTGGCAACAAATGTTGTCAGTTATTTTGCTTTGAAAAGACAGGCTCATTTTAATTTTTAGAGAATGTGTGTTAAATACCTTGATCTGAATAACCAGAGTTTGTGTGTTAGTCAAACTTTCAAGTAAAAATGGTGTTCCTTGAAAAAGTGGCTAGTTTAGCTACCCACTTGAATATTTGCCCGAATGCTTTTTCTGAGGCCACTATTATACTCTAGTGCTCAGCATAAGCAGTTGATGGATGCTTCCATTTTGCTGCATGCAGTATTAAAAAGATGTGAACTCAAAAGCTGAGGCTTAATGAAAGTAATAATTATTAGTATTTCACTGAGGACATCTTAAGTGCCACTGGTGTTTGTCTTAATGTGGGTGAATACAGTGAAGAATAGACTATCGTCATACCGACGTGATTCCCACTAAGGCACCAGCCGTTGGCCCACCGTTGCTTTTGTACCATTAGCATGAGTATCAATATAGTAGAAATGGCAAATAATGTTTNCGTCATACCGACGTGATTCCCACTAAGGCACCAGCCGTTGGCCCACCGTTGCTTTTGTACCATTAGCATGAGTATCAATACAGTAGAAATGGCAAATAATGTTTCAGTATGATAATAAAAATAGGTTTGCATCCTCAGATTTCCTGAAAGGGTCTTAAGGATCCCCAAGAGTCCGTAGAACACACTTTGAGGTCTGGCCATGCTTCAAAATAATAATACAGGAGGAAGAAAAGGGATGATGAAATAAGAGTGACCTTGAGCTGATCAGTGTGAAAGTTGGGTCATGGGTATACAAAGGTTCATTATGCTAATCTGTCTGCTTTTGTATGCATGTGAACTTTTTCATAATGAGAAGCTGAGATGAAAATGATTGAATCCTAGGACTCTACTTTTTAGCATCTGAGTGGACAGTAAGGCTATTTATTAATAAGGAAGACTTGGGGAACAAGGACAGGCTTGAATGGGGTAATTTAGGAGTTCTGTTTAGGACATAAACAATATTTGAGATGCCAGTGAAGTATCCACTTTAGATTTGTGGATCTGAAGCACAAAATCGCCAGCATATAGTTTATATTTTAAGGCAGGGCACTGGCCTAAAGGGCAAGAGTGTGGGGAGAGAGGAAAACCCAGTTGAGCAGCCTCCTTCAATGCATGGATTGGGGTAAATTTGGCACTGAAGGGCTAAATCCCATCAAGTCAGAGCCTGCCTAGGGCTTCCTCTGCTCTGGACACTTGGCCCTGCCTTCTTGCAATTCATCCTTATCCTCTGGTGCTGTGATTATCTCCTGGGATTAGGGGGCATTAGGAAAGCAGAGGAGAAGAAGGAAGCTTCTGGATTTCCTTGAAAAGCTCTAGGATGTCCTCACCCTCTCTCCGTCTGTGATGTGGGGCAGGGATCACAAGAAAGTGTAAATGTACAAAGTCTCTTTAAGCCTAATTTTTTTAAGGGTTTAGTTATTNGACCTGTCTCTTATACACATCTCCAGGGAAGCCCTTCAGTGTCTACAGGGGCCTATTAATAACAGGAGAGTGAGCTGGGGCCAGTGTTAGCAATACTGTTCTCTTAACTGAGAAGGAAAACAATAGTATGAGTATGGTGATGAATGCCAACTGCCTGCCCTCCTCCATGTTAGGAGACAATGAGGGTGCTGACACACAGCTTCTGAAAAGTCAGGAGTTCACTTCTCTCTATCAGCAGGACCCAGGGCAGGCTAGCTTATTGGAGGCAGTCAATAACTTTGACTGATAAATGACCAAGTGTTGGACGGTGGTGAACTGGAGAGCAGGTACCCTGTTTAAAGGGATCAACTGCAACTCAGCTCCAGTTCATTTTGTAAGGTAGGAATGTGGGCCCAGTGTTAGCAGATTTTCTGATTTTTTTTTTCCTCCAAGAAAAGCCAGAGATCTTGATTTTTCTCTCTTAGGTGAAATCTCCAGGTTAAAAAAATATTGACAAAATTAAAATACACAAGCCATACAGAGGGGATGGGACAAATAAATTAATCTGGAGGCCAAATGTAGCTTGCAGACTATTCCCAGGCTCTGCAGAGATACCTCTGCAACTTAAGTGCCAGAAAGAGAAGTGAGAATAGGAGTCCCCACCCCAAGTTGGGGTGGGGAGTCTTGATCAGGATTGAGAGAAGCCAAGGTCATATCTGGGTCAGAGACCACCCACAAGAAAAATGGATCTTTCTGTATTATTTGCCCTTTTTTTTTTTGCCATTTTTCTACTTTACGCCCCATTTTTAATGGCAAAAGAAGCACTCAAAAAATGCATTTTCTTATGCTTTCAGCTGCAGGCTTCTGCGTCTCCGGTCTGAGCAGGCATTGCCAGGTTCAGGTCACGTCCAGATGTGTTCCTGTTGTTGTTGTTCAGTTGCTAAGTCGTGTTTGACTCTTTGTGATGCCATGGACCGTAGCAAACCAGGCTTCCCTGTCCTTCACTATTTCCTGGAGTTTGCTCAAACTCATGTCCATTGAGTTGGTGATGCCATCCAACCATCTCATCCTCTGTTGCCCCCCTCTCCTNTGTGTATAAGAGACAGTCTCCAGTCTGAGCAGGCACTGCCAGGTTCAGGTCACGTCCAGATGTGTTCCTGTTATTGTTGTTCAGTTGCTAAGTCGTGTCTGACTCTTTGTGACCCCATGGACCATAGCAAACCAGGCTTCCCTGTCCTTCACTGTTTCCTGGAGTTTGCTCAAACTCATGTCCATTGAGTTGGTGATGTCATCCAACCATCTCATCCTCTGTTGCCCCCTTCTCTTNGACTCTTTGTGATGCCATGGACCGTAGCAAACCAGGCTTCCCTGTCCTTCACTATTTCCTGGAGTTTGCTCAAACTCATGTCCATTGAGTTGGTGATGCCATCCAACCATCTCATCCTCTGTTGCCCCCCTCTCCTGCTTCATTCTTTCCCAGCATCAGGATTTTTTCCAATAAGTTGGCTCTTTGCATCAGGTGGCTAACGTGTTGGAGCTTCAGCTTTAGCACCAGTTCTTCCAATGAATATTCAGGGTTGACTTCCTTTAAGATTTACTGGTTTGATCTTCTTGCTGTTGAAGGGGCTCATGTTTCTGTAGCATTTTGTAACACTCCTCACAAAGGAGGAGATGCTTAGAGATGGTGCCCACAGTGCCAAGGCAGCAGGAAGAAAATCATAAAAATGCAAGCTGACCCTGCTTCCAGAGCCCTTAAGTACTGAGCCCAGAGTGTGGATCAGCTCCAAGTGGTGAAACCAAGTCGCGTGTGAAGAGCAGGCTGGTAACGGGATGTTGGCTGGCCAGGCTCTGGCTGGCTGCCCCGAGGGAACTATATTTACACCAGCCCCTATCAGGCAAGCTCTGCAGTGCCACGGGACAAACTGTGGGGGGTGTCTGAAGTCGTTGGTCCTTAGCTGGGTTCACAGGAAGGAGCGTTTGTGCCTTCTGCTTAGCATCAACCATCTGCAAGAAAGAGGGACATGGAGCCTGTACCCAGCCTGCAGGTTCGAGAATGGAAATCAATTCTGGGTTTAAGAAAGCTGATGATGCTGTTGGGATCTTCCTGAATGCAATGCTATGTTAATTTCA
Source organism: Raphicerus campestris (assembly GCA_006410735.1). Classification (NCBI taxonomy): domain Eukaryota; kingdom Metazoa; phylum Chordata; class Mammalia; order Artiodactyla; family Bovidae; genus Raphicerus; species Raphicerus campestris. Next base: position 935,625 of record SJYW01049898.1, read on the forward strand.
GATAGCATGTGACTTAGAATGGCACAGCCCAGGGATGATGGAGGTGTTCAAATTTGTCTCCTCTTGCTGCCTAGGAAAAGGGCAACAAAGAAGGGGCAGAAGCTCTCTGTGTTCTCAATGTGCAAGTGCAGCGGAGATATCTTCATCTGGGGAGGGGGGCAGTGGAAAAAGGGCCCCCAGGGATGGCTCCTCTGACTGGGTTTGGTGAGGATGATAAGTTTTTGGCTGATGTGTTTGTCTGACACTATCAGGGAGGGAAGACCCTGATGTTGATTCCCATCTTGATGACAACTTCTTGGGAGCTAATCTTAGATGCTAGACGACTTCCAGCCTTTTCTGCCTCAGTGCCTCAGAATCTGACAGTTTTCATCACTAAGTTGCTGAGCACAGGATCACCCAGTGATTCTGCGATGTTAGAGAAAAAAAGAACCATATTTAGTGCTCACCACACAGCAGGACTTGTGGTTGCCATGGCATGTGGCATCGCTTGTCTCTAATCTGCTCAGTGGTCTTTGGAAGTAATTGTTATTAATCCCATTTTACAGTGGAAGAAACTGAGGCTCACAGAGCTTAGACATGCTTTCATTGTAGTGACAATGTTGAATTTTACCAATCCCAGAAAATAGCAAAGATTCAAGAAAGCCTCTTGAAAGACCTGCCTTTTCTCTGATTTACTGTCTGATCAGGACACCTCCCCCCAAGTCAGGTGGTGCTGCGGTAAGGTAAAAAAATCTACTTGCCTTATTCTGGGAATATTAATAAAAACTATAATTATTTGAAAAAAATAATTTGTGTCTCCTGACCACTAAATGCAGTGGGAGATTCTGAACTGGATGGTTTTACTTTAAAGGATATTATTGGGATAACTGATGAAACTTGAATTTGGGCTGAAGATCAAGTAATGGTAATGATCAATCTTTATGATTTTGAAAATTCTATTATGGCTATGTGGGAGAGTGTATTTTTGTCTAGGAAACTCAACACAAAAGAATTTGGAGAGGATGGGGCTTTTGATGAGTAACTTATCCTTGAATGGTTTAGGAAAAAACTGTATTTGCAACTTTTCTGTAGGTCTGTGATTTTTTTCCAGATAAAACATTATTTAAAAATTTACCAAAAAAAATTATGAAGAAGAAAGCATGAGGCCCTGTATATAGGACATCTGACACTGAGTTGGAACTGCAGACACACAGTCACCTCAGTTTCATCCGTCTGTACTTTGGGCCTTCCCAGTTGGTGCTAGTGTTAAAGAACCCGCCTGCCAATGCAGGTTAGATATAAGAGATGCGGGTTGGAAAGATCCCCTGGAGGAGGCCACGACAATCCACTCCAGTATTCTTGCCTGGAGAATCCCATGGACAGAGGAGCCTGGCAGGCTGCAGTCCGTGGGGTTGCACAGAGTTGGGCAGGACTGAAGCGACTTAGCACATCCTCATGCACAACTTTCTCATTTCCCTTCCTTATTTACACTCTCATCCCAGCACAAAGCTTACATTCGCTAGTCTGACTTTGACAGTTCTGCATCATTATTCCTCAATCTGTTTTTCCAGTCTTTTTTTTTCATGTAGCTTGGACATCCTTGCTCATCTCTATCTTGCTACTTTTTTTTTTTGCCACATGTGGGGTCTTGGTTCCCCAGCCAGGGATTGAACCCAAGACTCCTGCATTGGAAGCACAGAATCTTAGCCACTGGACCACCAGGGAAATCCCATCCATCTCTCTATTTTTGCTCCTAACCCTGCCCTCCTGGGAAGCCTTCGCCACTCATCCTCATTGGTCAAAATCTTCTATCCTCTAAGGCTGTGTTCCAGGGTCACCTCCTCAGGGATGACTTTCAGATCTGGATAATCACATCCTGGAAGTGAAAGTTGCTCAGTCATGTCTGATTCTTTGTGACCCAATGGCCTATACAGTCCATGGACTTCTTTAGGCCAGAATACTGGAGTGGGTAGCCTTTCCCTTCCCCAGGGGACCTTCCCAACCCAGGGATCAAACCCAGGTCTCTTTCCTGCAATTGCACGCAGATTCTTTACCAGCTGAGCCACCAGGGAAGCCCAAGAATGCTGGAGTAGGCAGCCTATCTGTGGATCTTTCTGACCCAGGAATCAAACCAGGGTCTCCTGCATTGTAGGAGAATTCTTTACCAACTGAGCTATCAGGGAAGCCCCAATCACACGCTGGGTGGGTTCTAATACTCTGACCACTTGAACCTTTTGACAGTCATTTAACTATTTGTGTTGGTCTTTGAAGATTTTGGGCTTCCCTGATGGCTCATATGGTAAAGGATCCACCTGCAATGTGGGAGACCTGAGTTTGATCCCTGGGTCAGAAAGTTTCCCTAGAGAAGGGAATGGCAACCCACTCCAGTATTCTTTACTGGAGAATCCCAGGACAGAGGAGCCTGGCAGGCTGCAGTTCATGGGGTCACAAGGAGTCAGACATGACTGACTGACTAAGAACAGCACATGGGGATTTCATTATTTACATTAGTTGTTATCCTTTCCCAAACAGTTTTGTAAGATGGCTGAGTCCAGGGCCTAGAACTATTAGAATATAGAAGTTCTATTAAGGGTGGAATTATTCGTCTCATTCACTACTGAACCTCAGAACGCAAGAACACTGACACATAGTAGATATTCAGTAAATATTTGTTTATGAGTTTTGCATAAATGTCGTACAGTTCATTGCATGTCTCACAGCAAGAAGCATAATGCTCAGCAGATGGGTGCTTAGAACATGTGTGTCTAACAAAGTAATGGATGGAGGGATGAACTGATCAGTATGAACATCATCAGTTACCGTGGATAGACTAGTGTCTCTATTGCAGGAAGATAAGGTGGATCAGTAACCACATTTCTTTGGTAGTACTAGGATATTGACTCTCAGTTTCCTGCAGAAGGGTTGGTAGAATTTGTGGCTTAGATGACAGCCCTCACTGCAGTATTTATGGGCCTCTCACATACCCTCCCTGGCTGGGTTTCCGTAGAAGTCATTTGTACATGATTAATTTCCTCTCCTTGAATAAGGCATCATCTGGCCTTAGCGCTGGCCTACCTGAAGAGACATCCATCCCACAGGACCATGGAAGGTGAAAGGATGAACAGGCAAGCTTAATGGGTCTATCAGTTTCCCCCAGGGCCAAGGTCAAGATAGAGGACTTTTAATATTAGAATCTGACATGGGGCCCTGATACGGTTGTCAGAAAGTCATCTCTGTGGAAAATGGAAAACTGATTAAATATAGGTGAATTAAAGGGACAAGAATTTGGATTTTTGAGCACCTGTCATATTGAGTCGGAGAAGGCAATGGCACCCCATTCCAGTACTCTTGCCTGGAAGATCCCGTGGACGGAGGAGCCTGGTGGGCTGCACTCCATGGGTTCCTTACGAGTCAGACACGACTGAGTGACTTCACTTTCGCTTTTCACTTTCATGCATTGAAGAAGGAAATGGCAACCCACTCCAGTGTTCTTGCCTCGAGAATCCTAGGGACGGGGGACCCTGGGGTCTAAAAGAGTCAGACACGACTGAAGCAACTTAGCAGCAGCAGCAGCAGTCATAGTGAGTGCTATGACAGACTCTTCACATATATTCTCACAAAAACGTTATAAGCCAGCAATAAGCTATGAGCCATGTGCTACTAACCTCAGGCATTTTGTCCATTCTTACTGTCCCCACTTTCTCACCTCCTAGTATTTCCTTTGCTCCTTCTAATCAGGTTTTGCCCTCCATGGCTTTCTTATACAGTTTTTATTAAAGTCACCAATGATATAACTTAGCAACCGAATGCCCCTGCTTTATGTAACTTCATTTCTCAGCTGCATTGGAACCAGGCAACAACTTTCTTTTCGAAATCCCTTCTTCCTATGCTTCTCACTATCTCACTAGACATTCCTTCTCAGCCTTTGCTGGCTCCTTCCTTTGCCCCTAAATTCTAAATGTTGGAAACACCCTCTCCAGTATCATTCTCTCCCCAAGGGAGCTTATCCAGCCCCATCTGTTTATTGATGACTGCCCAGTTTATTTCTTCTTCCCAGGCATCTCCCTTGAGCTACAGACTTACATATTCAATTGCTACTTGACATTTCTGCCTGGACGTTGAATTGATGTCTAAAACTCAACATGGCCAGAACAGAAGTACTGGTTTCCACATTGTTTCTGATACCCTTCCAACAGGGAGTAAGAAGTGTTTGATCAGCTTTCACCACTTCTCTCCTGTTTATCTTCCCTGCTGCGCACACTGTCTTTTTTCCCCCCACACTGTGTGCAGTATGCATAACTTCCGCAACCAGGGATTGAACTTCTGCCCCCGCGAAGCACTGGCCCTCCAGGGAAGACTCCCCTTGTGCTCGCTCAGTCATTCCGGGGCTGTGCACTCTAAACTTCAGAATCCTGGAAATGGTGTGGAGATTTGCTACTTAAATGCCTTTGTTTTACAGATGAGGAAACTGAGACCCAGGGAGGGGCATTGATGGGGTCAACGTCCTACAGTTAATTTAAGAGCTGAGGCTGGAAACAAGGTTTTCTGGCTTGTTTTATGACTTAGCGACTAAGCAACAAGTTTTCATTTTACTGACATTATATTTTCCTCTTTCTCCTTCGAGCACCTGCAGGGAGGGAAAACATGATCTTTGACTGCTTACTTGTTTAGGTGTCTTTTGTTCCCACTCATTGTCTTCTCCCCAGCCCCACCAATTTCCAAACTTGACCTTACATGTAGAATCCCGCAGTCTAGATCAGAGATGATAACCATCGCATGCAGTCATTTCCTCAGCAGTGTCCAAAGTAGACGTTATTAATCAATCAAGATACTTTATCCTGTTGAGGCCCGATACAGCCTCAGGAGCCTTTGTGATATGTTACTCCAGGCGGCTGCTAGCAACTGATTGGAGCTGACTTTGAAGATGAGACCTACTTGTTATTCATCACTTGAATCTTTTCCTTTCTTTGATTTCAACACAGTCCATTAGTGTCTGGTCTTGTGTTTCACCCTGGATTTGTCTTTGGATGCTAGGTAATTGAACGTGTTAGAAAGTTCTAGTGAGCTATTACATTTTAGCAGCAATATTTGGAAACAACACTAACCCAAAGATATAGCATTTTAATGGTAGAAGTGTGAAGGCCTGAGACAGCTGTATCTCTCTCCAGTGACATCAGGCAGACATATGGCCTCTGAGTCCAAGTTCAATGCAACTCACCAGCAGGGTGACTTTGGATGAGTCACTCAGTCTCTCTGAGCTGCACTTTCTTCGTCTAAACGTGAATAACAGTTTCTGTGGTGTGCGCTATGTCACTTCAGTCATGTCCGACTCTTTGCGACTCTATGGACTGTGGCCCAACAGGCTTCTCTGTCGGGGATTTTCCAGGCATGGATCTTTCCGACTCAGGGATCAAACCTGCACCTCCTGCTTTGCAGGCACATTCTTTACTGCTGAGCCACCAGGGAAGCCTGAATAACAGTTTATAGAAACTATTATGGATGGTGGGGAAGGCTTAGATTCAAAAGTGATCCATCCCAGGGAGTCATTAGCGTTTCCAAGTCTCTCAGGCCACCTGGATGCTGGCCAAGACATGGTGCTGTAGCAAAAACACAGCTTTTGGAGCCTCAGATAGACCTGAGTTCAGTCTTGCATCTGCCACCAAATAGTTGTATAATGACCTTGGGCAAGTGACTCAGCCTGAGACGTCACTGAACCTCACAGTGTCCATATAAAGTTTCAGTGCCTAGTGGCTGGCATGTAGTAGATCCATAACCAATAAATGAATAAATAATGATTGAATGAGTAAATACAATCCAAGTAATATTTACTGAGCATCTACAACAGGCCTGGTGATAAGGCAATAAATGAGCCGGATAGAAGATCTTGTCCTCATGGAACTTATGAAGCTTCTCTTGATGGTTTGGGGATGGTCTCTCCCAGGCTGAAACAGAATTCATGCCTTACTTAGGGCTTCAAACTCTCCCAGCATGCTCTGTCCTGGGGTAGGTACCACATCCGGGAGAGAAAAAGTTTGATATCTACCTTTCCTCCGAAGTACACTATCACAGAAGTGTGGGGGAATTCACCCTGATTCCCTAGTGCTGGACTGAGGCTGGGCTGCCGAGGTACCAGCCCAGTCTGGCTGGAAGCCCAGGCCCAGGAGGCCATGTTACATCTGTGCACAACTTTGGCTGTTTCTTGGCTTCCTTGGAAGCACGTGGTACCGGGAGTTTCTGCCGACTCATAATCCATCGACGCAAAGGGCAGAACTTCCTAGGAATGGCTGTGATTTCTTGGTGGGTAGTTGAATTGTATGGTGACGGTGCAAGGTTCTGTGGAACGAATATCATGTCAATGCTATTTAATAACATGGTAACCGCTGACCATTTAATTACATGGTAATTGTCACTTAGTGGCTGGGTAATTGCATGGTAAGTACCATCTAATTTCAGGGTAAAGGGTAAATACATGATTATTTCAGGCTCCTTAGGCACAGTATAGGTCACTCAGGAATTAGGTTTGGATTGACTAAGTATAAATTATCTAGAAATCTGTTCTTGGGTGATTACTCCTGTTATCCTTGCTGACAAGGCTCCTAATGGTTACCATACAATTAAACAGAGATTCTGGGGTCTCAGGAACTTAGAGAGACACTGACTCATTTAAAATCAATCATTGTCTGCTGTATAAGAGATGTTGCTTGATTAGAGAGGAGATGGAGGGAAGGGTGCTTAAAATTCTATGTGTTTCTAATTGGCAGCAGAATTTTCTTCCATTTGAGGTGGGCGATTCGACACCTGGTGCTGAAACTTGGGACCAGTGACATCAGAAGATATAAATCCAATGGCACTTCCGTGGCTTCTGTGCTGGTCATAGCTGGTGGTGCTGCACAGTGGGGAGGGTGAAAGCACTAGCTTTGGGGTCAGTCCGTGGTTTAAATTCTGGTGGTACCACTCATTCAATGGGCAGGTGACTTAAGCTTTCTAAGTCTCACTTTCCCTGTCTTTGAGGTTGCGATGATAAAACTTACACTGTAGGGTACTGGTCTGCTGAGATTTTATATATATATAAAATATATATATACATATATATGTATATATATACATATATATATGTATGGGGCAGTGTGGGGTAAGAAATTCCCGTGTTACTGTGAACATTCCATAGACGTTTGGAAATGATTGTGTCATAGACCATCAAATAGATGCGGCAGAAACAAAACTGATGTTGCCAGCTGCGTTGCCTGCCCAGGGTCTCTTAATGAGCTTGCTACTAATTGCACTGGCTACCTGCATTCCCTACCCTGTGCCATGAACCTACGATTTTGGAAGGCATAGCAATCAGCGACCCTGCCTCCACACTTTGGGTACCTCGGGCTCTCAAGTGTAGACAGAGTGCTTGGAGGCAGAGAATCAGGCCACCAAACAGCTTGTCCGAGATTGCATCTAGATTTATGATCCTACAAGACAGAGCTATCCAGCCAATAGGAGGATTAACCGATAAAGATTTAAAAAACCCTCCCTAAGTAAAAATGACACAAACCATTCTCCAGGAGACCTCCTGAGTCCTCGCTGCATTTAAGTGCTGCAAGTGAGGTCAGGTTTATTTCTATAGGTTTTGAGTTATTTGCTCCCATAACCCTTCTCATTCTTGTAACAACCCTGCCTGCTTGGTTTCCTGTGGTGTTCTGCATACTTGCCCTTCTGTCTCCAACTGGACTATGTGGAAGATGCTATTACTAAGGGCTAGTGGTCCCCAGGAGCTGACTGTCCATGCACTTTGGCAGACAATTCTGATGTGTGGTGTGGCATCTCAATTGTTTATCTTGCTGTGAGCTATGGTAATGCTCTGGGGTATGGTCATAGAAAAAGAATATTTCCTAAGTTAAAAATAAGCAATGGAAAAAAAAAAAAAATAAGCAATGGAAAGCTTCCTTTATTGTGTGTTTTTTTTTTTTTTTCCTACCACACAGGCATTTGCTAAGACTTTCAACAAACTTTCTTGTTTAATCATCACAGTGCATTTATGAGGCTGGCCTTGTCATCCCCATTTCTCTAGGCCACCTGAAACCTAGAGAGGTCCCCTGACTCAGGAGCCTCGTGGCTAAGAAAGGGAGGGTAGGGATGCAGACCAAACTCCCTGTGGTTGTTGTTCAGTCGCTAAGTTGTGTTCAAGTCTTTGTGACCCCATGGACTGTAACACGCCAGGCTCCCCTGCCCTCCACTATCCCCCAGAGTCTCCTCAAATTAATGTTCATCGAGTCGGTGATGCTATCTAACCATTCCATCCTCTGCTACCCTCTTCTCCTTTTGCTTTCAATCTTTCCCAGCGTCAGGGTCTTTTCCAATGAGTCGACTCTTTGAACCAGGTCGCCAAAGCATTGCAGCTTCCCCTTCAGCAACAGTCCTTTGATGAATATCCAGGGTTTGTTTCCCTTAGGATGGACTGGTTTGATCCCCTTGCAGTCCAAACCCTGAGTCCAGTGCTCTTCCAGTCCACTGGGCACATATGCAGGGCTGGGAGATGAGTCACTTTAGCTCTGGAGCACCATCTTTTCAGGGTGATGGGTTAAGTGGTCCCCTATATTTGCACACTGAAGGAACACTTAAAAGGCTGGGAGTTTCACCTTGGTTACTCTTCTGTCCAAGAGTTATCAAAATCTGTATTAAGGGAAACATGTCAGGAGGCTTGCCTGAGGATATGCCTATTATCATCATCTAGATGAGAGTGGTTTTTAAAATTGGCTCAACACCAGAAATGTCAAGTGAATCAGATTCCCAGGGGTGGGGCCCAGTCATTTGTCCTTTTTCTTTTTTTTTTTTTTTGGCCACACTGCATGGCACGTGGGATCTTAGTTCCCCCATCAGGGATAGAATCTTTGCCTCGTGCTATGGAGGCGTGGAGTTCTAACTACTAGACCACCAGGGAAGTCCCCCAGGTGTACCTTTTTGAAGGTGATTCCCAAGTGATTCTGATGCATCTAATCTATGAGGGTTAGCATTGTAGATTTAATAAATCTACAAGAGATAAAATATTGCAGATTTTATCTCTGGATTNGTCCTTTTTCGTTTTTTTTTTTTTTTGGCCACACTGCTTGGCACGTGGGATCTTAGTTCCCCCATCAGGGATAGAATCTTTGCCTCGTGCTATGGAGGCGTGGAGTTCTAACTACTGGACCACCAGGGAAGTCCCCCAGGTATACCTTTTTGAAGGTGATTCCCAAGTGATTCTGATGCATCTAATCTATGAGGGTTAGCACTGTAGATTTAATAAATCTACAAGAGATAAAATACTGCAGATTTTATCTCTGGATTATGTTTCATCATTGGAAGCTGTAAACCAAGTGACATCCATTTAGCTTTGAAAATCACAACTTTTACCATCCTACATAGTCATTGGTTAAAAATCAAAGACGTTGTAAACTACAGCCCTATATAATTTAGAACTAGACAGTGTGTTTATGGGATGAGGGATCTTGCTAAAGACATAAATTCAGTAATCAGACAAGTCTCTTAATTAACTTTCTCTTAGGCTTTAGTATCAGAAATAGCATTGCTTCTCCTGATAACTATTCTTCCTTCTGTGCATGTGGAAATTGTGCTGTGTAACTGATGGAGCTTCTTCCTTTAAATTGGTCACTAGGAATCCCAGAACAAAATTTACATCCCTTTAGCAAACCATAAAGAATTTTGTGTTTTAGTTCTAACTTTACTTCTGGATTCTTTCTTTCCCCTGTATTTTTCTTTCTTTCTTAAAATCCCCATGTTGTCTTACTATATATATATATATAATCCATATTCTGCATTTGTTCACTCATTAAATGGAGCTTCCTTTTGCACTTTTGTTTATATAATATATATAGTCTGCATTTGTTCATTCATTAAATGGAGCTTCCTTTTGCACTTTTGTTTTTCAGAAATTAGGGTAGGCCCTACAGTTAATGCACATATTTAATAATCTGATAGTGTGTTCATTTCCTAGGGCTACCATTAGAAGGTATCCAAAACTAGGTGACTTAAAAGATAGAAACTGAGACTTCTCTGGTAGTCTAGAGGTTAAGAATCCACCTGCCAGTGCAGGGGACATGGGTTCAATCCTTGGTCCTGGAACTGAGATCCCACATGCCGTGGGGCAACTAAGGCCCTGAGCTGCAACTACTGAGGCCCTTGAGCTCCAGAGCCCGTGCTCCACAACAGAAGTCCCCGCAATGAAGCCCGCGCGCCACTGCAAGAGAGTAGCCCCGACACACCGCAACTGGAGAAAGCTCTTGCACAGCAGCAAAGACCCAGCTAGCCATACATATAGAGAAGGCAATGGCACCCCACTCCAGTACTCTTGCCCGGAAAAGCCCATGCGTGGAGGAGTCTGGAAGGCTGCAGTTCATGGGGTCGTGAAGAGTCGGACACGACAGAGTGACTTCCCTTTCACTTTTAACTTTCATGCATTGGAGAAGGAAATGGCAACCCACTCCAGTGTTATTGCCTGGAGAATCTCAGGGATGGGGGAGCCTGGTGGGCTGCCATCTGTGGGGTCACACAGAGTCGGACATGACTAAAGTGACTTAGCAGCAGCAGCAGCAGCACCCATACATAAATACATTTAAAAAAAAGAAATTTATTGTCTTATAGTTCTGGAGGTTAGAAGTCCAAAATCAAGGTGCTGGCAGGGCCATTCTCTCTGATGGCTCTGGAAGAAGAATCCTTCCTAGATGCGGGAAGGATTTCCAGAAAATGCTTCCGGCATTTTCTAGAAATCCTTGGCATTTTTGGCTTCAGTCATATGGCTGTTCTCCCTGTCTCTTCAATTGTCTCCCCCATGTGAGTCCAGCTTCCCCTTTTTATAGGCACACCAGTCATTTTGTATTATGATGATCTATTGCCATGATCTCATTTTGACTACTGCTGTAAAGATCCAGTTTCCAAAGAAGGTCATGTTCTGATCTGCTGAGGATTAGAACTCCTGCATATCTTTTGTTGAGGGGGCACAACTGGAGTGGGTAGCCTTTTCCTTCTTCAGGGGATCTGCTCAACCCAGGGATAAAACCTGGGTCTCCTGCATTGCAGGCAGATTCTTTACCACCTGAGTCACCAGGGAAGCCCTAACATTTGACAGTTTAACTCATACCATACTGTTCCCTTTCCCTTTCACGTTTTCCTGCTCTTTTCTTGACCATTTTCCTAGTGGTCACTTGGTAGGAAAAGACTGTTGGGTGTCAATATCATTTTAAAATTTAAACAAATTTAATTGCCCTGAATTTTCCTGGTCCCCTATGGCCACAGGACTGGAAAAGATCAGTTTNACTGAACTGAACTATGGCCTGAATAACTGTACACATATCAGAGCCATGTTAGAGATTGGAAAGAAATCGAGTAGGTCAAGTACGTAGAGATCATTCAGAAAGGAAGATGGGACAAAAATCACCAATTATTCTCGAGGCTCTTCCAGTTTTTAATCTGTCTTCAACAGCTTGGGATGATATAGCAAAATACTGTGGATTGGATGGTTTAAATAAAAGACATTTTCTGACAGTCATGGAAGCTGGGAAGCCCAAGACCAAGGTGCTGGCAGATTCCATCCTTGGTGAGGACTCTCTTCCTGTCTTGAGGACAGCTGCCTTCTTGTACTGCGTTCCTTTTCGTGGATATGGAGAGATTGCTCTCTTTTCCTTGCTTTACATGAACACCAAGCCCATAGTGAGGGGCTCATTCTCATGACCTTGTCTATTCTTGATTACCTCCCAAAGTCGTCACCTCCAAATATTCCAAAGAGTTAGGACTTCACCATGTGAATTTTGGGGGAAGGCACAAACATTCATCCCCTGACATTATCCTTTCAATGTTGCTTGCTCAGTGACTTCTGCAGATTATCCCTATAACACAGTAGTTCTCACATGCACCATTTTTACAACAAATGGGTAAGTAGCTTGATTTTTCTTTTTTAAATTAGGCTGAAGAGCCAGGCAAGAAATGGAGTTGCTTGAAAATTTCAAGCTCCCCCTCTCCGCATGCTTTCTGATGCTAAATAAAAGTTACCTTCACTGCTCGCAGCAGCATATGAACAAGTGTCAACCATCTTAGCAAAGAGGCGTCATTTGATTTAATTGCAAATTTAAAAACATACACCACTTTCAGTGTGGAACTAATGTTGCATCAAATCAATACAGTAATTGCACCAGGGCAATTGAGAGGCACGCAGAGTTTCTGTACCTTGAATACTAAAAGAAGCCAGTCACTAAGAGGGTTGGTAAGTTCTGCTGAATGGTGGGTGATCATGAAAAATTATACCAGACTGGCTGAGATCTTCGTTGTCTGGGGCAACACAGAGGAATGTTCTTTGTCCTTGAAAAGCAGCTAATAGTTCTTTTTGTGCCTTGGGTTGGAGAAGTTCTTACAATTTCATACTCAAGGGAGAAAAGGCAGTGCTCCTGGGTCCTTGCAATGCCATGTGTTAAGTGTTGATTCTCTCAGGACCCAGCAACTATTTCTTTACAGACCTGACATGTTATGGCTGGTGAATGATGCCAGTGGAATATGTCTGATGGACAGATCCCAAGTCAGTGGTGCTCTGTTGAGCCTTTCAGGTGACACTGGCATTTTGTTTAACCCTAGTGTGGCTCAGTGGTGAAGAATCTACCTGCCAGTGCAGGAGACATGAGTTTGATCTCTGGGTCTGGAAGATCCCCTGAAGTAGAAATTGTCGACCCAGTCCAGTATTCTTGCCAGGATAATCCCATGGCCAGAGGAACCTGGAGGGCTATACTTGTTGTGGGCTGGACAAGACTGAGGAGTCTGTGCTCCAGCAGGCAGAGAACAGACACTGGCAGATTTCATTCCAAGTTGCTTTTATTTCCTTGAAATGGCCCTCAGTCTTATTTCAGGGACGACCTGAGATGAAAGATGGGTGAAATGCATAATCCTTTTTGTCATGGGATTTGAAGGGTATGGAGAAGGTCTTCCGTCCCAGATAGCTCTCTTCTCTCATCCTGTCACAGTCCTGAAATAATTTCCCATAGACACGCATTCCTTTGAGTGTCTGAAGTGCCAGTTAACAGGCAGTCACCCCTGGGAAGGATGAATAAATTAAACAATTAAGAGCTATTAATACTGCAATGTCAAGTTGATTCAAGAGGAAACCTTCTATGTGTCCCCATGAGGTGTTCATGAAATAGTGCCCAATTGTGCGTCTCAATTAGTTTATCAAATTAGCCAGTCACCTGGCAGGAACCTGAGGGAATGGGACATTCCATGTGCATGGACTGGAGGGTGTTTTAGTTGTCAGCTCCTTGGCTTTCTTTTCTTCCTGGCCTTTCGGGGGAATACACTCCCTCTATAGCCTTGCCCTCTCCAGTAGGCACTAACGTATATGCGCTTGTGGAGGCTGACGGTGCCACCAGGCCCAGGAGCCTCAGCTGTTCCCCCTGCATCTGCCCTCTGTACCCTGGGTGTGAGCCGGGTCTGCGGTCCCTTCTCTCACCCGACCCCCATCCCTCCTTCCGTTCTCGTCTCACGTGGCTGCACCAACTACTTAAGTATTGGTTTGGCCAAAAAGTTCATTCAGGTTTTTCCATACGTTCTTACAACACAACAGTGGGTCTGGACAAATGTGTAATGACATATACCCATCTTTATAGTATCATACAAAGCATTTCAGTGCCTTTAAAACCCTCTCTGTTCTGCTTATTCATCCTTCTTTGCTCAAACCATGCTTTTTCACTTAAAATTTTATCTTGGGGGTCATTCCATATCAGCATACAGAGAGCCGCCTCATTTGTTTTTAATGATTACATAGTATTTTATGGCATGGAAGGACCATAAAATATAGGCTGCTTTCAGTCTATTGCTTGGATAAACAATGCTGTCATGAATACCCTTTTCACATAGACCAGCTGTTTAGGGAGAATATCAAGAAATAGAATGGCTGTCCAAAGAGCATAGGCATTTTAACTTTTAATTAGAATATCGCCAAATTGTCCTCTGAACCTTATGATTTTTCAATGCTGAGCACACCAAGCCCACCCATTTCCAGACTAGATTGACATGCAAGTCGTTTCTTTGCATCTTTTCTTTTTCCTTTTCAATATTTCTTTATTTGGCTATGTCAGATCTTGGCTGCAGCGTGCAGGTTTCTTTCTAGCTGTGGTGCGCGGGCTCGGTAGCAGCTGTTCATAGCCTTCGTTGCCCGGTGCCACATGGGGCACTGATTAGTTCCCCAGTCAGGGATTGAACCCATGTTCCCTGCACTGGAAGGCAGATTCTAAACCACTGGACTGACAGGGAAATCCCCTGCCTCTTTTCTCTTTTGGCTGTGATTACATTATGCCTATGGCTGAATCCATGGCTCAGCAGGCAGACAGGTGATCTCTGAATAGAGAACAAATGTTTCCCAATATGGGGAAGAGATGAGTCAAGAGGGGGAGGTTGCAAGGCATGAAGGGNAACCCTCTCTGTTCTGCTTATTCATCCTTCTTTGCTCAAACCATGCTTTTTCACTTAAAATTTTATCTTGGGGGTCATTCCATATCAGCATACAGAGAGCCGCCTCATTTGTTTTTAATGATTACATAGTATTTTATGGCATGGAAGGACCATAAAATATAGGCTGCTTTCAGTCTATTGCTTGGATAAACAATGCTGTCATGAATACCCTTTTCACATAGACCAGCTGTTTAGGGAGAATATCAAGAAATAGAATGGCTGTCCAAAGAGCATAGGCATTTTAACTTTTAATTAGAATATCGCCAAATTGTCCTCTGAACCTTATGATTTTTCAATGCTGAGCACACCAAGCCCACCCATTTCCAGACTAGATTGACATGCAAGTCGTTTCTTTGCATCTTTTCTTTTTCCTTTTCAATATTTCTTTATTTGGCTATGTCAGATCTTGGCTGCAGCGTGCAGGTTTCTTTCTAGCTGTGGTGCGCGGGCTCGGTAGCAGCTGTTCATAGCCTTCGTTGCCCGGTGCCACATGGGGCACTGATTAGTTCCCCAGTCAGGGATTGAACCCATGTTCCCTGCACTGGAAGGCAGATTCTAAACCACTGGACTGACAGGGAAATCCCCTGCCTCTTTTCTCTTTTGGCTGTGATTACATTATGCCTATGGCTGAATCCATGGCTCAGCAGGCAGACAGGTGATCTCTGAATAGAGAACAAATGTTTCCCAATATGGGGAAGAGATGAGTCAAGAGGGGGAGGTTGCAAGGCATGAAGGGAAGAGGAAAGAGGAACTAGGCTCACTGAATGTCCACCAGAAGCTTCCCCATGAATCCTATCAGAGCGTCACAGCAGCCATGGGAAGTGGATCACAGCACTGTTTCCTTAAGCTAAGAAAACTGAGGCTCAGAGAGGTTAATCAAATTAATTGAAGTTACTCAGCATTGTGGGTTGAATTTCATTCCCTCAAAAGCACATGCTGAAGCCCTAGATCTGCTCCCCAACCTCCCCAGTACCTCAAGTGTTACTCTGTTTGGAAATAGGGTCATGCAGATGTAATTAATGAAGACGGGGCTCTCCTGAAGTAGAAGGTGTGAGGTGTGCGTGCTCAGTTGTGTTTATCTCTCTTGCGACTCCGTGGACTGTAGCCCATCAGGCTCCTCTGTCCATGGGATTCTCCAGGTAAGAATACTGGAGTGGGTTGCTATTTCTTCCTCCAGGAGATCTTCTCAGTTCAGGGATTGAACACACATCTTCTGCATCTCCTGCATTGCAGGCAGATTCTTTACCACTTGAGCCTTTGGGGAAATCCTGACGTAGAGTGGGCTCTAAATTCAAGGTCATAGTTGTACTAGGGAGACTTGGACACAGATGCAGAGGGAAGACATTCGTGTGCAGATGCAGACAGTCTGGACTTTTGCCTCCCTGGGCCAAAGGCCTCCTGAGCTACCAGGAAATTGAAGAAAGACAGAGTCCACTCTGCCCCAGAGTTTTGAAGGGGGCATTGTCCACCAACATTTTCATATCAGACCTCCAGTCATTTCTGTTGTTTCTGGGACTTTGTTGTGATTACCCTAGAAAACCAGCAGAACTATCATAGTAAGTAGTCATGTATGGATGTGAGAGTTGGGCCATAAAGAAGACTGAGCACCAAAGAATTGATGCTTTTGAACTGTGGTGCTGAAGAAGACTATTGAGAGTCCTTGGACTGCAAGGAGATCAAGCCAGTCAACCCTAAAGGAAATCGACCCTGAATATTCATAGGAAGGACTGATGCAGAAGCTGAAGCTCCAGTACTTTAGCCACTTGATGCAAAAAGCTGACTCATTGAAAAAGACCCTGATGCTGAGAAAGATTGAGGGCAGGAGGAGAAGTGGGCAACAGAGAATGAGATGTTTAGATGTCATTACCAACTCAGTGGACATGAGTTTGAGCAAACTCAGGGAGATAATGAAGGACAGGGAAGCCTGACGTGCTGCAGTCCACGGGGTCACAAAGAGTCGGACACGCCTTAGTGACTGAACAGCAATAACAATTACAGTAAGTGGCTAAGCCAGGATCCCAGCCCAAGCCAGTCTGTATCCAAACCCCAAGCCCACTCAAGCCTGTCACTCGGTGATTTCTGCTCATGAAACGCCAGTGGACTTGGAGGTCAGTACCTTCCTCCCAGCTGTGCCCTTTGGAACTCCGTGGCTCAGAAGTGGTGAAGTGACTGGAAACCAGGGTCCCATTCCGGCCATTTGGTGGCTCCTCAGTTCATGGCAGACATATTTTGTGCAGGCTCCAGGACAGTGGGAAGCTACTCTGTTTCAAATTTCTTCTTGGGCAGGACAGGACTCTAAATAAACAAATCCACCTGCTGTGTGAGGACATCAGGGTTTTCAGACCTAATCCAGGCCTTGCTAACATGATATGAGAGCGATGGATGGCCTTCTGATTCCCACTGCCAGTCTATCAAGGGGAGGCTGTGCCCTTCACCAATGGGCCTCAGGACTGACAAGGCTGTTCTATTACCCTTTACAGGGTTGCCAGGGGAAGGAAACAGCTGCAGATTTTTGCATTTTCTCGGCAACGGGAGGATGTGGTCTGACTTCAGAGGAAGTTGTTGCCTGCAGGCATCCCTCCAGGAATGCAGAAAGAATGAGGGGCCCTAACCTGGGCTGCTTGTTGAGAGGTGGAACTCAGTCCTCGGAAGAGGGAAGGACAGGACCAGACAGAGAAAGCAAAAGAAGCCAACTTCTGAAATCCTGGTACCTGATTTCAGCTGATTATTGGCATGTCAGAGATCACCCCAGCTTTTAAAGGAAAAGAAAATGGAATCTTGGAGGAGAGCATCTGGTTTGAATGCATCTAGAGCCATGTTTGTTAAACAAGTCTTTAGAGGGGAAGAAGGAAGGAAATCATAGAACTTTGAATTAGATCTCTGTCCCATTTTATACTTTAACATTTTAACTTTTTTTGTATGCTTTATAAAATTTGTAATGTATCAATAAACTCAGACATGTGAACACTAAAGCAGTGGTATACTGGCTAGCATACTCAGCTACTCTATAAATCAGTACTGAATCAGAACTTGGAGACACATTTTTGGGTGAAGTAGAAGAGGATAGCTTTATTGCTTTGCCAGGAAAAGGGAGCCATGGCAGGCTAATACCCTCAAAACTGTGATGGTAATGAGATTTATAGCAATTGTCCAAAGAGGATGTGATCAGCTCATGGATATTCTTCTGATGAATTGGTGGTGAGGAGTCATCATCATCAACCCTCATATACAATTGGTCTGAGGTCTACAAGCTGGTGGGCAGCCTACCATCATTAATCGTTTTCTCCCACCTGGAGGGGGTTTCAGTGTCTGAAGAACAACTCAAAGATATTGCTGTGTATCCATTGATGAGGAACCAGGATCTTGCCCCAAGGCTCCTCTTGACTGTTTCTCCCTGGTCTCGAATCCCCTCCCTTCCTTCATTAACAACTGCTTGAATCTGCCTATTGGAACCCAGGGAACGTCATGGAGGCTGAATGAAGGTTGTTTCCTGTAATCAAAGGGATGGGGGACACAGAAAGCCTTTGTGCCTGGGAGCCCCACAGGGTCCTGCTNGTCCATAGGGTTCTCCAGGCAAGAATACTGGAGTGGGGTCCCTCCCCCACAGGATCTTCCCAACTCAGATGGATCTCCTGCACTGGAGGTGGGTTCTTTACAACTAGTACCACCTGGGAAAACAAGGAAACTGGAACTCAAACACCTACATATACGACCAGGTTCATAGCAGCATTACTCAGAAGAGGCAAAAGGTGGAAAGCAGCCCAAATGCCCATCAGTGGATGAGTGGCTAAACATGTGGTCTGTCTATGCTGTGGAATATTACACAGCCACAAAAAGGAATGAAATACTAATACATGCTGCAGTGTGGACGAACCTCAAACATATCATGCTAAGTCAAAGCAGCCAGATGCAAAAGATCCCATTCTATGATTCCATTTCTATGACATGTCCAAAATAGGCAGGTCCACAGAGACAGAACACAGTCTGGTGATTTCTTGGGGCTGGGAGAAGGAAAGAGAATGGGAGGGATTGCTTACTGAGGAAGAATTTTCTTTGGGGGTGGTGAAAATATTCTGAAACTAGGTGGAGGTACTAGGGGCACAATGTTGTGAATATACTGGAGGTCACTGAGTTTTTCACTTGAAAATGGTGAATTTTATGTCATGCAAATGTCATTGCAGAAAATAAAAGCCAACCAAGCAATCAACCAACCAACTCTTGGAAACCCTAGTTGTAGGGGTTCTATAGCAGGGGAGGAAGATCATGACACTCTGACCATCTCCATTGGGCACCCTCCTGATGGGTGCTGTGGCCTCCATCCTGGGTCCCCAGGGGCCTCAAGCCTCCTTTCACACTCAGGCCCACAGCCCAGCCAAGCAGCTTGGGTCTTTAGAGATGAGCAAAAGGAAATAAACACCAGGAGTACAAGAGGGATTTGTATAGCACAGGCTCCTGCTCTTGTAGTTACCTTCCTGGGGCTGAGCTTCAGGCTTATGTCTGCCCCATGTTATTCCAGGAAAATAACATCATGTCCTGGAAATTTCCAACACTGAATCCTTTAATATCAGAATAAGCAAATTAGAGAAAAACAAATATCAGTGCATATATGTGGAATCAAGAAAAATGGTACAGATGGATGTATTTGCAAAACAGAAATAGAGACATGGATGTAGAGAACAAATGAATAGACACTAATGGGGGAGTGTGGGTGGAAGGAACTGGGAGATGGGGACTGACATATATACACTCCCAGGTATAAAATAAGTAACTAATGAGAAGCTACTGTGCAGCACAGGGAACCCTACTCAGTGCTCTGTGGTGACCTAAAGGGAGAGGAAGTCCAAAAAAGGAGGGATATGTGTGTGCATACAGCTGATTCACCTTGCTGTACAGTAGAAACAGGCACGACATTTTAAAGCAGCTATGTGAAAGTGAAGGTCACTCAGTTGTGTCTCTCTTTGCGATCCCATGGCCTATACAGTCCATGGAATTCTCTAGGCCAGAAGGCTGGGGTGGGTAGCCTTTCCCTTCTCCAGGGGATCTTTCTAATGCAGGGATCAAACCCAGGTCTCCTGCATTGCTGGTGGATTCTTTACCAACTGAGCTATCAGGGAGCAACTATACTCTAGTAAAAATTAATAAAAAGAAATCAGAAAAATAAATTGAGCAATAAAGATGTTAAAGATGAAACATTGAACAATAAGTAAAGTAGAAAAGCTTCCCTTTTCTGGCTGGAATTCCCCCATTTCAGGAAGCAAGACCCTGAGGAGTAAGACCTCCAAGGCTA
>SJYW01049898.1:955470-978964 GCA_006410735.1 Raphicerus campestris
AAGGCTATTGATATATATATATATGGGGTGGGTGGGATCGGGAGTGGTGGTGAGTGAGGGCATCGATGGCTCTTTGGACATCTTTGAGACCCCCAGGGAGTTCTGGGGAAGGAGCCTCAGGCTCTCCTGAAAGCAATTTTACTTTATAAAATCTTACTTTCCAGGTGGTTGGATTATCTGGGAATAAGCGATGAGAACCCTGGCGTGAGGACCAACGTGAGCCTGGTGGGTTTTAGAAGGAACCTAACCTATTCTGAGAAGAACTGGGACTTTCAGGTTGGGGTGGTTCCTGCCTGAATGGAAGACTGACTGGTCTTTCTAAATTTAAAATAAAATTTTGGCTGCACGCGGTCTTCGTTGCAGCCCTCTATGTTGAGGTTCATGGGTTCTAGAGCTCAAGGTCTCAGGAGGTGCAGTGTGTGGGCTTAGCTGCAGCATGTGGGATCTTAGTTCCCTGACTAGGGATAGAACCTGGGCCCACTGCACTGGGAGTGAAGAGTCTTATCCTCTGGACCACCAAGGAAGTCCTCTGATATTTCTGTTCCTGGTAAGGTCATGGGCATGGAGTCCTCTCTGACCCTAATGCTGAATGAGTGCCAACCTGGCCTGCCTTGTCAGACACTGGCCGACATGTGTACCCATCTCTCAGGGCCGCCTCTGTTCAGGGCTCTGCTGCAGCTCTGCCTTAGACCCCATGAGCAGTGGAGGGAAATAAAAGCATAGGCAAAGGAACCCAGGCGCTGGGAGGAAGGGCTCTGCAAAACAAACAGCAGAGGCGTTTGAAACAGGAGACTGGAAAAGACAATTTCAGCAAAAATGATGACCAAGTTAGTAGTTTGTGATGGCTGAACTAAGAAATGAACATGCACATGGTGGCTTGAAATAATAGAGATTTGTTCTCCGAGCCCTGGAAGCCAGAAGTTTAAAATCAAGGTGTAGAGGTAAAGAATCTACCTGACATTGCAGGGGATATAAGACATGCAGGTTTGATCCCTGTGTTGGAAAGATTCCCTGGAGAAGTGTGTGGCTCCAGTATTATTGCCTGGGAAATTGCATGGACAGAGAAGCCTGGTGGGCTGCAGTCTCTGTGGTTGCAAAGAATTGGACATGACTGAAGGGATGTAGCACTCATATGCACATCAACTACTGGGCATATACCCAGAGAAAACCATAATTCAAAAAGATGCATGCACCCCAGTGTTCACTGCAGCACCATTTACAATAGCTAAGACATGGGAGCAACCTAACTGTCCATCAACAGAGGAATGGATAAAGATGTGGTACATATATACAATAGAATATTACTCAGTCATAATAAGGCATGAAATTGGGTCATTTGTAGAGATGTAGATGGACCTAGACACTGTCATACACAGTAAAGTAAATTCAGTTCAGTCACTTGGTTGTGTCCGACTCTCTGCGACCCCATGAACCGCAGCACGCCAGGCCTCCCTGTCCATCAGCAACTCCCAGAGTCCACCCAAACCCATGTCCATTGAGTTGGTGATGCCATCCAACCATCTCATCCTCTGTCATCCCCTTCTCCTCCTGCCCTCAATCTTTCCTAGCATCAGAGTCTTTTCAAATGAGTCAGCTCTTTGCATCAGATGGCCAAAGTATTGGAGTTTCAGCTTCAACATCAGTCCTACAAATGAACACCCAGGACTGATCTCCTTTAGGATGGACTGGTTGGATCTCCTTGCAATCCAGGGGACTCTCAAGAGTCTTCTCTAACACCACAGTTCAAAAGCATCAGTTCTTTGATGCTCAGCTTTCTTTATGGTCCAACTCTCACATCCATACATAACCACTGGAAAAACCATAGCCATGACTAGATGGACCTTTGTTGACACAGTAATGTCTCTGCTTTTGAATATGCTGACTAGGTTGGTCATTTCCTTCCAAGAAATAAGGATCTTTTAATTTTATGGCTGCAGTCACCATCTGCAGTGATTTTGGAGCCCAGAAAAATAAATTTAGCCACTGTTTCCACTGTTTCCCCATCTATTTGCCATGAAGTGAAAAAGTTGTCTTAAAGCTCAACATTCAGAAAACTAAGATCATGGCATCTGGTCCCATCATTTCATGGCAAAAAGTAAATTAGACAAAAACAAATGCTGTATGTTAATGCATATATGCAGAATCTAGAAAAATGGTATGTATGCATGTTAAGTCTCTTCATTCATGTCTGACTCTCTGCAACCCTATGAACTGTTGCCCACCAGGCTCCTCTATCCATGGAATTCCCCAGGTAAGAATACTGGAGTGCGTTGCCATGCCCTCCTCCAGGGGATCTTCCCAACCCAGGGATCGAACCTGCGTCTCTTGTCTCTTGCATTGGCAGGCGAGTTCTTTACCTCTAGCACCACCTGGGAAGCCCAGAAAAATGGTATAAATGATCTTATTTGCAAAACAAAAGTAGAGATACCAATGTAGAGAATAAAATGTATGGCTATCAAGGGGGAAAGAAGGGGTGGGATGAATTGGAAGATTGAGACGGACATATATACACTATTGATACCGTGTATAAAATAGATAACTAATGAGAACCTACTGTATAGCACAGGGAACTGAATTCGGTGCTCTGTGGTGACCCCGATGGGAAGGAAATAAAAAAAGAGGGGATGTATGTATATGTATAACTGATTCACTTTGTTGTATAGCAGAAATTAGCACAACATTGTAAAGCAACTATACTTCACTGAAAAGTAACTAAAAAAATAAAATCAAGGTGTCAGCAGGGCTGTGTTCTCTTTGAAGGACCATATAGGAGGATTCATCTTTGCCCCTTCAGCTTCTGGTGGCTCTGGACAATCCTTGGGGCTTTAGGGGTTCAGGATGTATAATTCTGATCTCTCCCTTCACGGTCACATGGCTTTCTGTTCTATGTCCCCTCTCTCTCTCTTTTAATGAGGACACTGGTTCTTGGAGTAGGGCCCATCCTAATCCAGCATGACTCATCCAAACTAATTATATCTGCAAAGACCCTATTTCCCAATCAGATCACATTCCGAGGTTCTGAGAGGGTATAAACTTGGGGAACACTGTTCAACCCAGTAAAAGAGATTTAGGTATAGCAGGAAAAAACTTCTTGGCACTAAAAAAAGTAGAGTTTGCCAATGAAGAAATTGAAAAGATAAACTGAATGAGAAGATTAGTGGCCTGGGAGACAGAGAGGAAGAAATAACTTCAACAGAGTGAAAATGCAAAGAGAAGGCGTTCTCAAGGGACAAGATACAAGCCTTGGAGAATGGACTCAGGACGGTATTAGTTCCACAATGTGAAAGTAACAGAAGGAGGATTTAGCATAGTCAGTGAAGCAGAAATAAGTGTTTTTCTGGAATTTCCTTGCTTTTTCTTTGATCCAGTGGATGTTGGCAATTTGACCTCTGGGTTCCTCTGCCTTTTCTAAATCCAGCTTGAACATCTGGAAGTTCTTGGTAATGTACTGTTGAAGCCTAGCTTGAAGGATTTTGAACATTACCTTGCTAGAATGTGAAATGAGTGCTAATTTATGGTAGTTTGAACATTCTTTGGCATTGCCTTCCTTTGGGATTAGGATGAAAACTGACCTTTTCCAGTCCTGTGGCCACTGCTGAGTTTTCCAAATTTGCTGGCATATTGAGTACAGCACTTCAACAGCATCATCTTTTAGGATTTTGCCTAACAACAAACTATGGAAAATTCTTAAAGAGATGAGAATATCAGACCACCTTACCTGCCTCCTGAGAAACATGTATGCAGATCAAGAAGCAGCAATTAGAACTGGACATGGAACAACAGGCTAGTTCAAAATTAGGAAAGAAATACATCAAGGCTGTGTATTGTCACCCTGCTTATTTAGCTTTATATGCAGAATACATCCTGTAAAATGCTGGATTGGGTGAAGCACAACCTGGGATCAAGTTTGCTGGGAGAAATATCATCAACAGCCTCAGATATGCAGATGATACTGCTTTAATGGCAAAAAGCAAAGAGGAATTAAAGAGCCTCTTGATGAAGGTGAAAGAGGAGAGTGAAAAAGCTGGCTTAGAACTCAACATTCAAAAAACTAAGATCATGGCATCCAGTTCCATTACTTCAAGGCAAATAGACTGGGCAAAAGTGGAAACAGTGACAGATTTTATTTTCCTGGGCTCCAAAATTACTGTGGATGGTGACTTCAGCCACAAAGAAAAGCTATGACAAGCCTAGACAGTGTATTAAAAAGCAGAGACATACTTTGCCAACAAAGGTCCGTATAGTCAAGGCTATGGTTTTTCCAGTTGTCATGTATGGATGTGAGAGTTGGACCACAAAGAAGACTGAGCGCCGAAGAATTGATGCTTCTGAACTGTGGTGTTGGAGAAGACTCTTGAGAGTTCCTTGGACTGCAAGGAGATCCAACCAGTCCATCCTAAAGGAAATCAACCGTGAATATTTGTAGGAAGGACTGTTGGTGAAGCTAAAGCTCCAGTACTTTGGCCACCTGATGCAAAAAGCCGACTTATTGGAAAAGACTCTGATACTGGGAAAGATTGAGGGCAGGAGAAGTGGGGTGACAGAGGATGAGCTGCTTGGATGGCATCACTGACTCAATGCACATGAATCTGAGCAAACTCTGGGAGACAGTGGAGGACAGAAGAGCTTGGTGCTGCAGTCCACAGGGCCACAAAGAGTCAGACACGACTTAGCACCTGAACAACAACATCAACAGAAGGAGGAGAATGTGAAAGAGAACAAATGGTACAGAAACACACTACTGCTTCCGTGGACGGACCTAGAGTCTGTCATCTGAGTTAAGGAAGTCAGACAGAGGAGAAATATCATATGATATCCTTTATGTTGGAAGCTAGAAGGAAATGATATAAGGGAACTTATTTATAATATGGAAGCAGACTCATGGACTTAAGAGAATGAACTTATGCTTATCAGGAAGGAAGGGCGAGGGGAAGCATAGTTAGGAAATTTGGGATGGTCATGTACACACTGCTATATTTAAAATGGATAACCAACAGGACCTACTGTATAGCACGTGGAACTCGGGCTTTTGTGATGGTGGCAGCCTGGATGGGAGGTGAGTTTTGGGGAAAACTGATACATGTATATGTATGGCTGAGTCCTTTTGCTGTCCACCTGTATTGATCACAACATTTTAAATTGGTTATACGCCAATATAAGATAAAAAGTTAGAACGAGAATAAATAATACAAAATAAAGCACTGCTTACATGGGTGGAAGAAAAAGAAATGAAAAAATGAAAAGAAAAAAAAGCACGGGCAGCTTGTCAGACTGAAGAGAAACGAGAAGAGAAATCGAAACATGTCTTAAGTGAAAGCAAATTCTTTGACTTCAAATCGAGAGGTTTCACTGAACTCCAGGCAAGATGGTGGAAATGAAACAGACTGATGCATAATCTAGGGAGTTTACTGGTAAGCTTCAAGGATAAAGAAAAATTCCACAAGCTAATGGGTCCAGGCATTCAGCCCAAAGACCATTTCTCAGATATTTTCTATTCCTCTATTGATTATTTTAAGCCATTGGTTGTTAACGTTCTGTGTTTCCTTGACAAGCTTGCAAGTTCTCAATGGTAAAGATGGTGTTTTATTCATATTTCTATCTATTTTAACACCTGGCTATCCTAGAAAATTGATGCTCAAGAAAGGAGAACTAGAATATCCTAAAATTCTACTGACAATAGTCTCTGAGGTCCATAGGCAACATTCAGAACCACAGATATGGCTAGTGGTCTTGCGCTTTTGTGGTGGCCCAAAGTGGGTCTCGGGGCTTCCCTAGAGGCTCAGTGCTAAAGAATCTGCCTGCCAATGCAGGAGATTCAGGTTCAATCCCTTTGTTGGGAGGATCCCCTGGAGGAGGCCATGGCAACCTACTCCAGTATTTTTGCCTGGAAAATCCCATGGACAGAGGAGCCTGGCGGGCTGTAGTCCATAGGGTCACAAAGAGTCAGACACGACTAAAGCGACTTAGCACACACATAAATAAATCAAAGTAGTAGCGCAGTTATAGATACACAGCAAGGACTCAACAAATGGTAGCCATTTATTAATATTGTTTGTTTCTTCTCCCTCTTCCTCATCCCCCCACCCTGCCCCCACTTCTTAATGACAAAGCTGTTTCTATAGCTCATCCCGTGGGCTAGGATGCCTCCTTATCCTTCATTCAGGTTGGGGCTGACTCAGGCTTGCATTTAAAGTTCAGGTCACATAGGAAGGATTTGGGGAAGGGTCAGCAGGGTCTCACAATGGCCCATTCCTCTGAAAGGACCCTCATTGAGCCTCACCACAGAGCAGAGGGAAGAGCTGGAATTGACTCTTCATTTTTGGCTCTTCATTTTGAAATCATGACACTGATCATCATCTTCTCCAAAGTTTTTATTCCTTGAAGATCCTGGCAAATAATTTTCTCATCATTTCTCTCTTTCAAGAATATAAACCTCACAAGAGACGTGTGAAATTGCCTGTTGTTTTTTTTCCCCCATGCAGAATGTTAACCATCTCAGGTACCAATTTTAGTTCTCTTTCTTTTTTTTAAAATCCATGTATTTATTTAATGTGCTCGGTCACTCAGTAGTGTGACTCTTTGTGATCCAATGGACCATAGCCTGCCAGGCTCCTTTGCACATGGAATTTTCCAGGAAAGAACACTGGAGTGGGGTGCCATTTCCTACTCCAAAGGGGATCTTTCTGACCTAGGGATCAAACCGACATCTCTTGCATCTCCTTCACTGGCATGTGGCTTCTTTACCACTAGCACCACCTGGGAAGCCCAATTCATTTAATAAATGCTGAATTTTTGCCCTGTGGAATACGCTAAAGTTAGTTTTGTGAAGACCCCAAAATAAGTAAGGCATGATCTTGACTCTCAAGGTATTCAATGATTAACAGGGGGAGATAAGAAATACGCAGAAAGAAAGTGATGATAGACCGATTGATGATGATAGATAAAAGGCTTTGAAATGTACAAATATGTTGCTAAGGGATACATTAGGCAAAAGCCATCCCCTGCAGCTAATCAGGTAGCTGTGTCTGATATTAATACCTGCCATAGGCTTGTTTGGCTAGAGGTAGGGCAATTGTTGTTGCATTTATTATCCCTTTGTTTACCATAGTAGCCCAAGGAAGTAGATCCTAAAACAAAGGCTTAGCTTAAGAACTTGCCCCAAGCACATATCACTTTTACTGTACTGATGAATTCATGCTCAGGGTCATGTTCCTTCTCTTCCCCAAATCCTTCAGTTGTGTCCCTACACACTCAAAATAGAATTGAAATGCCCCCACCCGCCTGCTGTCTACAAGGTCCTACGAGGCCAGGCCCCTCTCAAGCCTCACCCGCCCGGTCTCTAGCTTGATATGCTCCAGCCACCCTCACTTCCTTCCAGTTTCTCAGGCTCTCTAAACTCATCTATTTCCTAAGCCTTTGTTGCTTGTCTTTCCTTGAAATGCTTTTTCTTCTAAAGAGCAGGGGGTTGTCTCCTTGTAGGTCTCAGCTGAAAGCCCCCTCTCAGAGAGGACTATCGGGACCACCTGAGCTTCCCAGTCATGCTCTGTTGTCTAGATCGTGTTTTGCTTTCTTCCTAGCACCTAGTGTCTGTGGACATGTTCTCCCACTATCTCCTGCTAGGAATCACTGCCCCATGAGGGCAGCACATGATCTGTCTTGCACATCATACTTAGGACAGTCCCAGCTCATGGTCAGCTCTCAATACATAGATGCCTGTTGAGTGGAAAAATAGTATCAAGTCCAAGAGTTGGATGTGGAGGGCATTTAAGAGCAGAAAGAAGGGGTCAGGAGGATGGTAAATAGGGACAGACACAGAGAGGGTTTACAGGGATGATCAAATCTACTGGAATACAGCAGCAGAGCTTGACAAGTACCTTTGAAACAGGGGGTCCTCTCTGTTGCTCTCTAAGCCTCAGCTTCTAATGTCAGGTTCAAGAGTTTGAACCTGATTCACTAAAGAGCCACTTGGGCAAGGAAATTAAACCTGTAAGAAGAGGTTTACTGCATTTAGGCATGGGGATAACTGCTACCAGAGTTAAAAAAATATGTTACGAAGGGATTGCTTGGTTGTCTAGAGGCTAGGTTCGATCCCTGGTCAAGGCACTAGCACCCACATGCCACAGCTAAGAGTTTGCCTGCCTTAGCCAAAGAGCCCATGTGCCGCAACTAAGGCCTGGCACAGCCAAACAAATAAATATTCAAAAAATGTGGTATGAATCTTGATTGGAAAGACAGTTTTGCCTTTTTCAAAAGACATTTTCATGGATCCTGCACAATGGCCTTCTCTTGATGGAAAGAGCAGGGCAAAGAGGAGGCCAGACCTCATCTGGTTCCCACGAGACAGGCTATGTGTGATGGAATGTTATGCTGCTTATGGTGCCCAGGCCCAAACCCAAGCACTGAAAGCCACACTCCAGGGAGGGCACCCAAGTTTGTCCTGGTCCTCCAAACCAGGGAGAGGGCACCTAGAGTTTAGTTAATAGGAGCTAAAGTCAAGATCTGCTGTGAAGAGGAGACCAGATTATTCCCGGGGGTCATGGGACAAGTGGGAAACTCTATTGACTTTGGAACACGTGCTGGTTAGGCAGAAGAAGGGCCCACAATTCCCTGGGAGGGGAGCAGACTTTCTTTCTTTTTTTAATTTATTATTTTATTATTATTAAATTTTTTTTAGCCACACTGTGTGACATGGAGAATCTTAGTTCCCTGACCAGGGATCAAACCTGCGTGCCATGCATTAGAAGCACAGAGTTTTAATCACTGACTCCCAGAGCAGTTCCACTTTCTTTTTTTTCATTCAGGATGGGGAACATGTGTACACTCGTGGCAGATTCATGTTGATATATGGCAAAACCAATACAATATTGTAATTAACCTCCAGATAAAATAAATAGTTATATTAAAAAATAAATAAAAAATTGCAATATGATTGGCTTACAATATGAGTTGTTTTCAAGTATACAGGATCGTGATTCAGTATTTTTGCAGGTTATACTCCATTGTAGGTTATTATAAGAAAATGGGTATAATTTCTCATGCTATACAATAAATCCCGTTGCTTATCTATTTCATATATAGTAGTTTGTATCTGTTAATCTCATACCCCTAATTGGTCCCTCTCCACCTTCCTCTCCTCTTTGGTAACCCAAGTCTGTATTCTATATTTGTGGATTTGTTGAATTAAGAAGATGTGGTATACGCAGACAATGGAGTACTAGTCATAAAAAAGAAAGAAATACTGCCATTTGCAGCAACACAGATAAACCTAGAAATGACTCGCTTATAACTGCAGTGGGCATTTCCTCCAGAAAGAGTCTATCCTCCTATCTTGATTTGTAAACAATTCTTCTTGACTGTTGCAGAAAGATGGCAGCCCTGGCCTTGGAATTATTTCCCTTAAATGAATGTTTCTCAGACATTTCCATCAAAAGGACAATCCATCTACTGTGAAGAACACCATGAAGTCTGCCCTAAGTGCAGAATTTCTTAGAATGCTTTTGTTTTACTTGAATTTTGCATCTTATAGTCATGTCTTTTTTGATATCAAATAATGCTTTAAATTTGCATCAGGTAAGGTACATTACTAGGGCTTCCCAGGTGACTCAGCGAGTAAAGAATTCTCCTGCAGTGCAGGAGACCCAGGT
Organism: Raphicerus campestris; assembly: GCA_006410735.1. Lineage (NCBI taxonomy): Eukaryota > Metazoa > Chordata > Mammalia > Artiodactyla > Bovidae > Raphicerus > Raphicerus campestris. Next base: position 965,115 of record SJYW01049898.1, read on the forward strand.
GACAAGGGTTTGATCCCTGGGTCAGGAAAATCCCCTGGAGGATGGCATGGTAACCCACTCCTATATTCTTGCCTGGAGAATCCCATGGACCGGGAGGGCTACAGTCCACAAAGTCACAAAGAGCTGGACATGGCTGACTGAAGCAACTGAGCACACACGGGCACACAAGGTGTATAACTAGATGTTTTTTTTTCTTTTTTCTTCACAAATCATTGAATAGATATGCTCTGCACGCACAGAAGCTTTGTGACTCTATATTTTACGGGAAGAGTTGGGGTGGGGGGAGCCAGAAGAATGAATCCTAGCAGCTGTTGGCTCCGGAGGTCCACAGAGCTGGGGGATTTAGGTTGCTAGGACTTGTCCATTGTGTCAATGAACAGACCAGAACCCTTTCCAGATGGAGCAGGCTTGTTTCCTGGGAGCTGAAAGCCATGAANTAACACCACAGTTCAAAAGCATCAGTTCTTTGATGCTCAGCTTTCTTTATGGTCCAACTCTCACATCCATACATAACCACTGGAAAAACCATAGCCATGACTAGATGGACCTTTGTTGACACAGTAATGTCTCTGCTTTTGAATATGCTGACTAGGTTGGTCATTTCCTTCCAAGGAATAAGGATCTTTTAATTTTATGGCTGCAGTCACCATCTGCAGTGATTTTGGAGCCCAGAAAAATAAATTTAGCCACTGTTTCCACTGTTTCCCCATCTATTTGCCATGAAGTGAAAAAGTTGTCTTAAAGCTCAACATTCAGAAAACTAAGATCATGGCATCTGGTCCCATCATTTCATGGCAAAAAGTAAATTAGACAAAAACAAATGCTGTATGTTAATGCATATATGCAGAATCTAGAAAAATGGTATGTATGCATGTTAAGTCTCTTCATTCATGTCTGACTCTCTGCAACCCTATGAACTGTTGCCCACCAGGCTCCTCTATCCATGGAATTCCCCAGGTAAGAATACTGGAGTGCGTTGCCATGCCCTCCTCCAGGGGATCTTCCCAACCCAGGGATCGAACCTGCGTCTCTTGTCTCTTGCATTGGCAGGCGAGTTCTTTACCTCTAGCACCACCTGGGAAGCCCAGAAAAATGGTATAAATGATCTTATTTGCAAAACAAAAGTAGAGATACCAATGTAGAGAATAAAATGTATGGCTATCAAGGGGGAAAGAAGGGGTGGGATGAATTGGAAGATTGAGACGGACATATATACACTATTGATACCGTGTATAAAATAGATAACTAATGAGAACCTACTGTATAGCACAGGGAACTGAATTCGGTGCTCTGTGGTGACCCCGATGGGAAGGAAATAAAAAAAGAGGGGATGTATGTATATGTATAACTGATTCACTTTGTTGTATAGCAGAAATTAGCACAACATTGTAAAGCAACTATACTTCACTGAAAAGTAACTAAAAAAATAAAATCAAGGTGTCAGCAGGGCTGTGTTCTCTTTGAAGGACCATATAGGAGGATTCATCTTTGCCCCTTCAGCTTCTGGTGGCTCTGGACAATCCTTGGGGCTTTAGGGGTTCAGGATGTATAATTCTGATCTCTCCCTTCACGGTCACATGGCTTTCTGTTCTATGTCCCCTCTCTCTCTCTTTTAATGAGGACACTGGTTCTTGGAGTAGGGCCCATCCTAATCCAGCATGACTCATCCAAACTAATTATATCTGCAAAGACCCTATTTCCCAATCAGATCACATTCCGAGGTTCTGAGAGGGTATAAACTTGGGGAACACTGTTCAACCCAGTAAAAGAGATTTAGGTATAGCAGGAAAAAACTTCTTGGCACTAAAAAAAGTAGAGTTTGCCAATGAAGAAATTGAAAAGATAAACTGAATGAGAAGATTAGTGGCCTGGGAGACAGAGAGGAAGAAATAACTTCAACAGAGTGAAAATGCAAAGAGAAGGCGTTCTCAAGGGACAAGATACAAGCCTTGGAGAATGGACTCAGGACGGTATTAGTTCCACAATGTGAAAGTAACAGAAGGAGGATTTAGCATAGTCAGTGAAGCAGAAATAAGTGTTTTTCTGGAATTTCCTTGCTTTTTCTTTGATCCAGTGGATGTTGGCAATTTGACCTCTGGGTTCCTCTGCCTTTTCTAAATCCAGCTTGAACATCTGGAAGTTCTTGGTAATGTACTGTTGAAGCCTAGCTTGAAGGATTTTGAACATTACCTTGCTAGAATGTGAAATGAGTGCTAATTTATGGTAGTTTGAACATTCTTTGGCATTGCCTTCCTTTGGGATTAGGATGAAAACTGACCTTTTCCAGTCCTGTGGCCACTGCTGAGTTTTCCAAATTTGCTGGCATATTGAGTACAGCACTTCAACAGCATCATCTTTTAGGATTTTGCCTAACAACAAACTATGGAAAATTCTTAAAGAGATGAGAATATCAGACCACCTTACCTGCCTCCTGAGAAACATGTATGCAGATCAAGAAGCAGCAATTAGAACTGGACATGGAACAACAGGCTAGTTCAAAATTAGGAAAGAAATACATCAAGGCTGTGTATTGTCACCCTGCTTATTTAGCTTTATATGCAGAATACATCCTGTAAAATGCTGGATTGGGTGAAGCACAACCTGGGATCAAGTTTGCTGGGAGAAATATCATCAACAGCCTCAGATATGCAGATGATACTGCTTTAATGGCAAAAAGCAAAGAGGAATTAAAGAGCCTCTTGATGAAGGTGAAAGAGGAGAGTGAAAAAGCTGGCTTAGAACTCAACATTCAAAAAACTAAGATCATGGCATCCAGTTCCATTACTTCAAGGCAAATAGACTGGGCAAAAGTGGAAACAGTGACAGATTTTATTTTCCTGGGCTCCAAAATTACTGTGGATGGTGACTTCAGCCACAAAGAAAAGCTATGACAAGCCTAGACAGTGTATTAAAAAGCAGAGACATACTTTGCCAACAAAGGTCCGTATAGTCAAGGCTATGGTTTTTCCAGTTGTCATGTATGGATGTGAGAGTTGGACCACAAAGAAGACTGAGCGCCGAAGAATTGATGCTTCTGAACTGTGGTGTTGGAGAAGACTCTTGAGAGTTCCTTGGACTGCAAGGAGATCCAACCAGTCCATCCTAAAGGAAATCAACCGTGAATATTTGTAGGAAGGACTGTTGGTGAAGCTAAAGCTCCAGTACTTTGGCCACCTGATGCAAAAAGCCGACTTATTGGAAAAGACTCTGATACTGGGAAAGATTGAGGGCAGGAGAAGTGGGGTGACAGAGGATGAGCTGCTTGGATGGCATCACTGACTCAATGCACATGAATCTGAGCAAACTCTGGGAGACAGTGGAGGACAGAAGAGCTTGGTGCTGCAGTCCACAGGGCCACAAAGAGTCAGACACGACTTAGCACCTGAACAACAACATCAACAGAAGGAGGAGAATGTGAAAGAGAACAAATGGTACAGAAACACACTACTGCTTCCGTGGACGGACCTAGAGTCTGTCATCTGAGTTAAGGAAGTCAGACAGAGGAGAAATATCATATGATATCCTTTATGTTGGAAGCTAGAAGGAAATGATATAAGGGAACTTATTTATAATATGGAAGCAGACTCATGGACTTAAGAGAATGAACTTATGCTTATCAGGAAGGAAGGGCGAGGGGAAGCATAGTTAGGAAATTTGGGATGGTCATGTACACACTGCTATATTTAAAATGGATAACCAACAGGACCTACTGTATAGCACGTGGAACTCGGGCTTTTGTGATGGTGGCAGCCTGGATGGGAGGTGAGTTTTGGGGAAAACTGATACATGTATATGTATGGCTGAGTCCTTTTGCTGTCCACCTGTATTGATCACAACATTTTAAATTGGTTATACGCCAATATAAGATAAAAAGTTAGAACGAGAATAAATAATACAAAATAAAGCACTGCTTACATGGGTGGAAGAAAAAGAAATGAAAAAATGAAAAGAAAAAAAAGCACGGGCAGCTTGTCAGACTGAAGAGAAACGAGAAGAGAAATCGAAACATGTCTTAAGTGAAAGCAAATTCTTTGACTTCAAATCGAGAGGTTTCACTGAACTCCAGGCAAGATGGTGGAAATGAAACAGACTGATGCATAATCTAGGGAGTTTACTNGAGAAACGAGAAGAGAAATCGAAACATGTCTTAAGTGAAAGCAAATTCTTTGACTTCAAATCGAGAGGTTTCACTGAACTCCAGGCAAGATGGTGGAAATGAAACAGACTGATGCATAATCTAGGGAGTTTACTGGTAAGCTTCAAGGATAAAGAAAAATTCCACAAGCTAATGGGTCCAGGCATTCAGCCCAAAGACCATTTCTCAGATATTTTCTATTCCTCTATTGATTATTTTAAGCCATTGGTTGTTAACGTTCTGTGTTTCCTTGACAAGCTTGCAAGTTCTCAATGGTAAAGATGGTGTTTTATTCATATTTCTATCTATTTTAACACCTGGCTATCCTAGAAAATTGATGCTCAAGAAAGGAGAACTAGAATATCCTAAAATTCTACTGACAATAGTCTCTGAGGTCCATAGGCAACATTCAGAACCACAGATATGGCTAGTGGTCTTGCGCTTTTGTGGTGGCCCAAAGTGGGTCTCGGGGCTTCCCTAGAGGCTCAGTGCTAAAGAATCTGCCTGCCAATGCAGGAGATTCAGGTTCAATCCCTTTGTTGGGAGGATCCCCTGGAGGAGGCCATGGCAACCTACTCCAGTATTTTTGCCTGGAAAATCCCATGGACAGAGGAGCCTGGCGGGCTGTAGTCCATAGGGTCACAAAGAGTCAGACACGACTAAAGCGACTTAGCACACACATAAATAAATCAAAGTAGTAGCGCAGTTATAGATACACAGCAAGGACTCAACAAATGGTAGCCATTTATTAATATTGTTTGTTTCTTCTCCCTCTTCCTCATCCCCCCACCCTGCCCCCACTTCTTAATGACAAAGCTGTTTCTATAGCTCATCCCGTGGGCTAGGATGCCTCCTTATCCTTCATTCAGGTTGGGGCTGACTCAGGCTTGCATTTAAAGTTCAGGTCACATAGGAAGGATTTGGGGAAGGGTCAGCAGGGTCTCACAATGGCCCATTCCTCTGAAAGGACCCTCATTGAGCCTCACCACAGAGCAGAGGGAAGAGCTGGAATTGACTCTTCATTTTTGGCTCTTCATTTTGAAATCATGACACTGATCATCATCTTCTCCAAAGTTTTTATTCCTTGAAGATCCTGGCAAATAATTTTCTCATCATTTCTCTCTTTCAAGAATATAAACCTCACAAGAGACGTGTGAAATTGCCTGTTGTTTTTTTTCCCCCATGCAGAATGTTAACCATCTCAGGTACCAATTTTAGTTCTCTTTCTTTTTTTTAAAATCCATGTATTTATTTAATGTGCTCGGTCACTCAGTAGTGTGACTCTTTGTGATCCAATGGACCATAGCCTGCCAGGCTCCTTTGCACATGGAATTTTCCAGGAAAGAACACTGGAGTGGGGTGCCATTTCCTACTCCAAAGGGGATCTTTCTGACCTAGGGATCAAACCGACATCTCTTGCATCTCCTTCACTGGCATGTGGCTTCTTTACCACTAGCACCACCTGGGAAGCCCAATTCATTTAATAAATGCTGAATTTTTGCCCTGTGGAATACGCTAAAGTTAGTTTTGTGAAGACCCCAAAATAAGTAAGGCATGATCTTGACTCTCAAGGTATTCAATGATTAACAGGGGGAGATAAGAAATACGCAGAAAGAAAGTGATGATAGACCGATTGATGATGATAGATAAAAGGCTTTGAAATGTACAAATATGTTGCTAAGGGATACATTAGGCAAAAGCCATCCCCTGCAGCTAATCAGGTAGCTGTGTCTGATATTAATACCTGCCATAGGCTTGTTTGGCTAGAGGTAGGGCAATTGTTGTTGCATTTATTATCCCTTTGTTTACCATAGTAGCCCAAGGAAGTAGATCCTAAAACAAAGGCTTAGCTTAAGAACTTGCCCCAAGCACATATCACTTTTACTGTACTGATGAATTCATGCTCAGGGTCATGTTCCTTCTCTTCCCCAAATCCTCCAGTTGTGTCCCTACACACTCAAAATAGAATTGAAATGCCCCCACCCGCCCGCTGTCTACAAGGTCCTACGAGGCCAGGCCCCTCTCAAGCCTCACCCGCCCGGTCTCTAGCTTGATATGCTCCAGCCACCCTCACTTCCTTCCAGTTTCTCAGGCTCTCTAAACTCATCTATTTCCTAAGCCTTTGTTGCTTGTCTTTCCTTGAAATGCTTTTTCTTCTAAAGAGCAGGGGGTTGTCTCCTTGTAGGTCTCAGCTGAAAGCCCCCTCTCAGAGAGGACTATCGGGACCACCTGAGCTTCCCAGTCATGCTCTGTTGTCTAGATCGTGTTTTGCTTTCTTCCTAGCACCTAGTGTCTGTGGACATGTTCTCCCACTATCTCCTGCTAGGAATCACTGCCCCATGAGGGCAGCACATGATCTGTCTTGCACATCATACTTAGGACAGTCCCAGCTCATGGTCAGCTCTCAATACATAGATGCCTGTTGAGTGGAAAAATAGTATCAAGTCCAAGAGTTGGATGTGGAGGGCATTTAAGAGCAGAAAGAAGGGGTCAGGAGGATGGTAAATAGGGACAGACACAGAGAGGGTTTACAGGGATGATCAAATCTACTGGAATACAGCAGCAGAGCTTGACAAGTACCTTTGAAACAGGGGGTCCTCTCTGTTGCTCTCTAAGCCTCAGCTTCTAATGTCAGGTTCAAGAGTTTGAACCTGATTCACTAAAGAGCCACTTGGGCAAGGAAATTAAACCTGTAAGAAGAGGTTTACTGCATTTAGGCATGGGGATAACTGCTACCAGAGTTAAAAAAATATGTTACGAAGGGATTGCTTGGTTGTCTAGAGGCTAGGTTCGATCCCTGGTCAAGGCACTAGCACCCACATGCCACAGCTAAGAGTTTGCCTGCCTTAGCCAAAGAGCCCATGTGCCGCAACTAAGGCCTGGCACAGCCAAACAAATAAATATTCAAAAAATGTGGTATGAATCTTGATTGGAAAGACAGTTTTGCCTTTTTCAAAAGACATTTTCATGGATCCTGCACAATGGCCTTCTCTTGATGGAAAGAGCAGGGCAAAGAGGAGGCCAGACCTCATCTGGTTCCCACGAGACAGGCTATGTGTGATGGAATGTTATGCTGCTTATGGTGCCCAGGCCCAAACCCAAGCACTGAAAGCCACACTCCAGGGAGGGCACCCAAGTTTGTCCTGGTCCTCCAAACCAGGGAGAGGGCACCTAGAGTTTAGTTAATAGGAGCTAAAGTCAAGATCTGCTGTGAAGAGGAGACCAGATTATTCCCGGGGGTCATGGGACAAGTGGGAAACTCTATTGACTTTGGAACACGTGCTGGTTAGGCAGAAGAAGGGCCCACAATTCCCTGGGAGGGGAGCAGACTTTCTTTCTTTTTTTAATTTATTATTTTATTATTATTAAATTTTTTTTAGCCACACTGTGTGACATGGAGAATCTTAGTTCCCTGACCAGGGATCAAACCTGCGTGCCATGCATTAGAAGCACAGAGTTTTAATCACTGACTCCCAGAGCAGTTCCACTTTCTTTTTTTTCATTCAGGATGGGGAACATGTGTACACTCGTGGCAGATTCATGTTGATATATGGCAAAACCAATACAATATTGTAATTAACCTCCAGATAAAATAAATAGTTATATTAAAAAATAAATAAAAAATTGCAATATGATTGGCTTACAATATGAGTTGTTTTCAAGTATACAGGATCGTGATTCAGTATTTTTGCAGGTTATACTCCATTGTAGGTTATTATAAGAAAATGGGTATAATTTCTCATGCTATACAATAAATCCCGTTGCTTATCTATTTCATATATAGTAGTTTGTATCTGTTAATCTCATACCCCTAATTGGTCCCTCTCCACCTTCCTCTCCTCTTTGGTAACCCAAGTCTGTATTCTATATTTGTGGATTTGTTGAATTAAGAAGATGTGGTATACGCAGACAATGGAGTACTAGTCATAAAAAAGAAAGAAATACTGCCATTTGCAGCAACACAGATAAACCTAGAAATGACTCGCTTATAACTGCAGTGGGCATTTCCTCCAGAAAGAGTCTATCCTCCTATCTTGATTTGTAAACAATTCTTCTTGACTGTTGCAGAAAGATGGCAGCCCTGGCCTTGGAATTATTTCCCTTAAATGAATGTTTCTCAGACATTTCCATCAAAAGGACAATCCATCTACTGTGAAGAACACCATGAAGTCTGCCCTAAGTGCAGAATTTCTTAGAATGCTTTTGTTTTACTTGAATTTTGCATCTTATAGTCATGTCTTTTTTGATATCAAATAATGCTTTAAATTTGCATCAGGTAAGGTACATTACTAGGGCTTCCCAGGTGACTCAGCGAGTAAAGAATTCTCCTGCAGTGCAGGAGACCCAGGTGACAAGGGTTTGATCCCTGGGTCAGGAAAATCCCCTGGAGGATGGCATGGTAACCCACTCCTATATTCTTGCCTGGAGAATCCCATGGACCGGGAGGGCTACAGTCCACAAAGTCACAAAGAGCTGGACATGGCTGACTGAAGCAACTGAGCACACACGGGCACACAAGGTGTATAACTAGATGTTTTTTTTTCTTTTTTCTTCACAAATCATTGAATAGATATGCTCTGCACGCACAGAAGCTTTGTGACTCTATATTTTACGGGAAGAGTTGGGGTGGGGGGAGCCAGAAGAATGAATCCTAGCAGCTGTTGGCTCCGGAGGTCCACAGAGCTGGGGGATTTAGGTTGCTAGGACTTGTCCATTGTGTCAATGAACAGACCAGAACCCTTTCCAGATGGAGCAGGCTTGTTTCCTGGGAGCTGAAAGCCATGAACTGGCAATGGGAGAAACGCTGGACCAAGTTGACTCTCATCAGTATCTTTGTTTATGAGTCTAGATGGGGCTGGCAGATGCCTCGCATTAGCATTATTTAGACATTAAGAGATTCTAATTGGAGACTCACATGTGTCCTCATCACGGTTGACCTTATTTATGGAGTGGCTGACATCTGAATGTCAAATTTGCATCCGTGAATTCTCTCCTTTAATAACCACTTTAATATGTAAATAAACTGATTTGCAGCAGGGAAAAATATACGTGATATTTTGATGATTGCTCAGAGTATGTGGCTTCCTTCCGAACACGGAGGCTGAAGGGTCGGTAGGTTCCTCCCTTTAATTATGAGACATTGGTGGAAAGATTGAGCCAGAAGGAAAGATACACTTTACCTTAAGTCAGCAATCCATAAAGAAGTCCTACGTGGTTGACCTCCTTGACTAAGTGCTGAGAGAGGCCAAACTGAGGGAGATAGATCTGTCCTCAGAAAACTTGAAGCTGTTAGAAGGTGGAATAGAAAGGTGCACGAGTTAGTGAATTTCATATGATAAGGTCATAAGAGAGAAGCGTAAGTAACACTCCTCTGCCATTCTCTCATTTGCAAAGGGCTGGCAGATGGATCTGGAAGTTGTTTTTAACAGGGATTATTAGGTCCAAAACCCAGCAAGCCCCATGACGGTGACTTAAATGAACAGGCTGGAGTTATCTCAAGCCACAAGAGGTCCTGGGTAGACAGTCCAGGAAGGCATCGTCTCTTTCTACCTTTTCCACTTCACCACCCTTTGTGTGAAAGATTGCAAAATGGCTGCTGCATCTCCAGACCTCTAGTCCACATTCTAAACAATAGGAAGGAAATGGGGGGGCCAGGGTGGGCAAAGAGGAGAAAAAGGCCTTTCCTTCTAGATTTTTTTTTAAATTTTGGAAGAGAAGCCTTTCTCTGCAGACTTGTGACTATGTCTAACTGACCAGTCTTTTGAAGGCACAAACAGGGTGGAACGGTCATCGGCCACCCTCAGTTGGAAGGCACCCAAGGAGGAGAGGACTATGGATGAGGACTGGAATGAACAGAGGCGTCTGCCCAGGTACCTCAGAGGAAACAGTGATGTTATGGTACAGGTAAAGATTCTGACAGATGTATGTGTGTGTGTGGTGGGGCGGATGAGCAGAAGAGAAGATAGGAAAAAATGCGATGAATAGTTTAAAAAGGGATCGGTGGAGTTAGGGATAGAGTAGATGGCAGAGCAGGGGCTAGCTGACATTGCAGTGCCCTTTGGGGTAGAAAAGGAAATGGGACTGCTCTCTGCTGAATTCTCAGTGCCAGGAGAGGATATGTGGGCAGATGGGCTATGGAGCTGGGTCAGAGGGTGCTGGCATGGTCTGACTTCACTTGATCACAGGCAGTGGTCTAAAATCTGTCTGGAGAGATTGACTGAGATTGCCTAGTCTGTGTGATGGGTTTCCACACAATGATCACACCTTGTAGAGAGAGAAAGCTCCCACCAATTTGCATCTTAAATATCATTATTACCAGAGAAATGGGGCAGAACAAAACGAGCAGTATCAAGAGAATAACTCACACAGCCATAAAAAGGAAAGAAATTGGGTCATCTGTAGACACGTGGATGGACTTAGAGTCTGTCATACAGAGTGAAGTAAGACAAAAACAAATATCATACATTAACCCATATATGTGGAATCTAGAAAAATAGTACAGATGATCTTACTCGCAAAGCGAAAATAGAGACACAGACGTGAGCTCCACTCGGTGCTCTGTGAAGGTTGCTCAGTTGTGTCCGACTCTTTGTAGCCTCATGGACTCTACAGAGTCCGTGGAATTCTCCAAGCCAGAATACTGGAGTGGGTAGCCTTTCCCTTCTCCAGGGGCTGTCCCCAACCCAGGCATTGAACCCAGGTCTCCCGCATTGCAGGCAGACTCTTTACCCCATTGCAGGCTGAGCCACAAGGGAAGCCCAGCTTGGTGCTCTGCGGGGACCTGAATGGGAAGGAAATCCAAAAGAGGGGCTACATATATATATACATGTGTGACTGATTCATTTTGCTCTACAGTAGAAACTATCACAGCATTGTAAAGCGACTATACTCCGATAAAAATTAATTTCAAAAGAGAAAAACAGATCTGGGTGAGTTGACTGCCAACATACTCAGTTGTTCAGCAATATTTCTGTGCCTACTGTATGCACAGCACTGGGCTTGGTGCTAAATAAGTGACTCTGCTTGCCAAGGGCTGTCATTTCTGATAGGGAAGATGACAGAATGAGGAGCATACGGGGCAGTGTGGGATAACTTCCTCCAATGGGTGAGTCACACAGAATGCGCACACATGGGAGTTTAGGAAATTGGATCACTGTGTCAGTTGGCACAGTGAGAAAGCCCTCGGGGAGGAGGAAGTGACATTGCATTTGTGGATCTTGGAAAGGTGGTAGAATCTGGATGAAAAGTGGGCAGGAGGGGAGCATTCCGGGACAGGGAAGAAGCTTAACAAGGAGGTGATGGAGGCCCAGGCCATCACTCACATGGGAGAGTATGATGTACTGGTCTGGCTGAGTGCTGGGGAGGGATGGGATTGAAAGAATATGGGTGTCAAGCTCTAAGTCAGGTCTTGAAGGAAAAGGAATGGGCTGAAAGGGTGGCCCTGGGATTGAATACTGTCTCCATGAGCCACCCACCACTTGTGTACTTTTGACAGTATGATTGACTGATCTTCTCAGAAGCTTGGAAGTATCTGTAAAAGTATCAGTAGAAGGGATACTACTGACCGAGAGGGTACCTGTGTGTGTGCTAAGTCGATTCAGTCATGTCTGACTCTTTGTGACCCTATAGACTATAGCCTTCCAGGCTCCTCTGTCCATGGGATTTCCCAGGCAAGAATACTGGAGTGGGTTGCCATGCCCTGCTCCACAGGATCTTCCCAACCCAGGGATCAAACCCAAGTCTCCTGCATTGCAGGCAGATTCATACTGTTAAAAGTGTGTTAAAAGAGGTTCTGTAGCACCTGGCTTTCTCAGGAGGGCTAGAATCATGTTTGGGAGGCAGAAAGAACACTGAAATAAAGAGAGATGAAAGAAAATAAAAAAGAACAATAAGAAAAAGAAAGGTCAACAAAGTCAACCACAACTTAAAATTGTAATTTTTTCATTTATGGTATTTTTTTCTCCTTTGACTTCTGTCATGTGAAATTGATGACATTCAACTGCTTTGACCTGTAAAAAAGGAAATCTTATATATGATTCAACATAATACATTACACATTGTATATAAAATTTTATGGCCTATTCTGCAAATACTGTTATATCATAAACATTTCCTTTCCTTATGTTATTAAATTTTCTTTGAAGGCATAGTTTTTAATGGCTGTCTTCTAGTAAATTGGATGTGTGGCCATGATTTCTTTAACCATTTATTTCATTGTAGGATATTTGAATTTTATTTCATTGTAGGATATTTGAAGTTTTCTCTTCCCTTCCTCCCTCCTTTACCTCTCTTCCTTCGTTCTTTTCTCTTCCCCATCTTCTCTTTTTGTTGCCATTATGAGTAATACTGATGTAACATTCTTTTAACCATATTCATTTTTGTGCTTATCTCTGATTATTTCCTTAGGATACAAACTTAGAAGAGGAATTATTTAGGAGAGGGTTTGAACAATTAAAAAATCTCAATACCTTAATGCCAAAAGGCTTTACCGAAACTGTGCTAATTTATCCCCTAAGACTCTTGAGAGTCCCTTGGATTGGAAGGAGATCAAACCAGTCAGTCCTAAGAGAAATCAACACTGAATATTCATTGGAAGGACTGGTGCTAAAGCTGAAGTTCCAATACTTTGGTCACCTGATGTGAAGAGCTGACTCATTGGAAAAGACCCTGATGCTGGGAAAGATTGAGGGCAGGAGGAGAAGAGGACAACAGAGGATAAGATGGTTAGATAGCATGACCGACTCAATGAGTTTGAGCAAACTCTTGGGATATAGTGGAGGACAGAGGAGCCTGGTGTATTGCAGTTCATGGGGTCAGAATCTGACATGACTTAGCAAATGAACAACAACAAAGCCTCTAATAAGCAACATACAAAAGTGTAGGTTCCACTGCAAAATTGTCACCAATGAATATTGCCTTTTATCTTATTTTTATTTTTTCCAGGTGCAGTGGAGGAAAATGGTAGCATTAGAATAAGTTTGTTTCACAATGTAAAGATTTGCAACGATGCATAGAGAGAAAAGGGGTTTCCCTAGTGGCTCAATAGTAAAGAGTCTGCCTGCAATGAAGGAGCCACAGGAGACACAGTTTCGATCCCTGAGTCAGGAAGGTCCCCTAGAGAAGGGCACAGCAGCCCATTCCAGTATTCTTGCCTGGAGAATCCCGTGGACAGAGGAGCCTGGTGGGCTCACAGAGACTGAACGACTGAAGCAACTTAGTACTCACATACATAGAAAAAAATGAAGACAGTTTCTGTCTGAACCTCTATCTGGCCATCTGCATTTGACTTCCATGCTTATCTCAAAAAGATGGGACAGAGCCCAAGTCACAGACATACAGTCTAAAGCCCCATGGCCCACCCACCTTCCATAACCTTTCTGCCAACAGTATATCAATGGGTGGCCCTAATAAGTGAGTAAGCCTGTGCCCAGGTGGCTGCTATTTTTTTTTTTTTTTTTTGCCATGATTGAGCTGAATCACTATCATTTGGTGTAGGTGGCTCAGCCATGCGATCGTAACACATTGTCAGGAGCAGAGAGAACTGGTGTGGGCGTCTTGCAGGCCTTGGGCACAGGGCCCTGTCCTGGTGCAGCAGCTTGCTGGTTTCTGTTTTTTCCAACTTTAATCTATGACTTCCAGCATTGCCTAATCTGACTTTTTGTTTCCACCTGTGCCTTGGGGGTGGGTGGGGAGGGGTGGGAGGAAAGGCAGGCAT